>WEIU01017637.1:125562-177181 GCA_013389925.1 Aegithalos caudatus | reverse complement strand
TTTGCATTTTGATTATCTTGCATCTCCCATTTTGTTAGTCAAGAAATGATAATACAGAGCATTATTTGTTGAACTGTAAATGCAGTTTCCATGACCACAGACAATCTAACAGTTGCAGCCCCCACTCACTGGAGAGAAAACAGTAATCCAAAGGCACCATGAAAGGGTGCTCAGCAGCAAAAATGAGCATAGTTTGTGCATTTTAGAAAGATGAAAGAATTCTGCAGAAAAATTCATACAAATTGATGTGCCTAATTTAATTTACATAAATCAGAAGGAGAAAGAACAAGTAGTTAGCATCTTGGCATTACTTGTCATCTGCAGCACAGTTACTGTTACAAAACATAAGGAGTATTGGTGACCATAAAAGTTTTTACATTAGGAACTACTAATTTACCAGCAAAAGCAACCTGCTTCAGAGCTGCTAGCTTCAGTCGAAAATAGCATCTCCTCATGCTTGTTTGTGTTGAATTTATTTGTTTAGATGTTTCAGAAAGAGAAATTAGGTATTTTTATTCATATGGTTATAAAATATTTCCATAGTAGCAGCAGTTCTAAATTCCTAGAATCCAAACAATAGCCAAACTAATTAACATCAACACGACTGCAATACCATAACTGTTAGTTTTATGCTCCATCCTACATAATCTGTAACCTAACCCTTCACACTCCACTTCTCTTGGCCTTTCTCTTCCTGTGCATTTGCCACCATTACACCCCAGCACCTCTATCAATAGCGGGGGTGCTGCTGCCTATGTTTCTGCTCCATCCCTGGGAGCAGAAAGGAAGGGACTGGAAGTTGATTGTGCCTGGTTTCCTGGGGTTATTTCCTCCAGCCAAGATAACATGCAATAACATGATGGAGAAGAGCAGCACTACCTCCCAGATATGATCCATATGATGTAGGGGTCTAAAAGGATGAGAAAAATCAGTGCTGGGATGATGCCATTTTACACCACAATGACACAAGACTCTCAGATCAGAAGGCTAAAAAATTACTCCTTTATTTAGGGATGTGTTTCCCTTATATACTATTTTACACAGACCAATTTGATTGGTGAAACAAAGGCCAATCACATTGGTCAAACCAGAGGGACATCAAGAAGTCCCTCCTGTGAGAAGGAATGGATAACATGGGTAGCGTTACCAAAACATTCCCTCTGTTTACAGAAACTTGCCTGGGAAAAGAATTTCAGAAAACCAAAACACCTCAAGCATGAAACCAGGGCTACACTGGGACAAATGGCGATCCCATGGAGAGTGATCTGAATGTTCTAGCACAACATCCTCCATTGTAACATGAGTTCTCTCACAGTAGTGTGTTTTTAAAGGGATAGAACTGCCCAATGATAGACCAAAATGTCTTAACAGAGTCAAGATGTTTGAAGGTTTCATGATCCTTTTTGATGTCTGTTTGTGTCATGAATTCTGCCAGAATGATCTGCTTGGGTTTTATCCATTTAAGTATAAACATCTATAGGAGCACTCTAATCTTCTTATAATAATCAAGAGAAAAAACATATTCTATGGTGAATACTTCACAAGAGAATGAGGCTAAAACATAGGTAAATAACATAGCCATGGCAGTTCAACTGGTTAATCTTTTCTGATATAAACAGACAATCATCAGAGACATTCTCATGTAAAACCCCAACAGACACTTCAAACAGAGAAATGGCCCAAGCTGATCCAAGGGATATCCAGCCTGGGAGAGCAATCTAGATGTGTGCAGGTAATGTCTAGGACAGGCTCAGTGTCTGGGCACTTAATGAATGCAAGTCAGCTTTCTCCACTTCCAAAACAGATCAAACTAAATTGAATTAGAGCTGTTTTAATGTTGAATGAGAATGTCTATAATGAGGGTCAATGCAGTTTAACAAACCCATTTTAACCAGGACTATTATTTCATTCATATGTACTTTTCTAGCCCTTCCCACACAAAGGAGCTCTCAGGGAATGGTACATCATGAAATGCCATTTTAGATCATCAGTGCTTAAAGGGGGTTACATACAAAACTCTTCCAGATGAGTGGTGTACATCAGGGTCTGCTACCCCGATGTTACATGTCTATAACACATATTTCATTGGAGCTGAAAAGCAATCCTTTGGTGTTTGAGAGGAATAAATGTGTGTAGCAGACTACTTACTATGCAATATAAACCTTCCATGATAGAGCTGGGATGAAAAACAGTAACAGCTCTTCAGGGTTTCTTCAGTTTCCTTCCCTCATCCCAACCCACACAAAGGCAGCCTCTTATTGTACATAATCTGTCACATCTGAGAGAATGTGCAATTTGTTGCTGTAGCAGTACAGTAGCTGTTGAGGACATGAAGCTGGCATATGAACCTGCCTCTCAACCCCTTTCAAAGATCTACCTTATGTCTGACTTTCTGATTCTTGACCAAAAATATGAACAGGAAGAATTGAGGAGCATGCTGAACTTGGAATTATCATGTATGGAGCATTAACACTAAAAAAAAAAAAAAAAAAAACCNTTAACACAAAAAAAAAAAAAAAAAAAAAAACCCAAAAAAAACCCTACCCAAACAACCAAAACCCAAATATACACACACATGCAAAAACATATTATAGATATAAATCAGTGGAGATTTTTTATTCACAGGTGGAAGAGTCATTTAAGAGATAACAATACCAAAATAACATTGGATGCAGTTTTATTTTTTCTCCTTGAACAGCATTGACACTTCTTGATTCTCCACATTAACTCAGAAGTTAAGTATCTCAAAGAAATTTGATTGAATGGAGACTCCTACAAAAAATCTCTGTGGAGGTCAAGTGAAAGATCTGAATTCTGTTGGAGATCCATGGGAAGGAATATGTTGAGTGGTATGCAGAAACCACTCTGACAATGGAAAAGACCTTTCAATGAACTACAGCTATTCAGTACCCCATATGACATTCACCTGTGCAGCCCAGCCACTGGCAGCTCTAATGTACACATCTATTTAGCAGTCTTCTGGTGGTTAAAACGGATGTATTTTTTCTCTCATTTAATCACCAACCACCTTCTCATAACTAACTCTTTACTTATGAGCATGTTAACTAGGGCTGATCATAGCCGTGAGCAGGAAATGTAATTTTGTTCTCCAATTGCCCTATTCATTATCCTCCTCAGCATTTACATTCTGCACATTAGGATGCTGCATATAATGTGATCATTTACTATGTGGCTGTGACTGCCAAATACAATGAACAAAATAGAGTCTTCTGAGAGAGTTATTCTGTATAAAGGAAAAGCACAGCTTGTTTAATTGGGAACTAAAAGTGATCAAGTGTAGAGCAATGTTTGGATAATACACAGTCTTTGTTATCAGTCTTCTTTTATATATAAAGTTGGTTAATATGTACATAAGTCAAATGATTCATGAAGCAATATATCACTTCTCAGAGCAGTGTAGATCAGGATAAAACGTGCACCAAATTGCTCTNCCCCCCCAAAAGACTGCTTCAATCCAACCCAGGCAGAAGAGTGAAGAAAACATTTATCAAATCTTGAAGCAAGATTTCAGAGGAGCTCTGGCTTACCAAGGCTCTTTCTGCCATTCCTTCTCTTACTTCACTCTTCCTTCTTCCCTGCCTCCCTCTTTGCAAGGGTTGGTCAAGCACTAGAACTTTAAAAATCAAGACTGTTTGATGCAGTATATTTTTCAAAAGTGTAATTTTTTTCTGAGGAGATCCTTTCATGTACAAGAGACATGGGACCATGGAGATGAGATTCAGGTTAGAAATAGTATTTGAAAAAGAGCCTGTATATTTCCTTGAACAGCTACTTTTTTTTTTTTTCTGAAGTGTTCATTTGCATAGCTGAAATGATACAGAGAAATTAACTATTTTCATGGGGGAAAATACACAATTAAGCTTCTTTTTTTGCGTTAGGGATTTCCCTACTAAAAAGTAGATATTAAATGACCAGTGGCGTAAGATATATGAAAAATGTAGCTTTCACAGCCTACGCAGAAGCACTCAATTCTATACATCATGTGCACCTGAATTATTCATCCACTACCTGGCCTTTCATCTGAGGGTTTTTATGCTTGGAAACAATCCTTGTATAGATCTCCTGCACAGTTCTGTTACCTGTAGGAGAGGTTAAACCTAGCGTCTGCAGCTTGTAGGCAAACAGAGCCTGCTTTGACACTGGCACTCCAGCAAAACCTATGCTTCTAACTCGAATCCAAATTCATGCAGGAAACTTTGAAATGTGCACTTTAATTAAAAATTACTGGGCATTTTTTGGGAAAGAGTACTCTCAGGGACTAATGTGCTAACTTCCAACTGAAATTTTTTCATTTCTGTGGCTGTCTATGAACCTATAGACCATGGTAAAGCATATAATGTTCTATTACCTATATAATCACTGCACTGATGATATTAAAATTTTGAAACACTTTGGATTATCATGGGTATGAAACATGTCTTGTGGTAAACATAACTTGCAAATCTTATGTTGCTGCAGAACACCAAGTGCAGATCGGGTCACAGGTTAGTCACTAGTCACTAGTCAATACAAAATCACTGGTAATGCACCAACACAGAGTTTCTGTGCACTGCTTTCAGGGGTAATAATAACAAAGAACAGCATTTCCATGTGTATCTTCTTTCAATAAGGAGAAAAGACTGACCATGGGAAAGGGAAACTTGCTTCTGGGGAGATGTGTAGTGGAATATTCTATCAAAATGGGTCAGAAAACCAATGTTTAGACCCATGTTTGGTTGTGATGGGTCAGTAACTAAGGTCTTGCCTATGCAGAGTATGTTTTTTTCCACACAGACCAAGATAAGGCCCTAATATGATGTTATGCCAATAGAATAAATTCTCCCCTCACTCATTGGGGCACATAGATATCCTTACTCTGCCTCAGAGGAGAGCTGGGCCCTAGGTCAGGGAAGCTGTAGTGATTGCAGTACTGCTACCAGGTAGGTGAGAAAGGTGAATGTAAACTGTCCCACCTCTCAGGCCATCAAAAGCAGGTCCTGCCTTTATCATTTACTCTCTGCATTGGCTGGAAGATATATTTTTGTTATTTTGATAACAAGCAGGGTTAATCTCATCTAGCTACACATAAAGATTTAGACATGTTGATATAAATGATAGAGATATAGGCATAGACATAGATAATAGATTTCTGAGTACATATAGAAATAAGAATAGACAAATACACATATAGATCTAGATGCGGATGCAGACATAAGCACAGCTCTGCTTTGTTTACCCTCTGCCCCCTTCCTCTGCACCCTGACACAACATCAGCATTAGCAACTAGATTAGCATTCTCAAGCACCCAACAGGTGGGTCCAATTCTGGGAGAAATAAAGGGAAAAAATAATGCAGAAGGTGGTTAACCACCACAGCTAAGTTGGGCATAGGTCTGTTTGGGGGCTTAGAGGAGCAGAAAACTGTGGATCAGAGAACCAGGAAAATACTGAAACTGCTGTTCTTTCAGTTCACCTCTCCTGTGTGTTTTTTTCCAAGTTTTCTGCTTCCCTTTTCTCTTTTACTCTGTCCTGTTGTGATTTCACATTCTGCAGTTAAAGAGCTGGCTGCAGTTGTGCCTTGAGAGAAGCAACACAGACTTTTTTTTTGAAATGACAAAGACACAGTGAAGATCTCTGAAGTACAGGGAACAAATGCCACTCCTGGGTTTTTTAGTGTGTAAACATAAGTTTAACTGCAGCTTTTTCTGTTATCAACCTTGTGATCTTTTTGCAATGACTTTATCTTTCCTTTTCTCCCCTGTACCTTCTGCCTCTTGGAAAAGATCTACTGGCAGATGAAATTTGCAGCTATTGGCAGATGAAACTTGCATTATAAATATATTTGAAAAATTAAATTATTGTTGTATCAAAGGTTAGGAGTTCTGCTTTAATCTCTCTCCTCTCCAATACTGCATGAATTTGTGTGTGGTTATAAATAGATAAAGAGATAGTAGGACTCTTTAACACTGTTTGCAAGTAACACCTCAGCTCAATCTAATTGCTTTCCTTTATCTTGCTCACTCCATTTGCTCTCCAAACACACACAGAGACCAGATTGGAAAGTCTACTTTTGGGGGAGAATAAAGTCTAACTAGAGGCTCCCAGGCCTTGCGAGGGATTTGGGGACTTAGGCTCAGGGCCCTGCCTAAGCACATAAGCAGTTCATTCCATTGCATCCAGTGGCAGGAACATCACAGGGGCTCTCCAGAGTCCAACATGGGGCATCCCTTCAGGCCTGCTTGTTCACAGCTGTCCCCAAAGTCTGTGTGCCACCGGCTCACTGCTTGGGACAGCTTGCCAGTATCATTCTCCTGCCTCCCTCGGCACAGGCAGGCAGCTTGGGGCCCACAAAACTAATTCAGTATCAGCTTTAACCACTGCCCTTCCAACAGTGGGGTTTAGGAGTCTTTCTCTTATGTGGAAATAAATGTAAAGTTCCAAACTGTCTCTTGGTGATTTCACATAAAACTGAGGAACACGCACCAATAAAGCTTTTCTCAAATAGGGAAAGAAGCTGGCTCCAGAACCGAGCAGCTGTACAGCATTGAACAAGGCAAATGGCCAAGCCCCTTCCCCAAGTTCATAGGATTTGCCCTTCTCCTCTTTTTGAAAAGAGAGCATTTCAAAGTCCTGAACACTCATGGACAATCAGTGGTAGGAGCTCTGAAGAGACCAGTTCGAGCCTTTGTCCTCCAAAACCACAGATAAAGGCTCTGAGATCACTACACACAATTAAGTTCCTTTTGCCTAACCAGGTGCTGTGTGTCCAATGAGAAATGATACATGACTGGATGCACACTCCTAGGCCACTTCATCTGTAATGTAAAATGCATGAGCTTAAAATCCCCACAAAATGAAATGGTAAATTCAAACCTCATAATTTCAAAATTTTCCCACAGAAAAGGAACACGAGAAATGGATGAGTTGTCACAGAGTGTTTCAGTGGAAATGGAACTGATCTCTGAGAAAAGACTGTTCATCAACCTGTTTTTGTCCAGTTCTGTCAAAGCAGGCTTTGACAGAAAATGTTCTGTGGGTTTGTTTTTGTTGTTTTTTTACCCGAAGGCAAATGAAAGAGACAAATCTATGGTGCTCTGACAGTGGTGTCTGTCAGATAACTTCTAATGATTTGTTTGCTCCATGTGGCAAGAACTTAAAAGGCTTATTGTGTCATGGCAACAAAAATCTAGTGATATTCTTAAGCCGTCATTTAAAATTAGTCCATTACAGCAGAATCTTCTGCCATATGACCAAATTCCAAGAAATATATGAGATGTGGAATAAGTATCTGAAAAAATTAGCAGGCAAGAAAATAGAACTTTGAAAAATGAAAGCAAGAAAGCTTTTAATACTTGATTATTTATTTAATTAGCACTAAAATTTTCAGAAACTAGGAAAAATAGCATCTGGGTTTATTTTTTACCTTTACCTTTCAAAGAGTAAGAATATGTCATCCTAGAAGAAAGAAATATTTCCCAATACAACTTTCATCCTTCAATATTTGAAACAATAACAAAAACAGCATTTATTTTTTTAAAGAACACAAACCAATGAAAATTCTGTGCTGAACAAAAAAGCACTATAACCAGGAACATCTCAAAAGGGAAACTTGGCTTTATAATCAAATACCAAAATGATTTGAAAGATCTAATAATCTGCCATATCCCAGCAATAAATAATATATCCTGCAAACACAAACTTAGAAGGAAAAATGCCTTTAATCACAGTAATAGTTCTCCTGCTGCCCACTATATCAAATTACCTTTTCCTTTTCAAAACAATATATCTTGCCAATCCCATTTATTCCTATAGCCTCTGGGCCAGGTTCTGATCTCAGATACACTGTTCAAATCCAGAGTAACTAAACTGAAATCATTCCTTTCAATTGGGACATTTTTTTCTGGGTTAAATAGAAATTATTGACCAATGGAGCTGCACAAATAGATTACACAGAGGTCAGTTTCATGTTTCAATCCATGAACTCTCTTTGCTGAACACACCACACAACATTGGCTTAATTGAGCATTTGCCTAGCCAGCCCAATTGCCATACTGTTTTAAATGTTGTCCTTCTCCGTGTGGAATACAATGTTTTTTCCTATTTTGGTTTCAATACTATTTAAGTACAAGGAAGTGAGACTGCAAGGAAGAGTCCTGCGAAAAAATAAACCCTTTTCAAGCTTTCCCATCCTTCCTAGACAAATACATCTCTGAATCATCCAATAGCTTTCCAAACCCCACCTGACCTGAATGATCCCCATTAGCCCATGGCCACCCTTTCTACCACTAACCACACTGTCCTGGCATGGCTGTGTGTCTCCAGCTGGCCTGTGAGGCATGAGTGGTCTCCTCCTGCCTGCAGAGCTGAGTGCTGTGCTAAGGCACTGCTTAATACTTCTGCTCTCTTACGGTGTTAAGAGGCAATGTATAGAAATTTCCCAGTCTCTCTGGGTGATGTATTCAGTGCTGCAACGTTCTCCTGAAGTTTTTCCCAATGTCTAGGCTGAACCTTGTGAGCTGTGGTTTGTGGCCACTGCTGTGTATTGTATTATTAACCATTTCATGAGGCAATCATCACCATCTTTGAAACTGGCTTTAAGTATTTTCAGGGCAGCTGTTGGGTTGTCCCAGCACCTCACCAGACTTGATCAACCCAGCAGAGCCTCCCAGGGCAGAGGTCAGGAGGCACTATGTGGAATAACAGTAGCTGAAAAGCTGGACTAGGCATCACACAGTGTTTAGAGATGGAAAGCTCTGAGGAGTGAAAACTGCATTATAGCACAAGTACATTAAATATATTAAAGCAGCATGTTTATGGTGAAAAAGAAAGTAACTGATGTTTAGTCTAAGAATGCACCTCTTATTGCTGCCAAGCTTCTTCCTCGGGCACCTTCAAAGGAGTTCTCTGCTCCCTGAAACCTTCAGGCTTAAAAATGAAACAAAGAGGGAGGCTGGAACATGGAGAAGAGGGGGGAAGGGTGTTTGTTAAATGAATTGAAGGCAGCATCCAAACCTAGTTCTGATTACAAGCGTCAAGCCTTTACTGAAATATCTCAGAAGAGTGGAAGGTTGGACAGATTTATGGGTATGCATACTTCACTGGTTTTTATTTTGAAGGTGTATATATATGAGCAAAGATTAAAAGCCAAAACAAATGTTTAAATCATTGTATATTGGTGGTACAGTGGAATAAATATAGCATAGACCTCAAGATTCAAAGTAATGCTGATTGTAAAAGATAATTTCATCTTTGCATTCACCTCACTGAGACACAGAAAAAATGCCATAAGAATTATGAGAACAATTTTGTAAGTACTACTACCTCCTCTCAGTTCTTAAAGTGTTCATTTTCTATTTTGATGTGGATCCCATTAAAAAGAGAATGCATTGTAGAGCTGAAAGTGGTTTTATTTACTATGCCAACAGAAGGTGATCATATTGCATGTGAAAAGTCAGAATTTTCTGAAATGGTAATGCCACTCCCCTAAAAAAATTAACAGTATAAAAATACTGCCTTTTGTTATTGAAGTACCTTCCATCTGACAGGTCCCAAACTGCTACATGTACAGAAATTTTCTGATTATTATTAAAGTATTTGATGCAGCTGAAACAAAAATATTGACATAGAATTTTTTTTTAAGGAGAATGTTGGGAAATAATTTAGAAAATTGTGATCATGAAAGGTACAGTTAAGACAAGCCACTTGTAAAGCCAAGGAGAAACTTACATCAGCAGATTTACAAAAAATGGTCCTTTAGTGACCACAAATAGTGGGGATCATATTTTACATCTACTCCAATTGACATAGGATGGATTCCTGCATATAAAAAATATCTAATGTCTAAGGCATCCCTTGTATGAATTATAGACATCAATAAAATCAGCCAATATCATCCTTCTATACACAGAATTAACTCTATAAAATCTGACTTTTTAATTTACTCCTTGCTGAAAAACAAAGATTTAGTGTGCTCATGTGCATCTTGAGTAACTTGGTCAACAAATACAAATACCAACATGTGTTAGAAGTACTAGTACAAATTTGGCTGGATTTTGTACAGCTTCACCACACAACAAAAGCCCCCCAAAAAGATGGTTCTGCAGCTAATCAATATCTAGAGCAACGTCTGTGACTATATTTGTGACTGCACTAGGATCTCAACAAACATTCCTGAACTTTACAACAATCCAGAGAAAATACCAAGTTATCGATAACACCCAATTTATGAGTTTAGAATTTGCCATCAGGGCTTTTTTCCCTGTAATCTGGCAGGTGCTGCATATCCCTTACAAATAACAGTTTTATCTGACTAATCTCCACATGATCAGCAGAAAAGAACCTGGGGTGCTGGTCACCCAGCTGAGCATGAGCCAGGGTGTGCCCAGGTGGCCAAGAAGGCCAATGGCACCCGGCCCGTATCAGGAATGGTGTGGCCAGCAGGACCAGGGCAGGGATTGTCCCCCTGTACTCAGCACTGGTGAGGCCACACCTCAAGTGTTGTGTCCAGTTCTGGGCCCCTCACTACAAGAAGGACATTGAGGAGCTGGAGCATGTCCAGAGAAGGGCAACACAGCTGGTGAAGGGTCTAGAGAACAAGTCATACTAGGAGTGGCTGGAGGTGCTGAAGTTATTTAGCCTGGAGAAGAGGAAGGTCAGGGGAGACTGCATCACCCTCTACAACTCCCTGAAAGGAGCTTACAAGAAGGTGGAGGTCAGCCTCTTCTCCCAAATAAGTAGAAACAGTACAAGAGGAAAAGGCCTCAAATTGTGACAGGGAAGGTTCAAGTTGGACATCAGGAAGAAAATCTTCACTGAAAAGGTTGCCAAGCATTGGAACCGGCTGCCCAGGGAAATGGTGGAGTCACCATCCCTGCAAGTATTTAAGAATTGACTGAAAGTGGCACGTAGTGCTATGGTTTAATTGACATGGTGGTGTTTGGCCACAGGCTGGACCTTGGAGGCCTTTTCCAACATTAATAATTCTATGATGATTCTCTGTCTGTGTCAAAGTAGTTCTGCATGCGTAACTCAAATACTCAAACCAAAGTCCTTTCTTGTAGACTATGATGCCTGTATCACAAGGTCTGTGAAAATCTTTGGACTTTAGCATTCTCTTTCCGTATAACTGATCTTTAAATAAAAGATTTTTAAAGCTCCTGGAGTTTATTTAGTCCCTCAGGAGTGCCCTGTAGAGCTATCTGTTAAGAGCGCTGCTTTGTTTCCTATAATATCACTAATATATGTCTGGAAAACCAGTGGAGTTATATTAGCAAATGCCTCATGTGAGAGGATTGAAAAGCATGTAAAAAGGAGATTTGAATTTGGTTCTTCTAATCCTGCTTCAGACTGGGGAGCTTGAAAATGTGATGTGACCAAATTTTAAGCATTACCAGTATTTTCTAGATCTGATGCATTTCTGACTTCTCAGAAAAGTACAGGCCCTTGCATCAACACAAGAGGACATCAGTGGAGTCCATGTTTATACATATATTTGTTGATTCCACCATCTCCACATATATTTATGTTTATATATTTTAAATTGGATTCTTTATTATTTAAAAGTGATCTCAGTCAAAGAGAAATGTTTTGCTTTTTTTGATCAAGAGTTTCATGCAAAGAGATATGGTAAGCAGAGAGTTTTCTCCTTAGGAGTATAACTAGTGCTAGTGCTGATTATAGAACATAAAAGACATATTCTACCTACATTTCTTAGGATTATAAACCACTAAATTGTAAGCTTTACTTACCTTACAAATTTTGATAACAACATTAATAGAATTAGGAGCTTATCTGCCTCACCAGGAGATTGTTAAAAACAAAAGCCACAGCAACATGAAAAAAAGTTTTAAAATATGGAAAGACATCTGTTTTTTACAGCCAAACCTGGCTGTATTTCTTATGTTTGATGTAAGGAAGTAATTGTGGTTTTCTCTTGTTCTGCGAAATTATACAAACCTTTTTAAAACAATGGAAGAAATTCTACCCATTATATATGCTTGTTTGGGTTTCATGCATAATTAAAGATGGACAAAAGCAGCCTCGGATCAGATGCTAACAAGCAGAATCAAAAAAGTCCAGCAGCAACCTGGTGCTGATAAACAGGAATTCTGAAGGGCTGATAAGCAGAGAGCCATTGTCATCCAGGAGAGGATTTACTAGCCTCTGTTTGGTTTGTTTGGTGGCTTCAGGGCAGAATCATCTTCTGTAAAAAATACTGAGCTTTAATTGCTCTTCAATATGCCCAGGTTCAATGAGCCTTGAAGCCAGTCAGTTTTCTATCCGTTTCAGTGGGACTGAGATCACACTTGAGATGTGAGAAGTGCCCTACATCTTTTCTCTTTCCATCCCCAACTTTGTGCAACATTCAAGCAAATTTGAAATGTGTTCCAAATTTATCCTTGCGTTGCTTTTTTACCCCTTAAAAAGCAATAAATTTGAATTTTACCACTTCTATGCGAAACCACAATTTGGTATGCAGTAATCTCTGAAGCTGCCAAGAAGCATGGATAAAATGGCTACTGTCAGTCTGGCTACATGAAACCGAAGTAGGATGTAGAAGCGCCAACAAAAGTAACTCATGCTGGCTGTGTATGAAGAAGCATGAGGAAGTTAGTGAGAAAAGTGACATTTTCCCCAGGCTGCACAGAAGCAGCAGCTATTCCGGAAGTGTTACAGTGTTTCACACAGCTGATGTGCATCTCCTGACAGCAGGCAGAGCAGTTAGATCAGCACTGCCAAGGACGCCATCCCACCCCTAGACGATGTCCTTTTTCTTAGTAAACAACAGTATTGTTGAATGAAGAACCTGCACATCCCACATGCATATTTCTAGTACCCAGTGTGCTCCAGCAGCCTGCCCAAGTGACCTCAGCCTAAGGCAGACATCACCTTCTGGCACCTGGAACAGGGAGGAGAGTAGAACCAGGCACATTAAGTAACAGGTTATTGCTGATGCTGGCGGTCATAAGACTCTCAAAGGGCTGGATGTGGAACTGGATGTGGAAGAATTGAAGCCATGAAGGACAAATTGCACCTAATAGATATTGATGGACCAATTTGTACATCTAAAATGAGGGCAGAAATACTATGGTTTTGGGGTAAAACTGCGCCTTTTCTAAGTATCTCCTGATTGATTTAATTCAATCTCCTTCTATGACCAGGTGATCCACCTAGTGAATGAGGGAAAAGCTGTGGATGATGTCTACCTGAACTTCAGTAAAGCTTTTGACACTGTCTCCCATATCATCCCCCCAGCTGACAGTCTGTGGCTTAGTACCCTCTGCTTGGTAAAAAACCGGCTGGATGGCCGAGCCCAGAGAGTAGTGGTGGATGGACTTACATCCAGCTGGCAGCCTGTCACCAGTGGTGTTCCCCAGGGATCAGTGCTGGGGCCAGTCCTGTTTAATGTCTTTGTCAATGATCTGGATAACAAGAAGATCGAGGGCACCTTCAGCAACGTCACAGATGACACCAAGGCGGGTGGGACTATTGATCTGCCAGAGGGCAGGAAGACTCTGCAGAGGGATCTGGACAGGCTGCATTGATGGGCCAAGGCCAATTGTATAGGATTCAACAGGAAAAGCATCAGGCCCAGCATGTGTGTGGGTCACAACAATTCCTTGCAGTGCTACTGACTTTGGGAAGAGTGGCTGGAAAATGGCTCAGCAGAAAAGGAAGGATCTAGGAATGCTGACCAACAGCCAGCTGAACATGAGCTGGTAGAGTGCCCAGGTGACCAAGGGCCAATAGCATCCAAGACTATGAGGAGTGACTGAGGGAACTCAGGTTGTTTAGTCTGGAGAAAAGGAAGCTCAGGGGAGACCATATTACTCTCTACAACCACAAGTCATGAATGAGTTTTTAGGTTGCTCAAAGAATCACCACCAAAAGTATCAGCAAAAGCAGACTTAATGTAAAAGTGAAAGCGTGACCTTGGCAAGGTTCACTCTTCTAATTACTAGATGGTCAAAGCTACAGAGAAAAATTGAACTACAATCTAAAATCTATCAATCTAAAACTAAAATCAATCAAAAATTATATATATATGGAGGCTGGGGATGTACAAGGATAAGGAGGTGAAAAGAGTAAGGATAAAAAGGAATAAGGGAGACCCTCTTGTTGAGTCACAAGATTCAGAGTGAACCTTCTTGCCAAACTTATCCTCAGACTTGACAGGGTTTAATAGCACTTAACATTTAATCAACAGCCTAATTTAAATTTAACAGAAGTTTCTATAGAATTTACTATAAGAACAACAGTAACACATTTACAGGCCTAACAAACTCACAAATCTCAGGTATGTATATCTGTGAGGACACAGACAGTTGTAGTACCATGAAAGGATGTTGTGATAAGGTGGGGATCAGTCTCTTCTCCCCAATAACAAGCAATAGGAGAAGAGGAAATGACTTCAAGTTGCACCAAGGGAGACTCAGTTTAGATATTAGGAAAAAATTTATTCAGTGAAATAGTGGTTAAGTATTAAGTGGAACAGGCTGCCTAATGAAGTGGTGGAGTCACCATTCCTGAAAGTGTTCAAAAACTGAGTAGATGTGGCACTTTACACTACAGTTTAATGGGTATGGTGCTCAAAGGTTGGACTTCATTTACTTGGAGGTCTTCTCCAGCCTTAATGATTCTGTGATCTCAAAGATGTACACTATAAGTGGTCAAATGAACAAAGAGCATGTTCTGGGGAAAGGTATGAAGAAGGTTTGTTTGTGCCCTGGACATGTAAATTCCTTTGAAGTCCCTGGAGATCCAGTTAGGAGACCGTGGGAATCTGGAGACCAATTCAGTTTGCTCGAGTTACCCAATAGATTCAGGGACTACTTGACATAAACCCAACCCAAGAGAGCCTCTCTAGCTCCCTTCCTTGTGCTGATGAGGACTGTCTAGATTGTCTGTCCATAATGTCTGGTGGTGCCTGAGGTGGCCTGGGTTATCCCTGCTCCCCAGAAGTGTGTCCCAGCACGCACTCTGTCACCGCTGCCATCTTGAGCAAATGCCTGTGGCACACCAGGGTGTCTCAAGCAGATGTCTATGATCACACAATTGAATTGACTCACGTTTTAGAGGACTCCCAGGGGAAAAAAACCAAACACAGAACCAGAATTTCATAAGGGCTTTTATTCAGTGCTAGTCTCAGGTACATACCAGAAAAGGACTTCATGCAACTAAGATTGTCTCTGTAGGGGCAGCAGTGGTCAGATAACAAACCCACCTCATATACAAAAACTGACTTCATGAAATCCCTTGGTATATCAACTCATAATTGGATGGAGTGGGAAAAGCCTGAAAACCAGACATCTGCCTGACCCAGGAGGCCCCAAGGTCTTGACCTTGCCAAAGGTACTATCTGTCTTCCAGTCAAACATCTGAAAGAAGACCTCTGAATGTTAGCTCCTCTGAATAGAGACTTGCATACCATAGGTTCCTTTGGAAAAGTGGGGGATTGCCAAGGCAAAGGTTGAAATTAGTTATCTTTTAAGTGGTTTTATGTGTCTTTGTCTGAGGGATCTGGCTCTCTGGAAGATTAATAAAAGCCTGTTTGATCACTCTTGCCATCTGCGATTACAAAGTTTCTCCACAGTTTTAAATCAACCTGGGGTAACAAGGGCTTGGAATTTTAATGGAATAATGAAAAATAAAATAATTTTTTAACTCTCTGCAAAGACATGTGGATAAATCTAAAAGAACAATGGTAATTCATAAACTACAGGAAGTAACTGAATCAGTAAATATTGCTAAATTTTAACATTTGAAACAACAGGATGTAACATATAGACATACCTAATCTCTGGTTGTCATCATAGGATGTGTGAGTAGTTACAATGCAAGCCAAATTTATGCACTAGACTCCCCTGTGTTAGATTTATCCAGAAAAAAAATTTTAAATACTTTTCTGCCTCTCTTTGTAGTCATAGAATGTTGATGGCTGGCTGAAAATCAAAACTTAGAATTAAAACATTACACCAAAATAAATTTCAAGGTTTTAGTCTGTGTTCTGAAATATTTTCTCTTTTTCTTGATAATTAAAAATACTTCCAGGAGCTAATTTCACACAGTTCACAGTTCCAAAAACTTCATTCTGGCTTGTTAAAATACAAATTCGCAGTCTTTGGAGTAAAATCTTATAACCTCCTTTAGAAGCTTTTCTTCAGCTTGAGGACTCATGTGAGTAAAGCAAGGATTTGGCAATATTTTATTTTGAAGTAAGCCTACTTGCAGGAAATTTGTTTCTAATCTGGCTTTATTTCTGAGTTCTTTACTGTCCAATATAGATTTCTTAAATAGCAACTGTTATCTCTGTTATTGTATATTTTTATTATATTAATGCCTAAAGACCTTTACAAGGTTTGCAATTCTATTGTAGTAGATGGTGAATAAAAAGGAAAATAGAAAGATAATGTGTGCCCTGGAGGCCTTACAGTTGATAAATATTTGCTTTGTTGTTTAAAGAAATAATATTCTGCACATGGCTTGTTTGAAGCTATTTATTTCAGCTGTCCACTGCAAGGGTTACCCTGCATCCTGCCTCACAGCCCACTTATTTTGTTCCCTAACTGGATGACAAACCTCTTGAGCAATAGAAAGATGAATGGTGAACAGTAAATAGTACATTTCCTAGAGGAGTTTTTGGGCAAATGACCACCTGTGCTAAAAGCAACGAAACACTGAGGACTCATAAATATTCACAAAAACATTTGACAGTTCTCCAAATGTTAGCAAATTAGCAACATGACTCTGGAAATAAAGATGACACCATACATTTCTGGAAAAAAATTAGGATATATAGTTGCACTGTTCAATTTTGCATGCTTCCAGGTGCTTTCTATTAACAAACCTTCTCCCATTTGAATGATTTTTTTGTCTCACTTCTTAAAATAAATGCTACCACATATGCCACTATCAAACACTTTCCTGAAAACAGCGGTAGCTCTCTTGGCTTGAGACAGAGTTTTCCAGTGACACCATACATTTCAAACAGTACCAAGCACAAGAAATATGGCCAGGGCTGCATCTTTATAGAGATCTCCAACAGAGATGGTCTGGAATGGAACGGCAATAATTCCAGGAGTGCTGCTGTAAACCTGCTGACATTCATTCCTATAAAGGGGAAACGTATTAAAATTCTTTCCCCTTCTGGAAACATCTGTACACAGACACCCATTTTTTTCTCAACATGTCCAGAAAACAGCAGTAACTAACACAGACCCTTGTGTATCCAAGCAATTAAACCCACTGCAATTAGAAATAGGCCATTTAAGATAATAGCATTTTCGAGAGATGAAGAAAAGCCACAGGTGGTAAATCATATACTGAAAAGATTTGTTCAACACACCAGAAGACCAAAGATATGTAATTGCATACTTTGTTGATCGAACAATGGGGATATAAACACATCTTCTTCAAAAGAACTCAACAAAAAAGGCAAAGAATAATCTGACATGGTAGCATAAAACAAACCCATCTCTGAATAAAGTGATTCAACCAAATTTATAAGTACAAGTAAAAGAGGAAATAACTTGTGCAATTACAACAACATATTACTAATAATAACAAAGCAGAAATAATTCAGTGAAATGAAACTTCTAAAATGTTTCTAAAAATAGAAGAAAAAAAGCTGAAATGCAGAATGTTAGCCTTTCTTAAATTTACTTCCAGTTCAGAAGCAGAAAGACTGCACACTATTTATATGACATTACAAAAATGTGTGGCTTTTCTGTGATATATAAGCAATTCTGGACTTTAAAGAGCTCACAGTCTAAGCATCAGATTTCTCAAATTATGCTATCAGCCATAAAGTTTAGTATCCTGAGTACTCCTTTTCTGAAACTGATCTTTAACTCACCTACTGCTCCTGTTCTGTTAGTGTCATGGAAAAAGATGGCACACAGAGCATTCTCAGATTGATGCTATGATTTCACAATGGACACCACTCTATGCTAGAAATTAAATTATCAATACTGTTCCCCAATTACAAGTAAGATTGGCATAACAGGCTGTTAAAACATATAGCAATCAAACTATAGACTAAAATATTAATTGCTCATCTAATAACCCCTTCAGTAATATTTATTTTTAAAATGTACTAGGAGAGGTTTTTTTCCCCTTACATATTACTGGGAGCTTCTGAGGACTTTGTGGTCTTGGTCTTACCAGAATGAAAAGAAACACTGGTGTAGTTCTAACACAAAACCCTAATGAAAGCTGCTGAACAGAGAGCCACCTCTCCTGTGCTTTACACAAAAAGGAAATGGGATTTTCCAATGCAGTAACAACCTAGAACATTCCAGTTCACACTGTTAGCTGCATCAGAGAATGCTGGAAACTTGAAAAATGGGGAGGATAAACAGAGAAATCAGTAGTAATTCTTACTTATGAGAAAAAAATCAAATTAAATGGATATTGCAGTCAATCAGATATTACTTGAATTTTATGCATGAATGTGGCACCCAAAGTTAATCTATTGTACAGAAAGGAAGAGTTGCATCTGCAGCCTTTGACTGACTGTTATCACACCCCCATTTTCCCAGGAGTCTATAGAGTTTCTTCTATTGCTATTCACTCCTTCCTTATCTGCATTTCAATTTTTTTTTTTTTTTTTTTTTCCAAATGAAGTTTCACATAATTTTCTCTTTGAGGAAGCCCAGCAACTGGCTTTTTAAGGAAGAACCATTCGTGGACATGAGGACATGTACCCTAGGGGAGCTGAAAAACAAGTCACATGAACAAGGATTTGAATTCAGTCCACTTATGAAGAAATGCTGATATTATCTACTTCTTGAAAAGACTCTTCTGTGCAGACCAGAAAGTGGAGGAGGTGGAAGGCTTTCTGACTACTAAATGTTTCCCATTTATCGTGGTTTCTGTGATATCCTGGCAGAGATTGATTTATAAAGCCAGTGGTCCTTAGTAGTTGCTAGGAAACAGTGCTCTGCACTCCAACTGCACACGAGGGGATGTGCAGCTAGAAACTGTGGTTTCTAATGGAGTAATTCTTCTGACTTCAGCCTTGCACAGAGAAATATCATTGCATGGTTTCGTCAGAAAAACAGAAGCAAGTTTTAGTCCTGTGTGCATATATTGTGGCTAAAACCAAGCTCAGCTAAACTGAGCACTTCATAACTTTTTCCCCAGGTCAAATGACCTGGTGCAGATTCCAAGTACAAAATTTATTCATTACAGAAATTTAGGAAATCCAGGGATAAGCTGGGAGGGAATTCCTGGGTCATATATCCAGTCCTCTGATATTTCTGGCTACCTATGTAGTAACCTCCTTACATTTATCAAGATCCATCTTCAAAAAATGACAGGATTTTGTGCACTATAAATTCCCCTGGTAAATACTAGCCCTCTTTTAATATGAAGCATAAATTTATTTATGGATTTTTTGGGGGCCTGGGTGTTGTAAACATTTCAGTTTCAGCTAAATAGCTTTCTTGTGCTTTTTCTACCACATTAATGCATTTAAAGGCGCTGGTCTTATCTCCTCTAACTCTGCTTTTGTTTGACTAATCAAACCCAACAAAAGCCCCTTGCTCATGTATTGTGAGTTCTTTTTTCCTGTTGTATTGTGATGCAGCACTTTTCTGCACCTCCTTCTTTGATTTCTTCTTTCTTGAATGCTGGTGAACATAAATGTGCATAGTGATTCCAAATATGACAGTGCACGGGTGCTTTCCCTTGTCTACTGCAAATACTTCTCCTGATACTGCCTAGAGCATGATCTCCTAATTTTTTTTTAATTTAGGGGTTTTGTCACAGCATTGGCTCAGAGACATCCCATGGCTGAAAAATACAAACCCATCTATTTTTTTTTCCTACCCATTCTCAGTGGGTAGAAACTGTTCTTGTTATTCCTTCTTTAAAAATATCACCTTGGTTTTTGTTCTAGTTTATCTAATTCCACTCTATATAATTGCTGGCATCAAGTTAACCAGATTTCTACTGAATTTTCCCTGTTGAAATGCTTTGTACTTTCAACAAATTTAATTATTGCACATTGACTACTTGATCACTAATAAAAGTAATTAAAGAACATCTTTTGGAATCTTGTTTTAGAGTGCTAGTTTCCCTTTCAGCATAATCCATCACTGTCTGCCCTTTGAGGAGTTCTTTGTACTAATTCTCATGTCAAGGAATAGCTAACCACTATATGAAATACTTTACTGAAGAATAGGTAGGCTACAGCTTCTCTGTTGCAATTTTTTTTTTGGCGGGGGAAAAAAAAATCAGTCATTAAAGAAGCCTAAAACTTGGTCCCTTTTAGTAAGCTAATATTGTATTTTAGGAAATTGTCTATTACTCCCCATGGCTTTAATTTTCCCTAAAATAATGCACATCAGAATAATTGGTCTGTGGCTGCTAAGTTTGCCCTTGAGCATGTTTTTGTAACTGACTCTTGCTGGCCTCCATTCAGATGGGTGTATCAACTTGGCAAGTTCTGAGCCAACACTTGTGGAGCCATTGTCACTCTCTATTATCCTGTTTCCCATAAACAATCCTGCTGTCACATTTCTGTTCCACTGTGGGCCTGATATTTTCTGAGTGTAAAAGGTTTTCAGCCTGCCAGTGGCTGATTCTCTTTCCCAAGAGATAGAGATTTCTTGAGAGAATTTTCACTCAAGGACAATTCATGTAAATAATCCTTCTCTTAACCATAACATTTCTAAGTTCTCATAACAATCTTTCTGCCAGGAGTTGTTTCTGTTACTTAACCAATGGAGAGAGGAGTCAATTCTATGAACCAATGATGTGCCTTTTTATGCAACATGTTATAAAAAGGCTGGAGGAATTGTGAATAAAGCCGCCTGATCTTTCTTTTACCCTGGAATCAAGCTCTTCATTTCGTGTCTAACAGCAACATTCCACCTGCTTGTCTTCAGAGGTAGAGAAAAGGTATTATTTGTCTGGGGACCATCCCTACACTAGTTTTAGATTGTGTCCTTATTTTTTTTCCTAGCTATTTATTTATTATGACTGTAGAATCCTAAACTATTTCTTCTGATTTTTCAAGGTCTAAATTATCCCTACAATCAACAGTTCACATTCTGCTCTTTCACTATCAATCCTCCAAGATTTGGATTCTTTTTCTGAGCCAACCTCTTCTGACTCTGATCTCAAACATCTTTTGACAAATTTCAACAGCCTGTTTAGTATGATTTTTTTTTCTAGAGAGGTCTGGAGTTCTATTGCCTAAGTACACAAATTTCAGACCAGCACTCTACCCCAGTTTAGGGTCTTTGCTGTTCAGAGTGAATTGTTTCCCTTTTACAGCCTAACACCACAACTACCAACTTGTCTTTGTAAATACAGCTATTTAATTTAAATTGGAATTGGATCAGTATTGCCATCACCTGATAGTGCATTAATTTCTCTATTAGTTTCTGTATAGCATCTTTGCAACTTACCCATCTCACACTTAAAATACTATAAATTCTTAGCAGTTGCATTAGATTCTTCAAATAGGAGATTTTTAATCTCCACTCTGAAAAACTGCTAGATTCTTCTGTGGATGTAACATCTGTTCTCCAATCTACAAATGTGGATTTAAACTCTCACATACAATTGCCAGGTGGCTTTATCTCTCTCATGATGCTAAAATAACCCCAGGTTCAACATTCATTGCAGAACCCATTCCCTTTCCCACTACAGAACCCTTTCCCAACACAATTTGACATAACCTGATCATGTCTTATCCATGATATTAATTAACATTTCTTTAATGCCAGCCATATTCTTAATATATAATGCTACCATGTTATCTTTACAATTCCTTGTGCATTCCTTCCACAGTATGCAACCTGTAGTACTTGCACTCCAGTTGCAATTAGTATTCTATCATGTTTCTGTTATCCCTCTAATATCCTGTTTCATGTCATGCATCAATAAGCCTACTTCTTCCATCTCTGTGCTCAGGTAGCTTTGTTGCACCTGTTGCTGCCATCTCCCTTCACCTGGTTTTGCAGCCTCCCTACCAAGAGCATTGGAAAGAGCTCCCCAGGCTGTTGTGTACCCTTTTGCAGGTATCATCCAGGAGAAAGTGCAGATCATAATCATGGGAACAGAAAGCCAAAAGTGTGTCTGTTAATCCTGGGAAAATACAAGCTGACAGAGGATATCATGCCTCTCTTTAAACACATCCAATATAAAAGCACCAGGGAGAGGAAGAGCTCTTTAGTCTAAAAGCCAATGCTGGCACAAGTACAAATAGACCCAAACTGGCTATGAATACATTTTTACTGGGCATTTTAAGAAAATGTCCAATCCCCAGAGCAGTGAGGTTCTGAAACAGCCACTGGGAAGGCTGTTTGAATGAAAATCTCTGAGTCTCTTCAAGCTGAAATCAGTCCATTTATTAACAGTGATGTAACATCACTGGTCAAGAGAATGGAAATTCAAGTAATGTCCCATAAGTTTGTTTCCAGTCCTATGTTTCTTCCTAAATAATAATACTTATTTATAAATCAACATTTTCTCTTCAAAAACTGCAAAAACATAGCTCTGTCAGCTAGTGCCATGATTTCCTCTTAGAAGAGGGTACACTGTGGTGAGGAGATTGATCAGCTCAGTCCTGCATCTCATCTCAGAAAAAGCTTTAAGCATAAGGTGTTATGATTAAAAAAAAAAATTTGAAAACATCATTTGCTTATAGTTAGAAGTATCTGTATAACAACCAGCACATGCCTGTTACCCCTTGAAAGCATTCTGAACAAAGATAAGCATATGTATACACAGATTTCGGCATGTAAACTCTTCAGGGCAACGAGTCTGCCTGTACATTTATCTTTTTTTAAACCAAAGCACACGTCTATGCAAGCAACCACAATTTTAGATTACTACTGTTGATGGCCAGTTGACAGTTACTTTATTAACCTCAGATGTGCAAGAGATTACTAGCAGGTACTCAGACCTTTTTCAGCAGCGAGAAATCTGAAATACTGTGCACTGGGCCTATTTCTTACACCCACAGCAGGGGTGTAAATATTCACAGTCATTTGAGCATCACTTAAGCAACAGCAATAAAGATCCTGGGCATTTTGTGAGAATTAACGACTGCTGACAGTGTTAATAGCCTGAGGTGGAACTTTGGGCCATTAAACCCAACTGGCCATTAAACTTCAAGAGAGGTCCAAGGCTGAGGTCATTATGACAGTTACAAATTCTAGGGGGGAAGGTATTTTTATATATGCTGATTGAACAGTATTTAATCTATACTTTTGTAGATCAAAGATACAGATAGGGTAAAGAAACTACAGATCTCTAGATGCTGGTGAAAACCAACAACCCTTCTTCATCTCAATGGAAAAGACTGAAAATATCAACGTATTGGAAAATTCACAGCCAGGCTGAAAATGTGTTCAGCATTTGTAAAACATTCACAAAATCAGGGAGGAACTTCTAAAATTTTCATTAAATAAACCCTTGATAATTAATTCAGATTTCTCCCTTAGTATCACAGACCCTTGTATGTATAAGTCCAGATACAAGGCAGGAGAGGGAATGTGAGCTGCACATGGACACTCAAAAGGGCAGAATTTACCCAGATCTAGCTCTTCTTGAAGTCCCAGCAGTATCTTGACAGTACTGAATGTACAGGCCACCTGCCAGCTCCTAGACCAATATGCAATTTACATACCATGCATTTGTGGCAGTGCACAGCTCTGCCACACACATGAGAGACAGAAAGAGAACTCTTGGGCAGCGCTCACAGCAGCTCAGGAGCTGCCCACCACATGCAGGGTTGTGGGTCCAAAGAGACCTGAGAGGAGCAAAGCACCCAGAGCACAGACCTCAGATTTCAAGAACCCAGTTAGAAAAGGACATATAGTAAAGGATATCCAGATACTCCTTACACAAACAAATTAGTTAAGAGCAGTGAAAATGCCTTTATTTGTTAATATTGAAGGGTGCTGCTTCATGTGTCAATGGAGCTGCCCATAATGGCTAGGTGCCTCTCAGAGAGCATCGCTAATAGCCCACTTATTACTCTCCAACTCCTGATTTTGTCTTGCATTTTTTAGATGCCTCTATAAGACAATTCAGCTCACTAAACTGACAGAAGCCTGGAGGGCAGGAAGTATAGTCTCTTTTCTGGTCAATTTATTTGGGAATCCATAGGAGAGCACACCCTGCAACCAGGAAATGGGGATGGAGAGACACCAACCATTTAGATCAGCTCATCCTAAGTGATACACCATTTCACACAGCCAGAAAGAAGTAGTAGACTACAGTGATTTGAAAAGCTTATCAAACAGAGCAGAAAAATCCCATGGAGAAATCTGTCTTCATGAAAGACAATGGGACAATTCCCACCAGTTTCACTGGAGACAGGAACTCCCAGACGTTCTTTGCTACATCTTGAGAAAGATTTCCTGTTAATTTCTAGGAGAGAACAGAATAGTACTAAAAAGCTTTAGAAAGACAAATAAAAAAATTTTAAAAGAGCTAAGTAAACATATTACTCTCACTTATTTGGAACAATTAAAATGCAGAGACAAGCAGCATTTCAGATACACACATGCCCACTAAAGAGAAAAGCTGTTCACAATATATCTAATTCCCCAATTGTTTTAGCCATAGCAGTATTAAAAACCAGGCATGAAGTAGACTGTTGGCAAGGAGCCAGAGCATTCCTGGATCACACATATATTAGATGTGCCTGACATTTACTACAGCAGTACCAGAGCACCTCTGCAGTGAAGGGTCAGCGAGTATTTTTATATAAACAAAGAAGTCAAGGCTCTAATAGCTTTCTTGTTTCAGAGGTCTAACTAAAAAATGCAAAAAAACAGATGCGTAGAGAAAAGCTTGACAAAGAATGCTATCAGACAATTTTAGTTCAGAGATCTTCCAACCTCAATTTTTTCAGAGCCTGGGAAAAAAAATAGCTTGTAATATTGTTTTTAAAGCTTTCAGTTTGCTGGCAATTCTGGAGGTAGTACATATTTTTTCATCAGAGTGTTCAATCCATGAAGAGTTGTGGCATCCTTACACCCTCTGCCCTTGGTTCTCATCTTATACGGGAATCACAAAGCACAGCTGCACATTTAGAGCAGGAAGTTATGGCTCATGCATTCTGGAAAGGACTGGGAAAGGTTAATGCACCTATCAGACACATCCTGATAGACAAACTTTACTTTGGCTTCACAGATCAGCAAGCTACCTCCCTATCAATAATGTGTTAAACTGAGATTCTGCAATGCCCACACAGCCGTGGGCATACTTATGTCCTGGGTTACTTCTAATAAAATCAGTATATGCTGCGTGAGCCTCTACAGCCTCAGGCCCATGCCAGCCCATCAGACCCTGTGCCAAGGTCTCCTCATCTGGAGCTCTGGGTGTTAGCTGGCCTCCAGTGTGTGCTGTGCCAAAGCCTGGTAGGAGTGGGGCTTGCAAAGCTCAACTAGTTGTTCATGATAGAAGAATGATTATTGGGGGGGTGTGCCACTTGCACCAAAGGTAACAGTAACAGATTTATGCCTCTGCCTTGATTTTAGTGAGAGCAACATGTTCTTTCCAGTTCTAAAAGCTGATCAGGGGAGAAACTATGGGTGTTCTTTGGCCAGACACGACTGTGGTGGTGACTTTGAAACTGTTGTGACAGCCACCTGTTTGAAGTAACAAAACAGGATTTTATCAGTTATATTCCTTCTTTCTCACAAAACATTAACCCAAATTGTTACCAGGAATAGAAACAGTACCATCACTCTCCTAATAGGCTCTTGTAGATCCAGCATCATGCCATTCAAAAAGCCATGCTTTCCGGGATATTTATGAACAGATCTAAAGTACTGGCTCACCCACTGTAGATGGGAATTAGAGAATGAGCAAAATACTAAAGCATTCACTTTCCCAAGGAAAGGACAGGAGTCGAACAGTTGCTGTGTAGCCTCTTCTGTTAGCAAGAGTATCCACCAGTTCCACCTGGGTTAAGGGGCATGGCCTTCAGAAGGGCAGGTTTTTAGAACATGTCACTTAGGTGTACTGAGCAAGAACCATTAGCACGCCCTTAAATTCCAGCTAAGACAGTGCAAACACCTCCTCTCTGAGGACATGTCATGGCCAGAAGACAAGGAATGGATTCAAAAGTTCCCCATCTGCCCTCAACATGAAGAAAAGCTATAGATAATGGCCTGTGGTTTGCAGCTATCTACTCCTAGTTCTGTACAATCAGGGGGATGCCACATATGCCACAAGCTGAGTGCAAGATGAAGCAATTAAAGCAGATACTTAAAAGCAGCCTAAGTACACTTTGCTTGGAGCCATCCATTACAACAAGCAATATATCAGACACCCTTCATTATCAGGAATCTGTCCTGCAGGTACTGGAATTTCTCCCGCTTGCTTTATATTGGGCAAGAAGGTGAATTTTTCCCTGTAGTGCTATACAAAGGATCTTACACCAGTTCCCACTGAGACTCATAAGCATCCACTGTGACACCAGGATCTGAACTTTGAGTAAGATTTATGGATATGTTCAGGCACTCTGGCTAAGTGTAATGGTGAGTGACCTCATGTAGATAACTAACTACTGCTTACAGCAACTCTCCCATTCCTATTAGCTCGTATCAATTTCTGGCTACCTTTTACTTGGACAATATTTTTAATACCATGTCACTGTATATCATATGCATAACATTGAAAGAAGCCACCAATGTGGTAAGAGATATTTACATTACAATTGCTTTATTTTGATCTGCCCTCACTGCCTCTGATGCAGCACTTACCTTCATTTTATGTTGGAGTTTCTGGACCAAAATCAGGTATCAGAGCCTGAGGCTGTGACAATCTCTTTGGAGAGTCAGTTTGATTTTCTTATCTGTGTCCTCTCTGTGCTGCAATCAATTAAAATATTCAGAATCTAGATCAGAGGAAATATTATTCCAGGACTAAAGCTGGGAAAGACATTGAGTGATCTGTAGTTTGGGGGCTATTTCAGTAGACTCTTTAAGGAGAACAAGTATTTGCCATGAAAATGCTACTCCTTATCCCCTCTTGTGTGTTTTGTGTCTAGGAGTAAGTTGTCTATGAGGAGATTTATGTCCATGCACTAAAAAGCATCCATTCTCCTTAACAACTGTAAATCTTATAATTACCTTCCATAATTTCAATATTCTTCTCAGTCCATTTCTTATTAAACACTCCTTAGTTTCCCCTTCCTGTTTTAGCTCTGTGCTGGTGGAAGTACAGGAAGGTCTCATGCAAACTCCAAGCTGGCACATTTAGAAGGACTTTGGATAGAAAGGAATTGAAGTGCCTTTACTTTCCTCTTTTCCTTGGTTTTAATAACAATTCTTTCCATGATAGTTTCCATCCTCAAATCTGGGTTATCTTGGTTCTTTGGATGTGACTCTAGTCCTTAACATCCAAAATGAAGCATGGGTGGGAGTGTGTGTGTTCCTGTCTAACTAAGGAAGACTTCCCTGTAAGAGCACCCCTGTGGAGCTGGAGTGCACACACACGCAGCTCTTTAGTGTTGGCTCCCACACATCCCCACCTCAGGAGCACATCCTTCAGGGATGAGTTCAGCAATACAGAGGGAAAGTTTTTCTGCTTTGGATATGAAAGTAAAAGCTCATGTGTGGTGCCCAGGCTGTGCACTGCTGATTGTTGCTTAGCAATGAAATGTGCAGCACACGGTGATGGTGCAAAAGATACCAGAGCATTTTTTTGAAAAGGAAAAAGGGAAGGTATAAAAAGGTCACACTAATAATCATGAGAGAAATGGGAACATTATCAGATGCAGCAGCTAGAGAGGAGGTCGTACTCCTTAGCCTGTCTGTGAAATATTCTTTCCTCATTTACCTCCAGCTCTGAGGGACAAAAGCAGAGGCAAATTCAAAGTGTTTTGTTCCCACTTCTGCCTTACTGTTAGCAATCCCATTCCATTTTAGCACACTGGAATAGGATCTTCTTTGTGTTTTTTTTCAATGTAGGTTTGCTCCTGGGTTAAAGTGAAAAAGGCAAAGAATCTGCCACATTACACTGAAATAATGGTTTTAGAAAGAAAAACATTTACTAGGGTAAACATGAAAACACAAATACTATTTTCAGGCTAGAGCAAGACATCCCATTAATAATGTTCTAGCAAGGATCCCAGAGGCAGCTAAATAAAACAGGAAGGCCAGGCTGAGCTAGGCAAGAAGCTTATGATCTCAGCTACACTCCAGCCCCAGTAGGAAAAAAATTAAAGAAAGAAAACTGACATCCTTCACAAAGCAGTGTACAGAAGAAATGTGACTTGTGGCCTTTTGTTAATACAGTATCAACTTTAATTGAACCTTCAGGCTTTGATTCAAGTCAATATATCTGGATCTTCCTTGAACAATAAATCTTGATGTTAACCACAGTAGAGGTCAATCTCTGTCTAATATATGCTTTGCAATGCATTTAAAGTGGAGCTATAGTATGTAGTTGGTGAATTATTCATACACACAAACTGTTAATGAATAAGTCAATATACAGATAAGATTCAGGGCCCTGAATATTACCAAGAGCAACTAACTCTACAAGAACACAGGTTCCCAAAGATAGGCTGACACCATGACTCACCTGTGAACTCATTCTGTTTGTTTTTACCTCGTTTATTTTTACCTCACCTGAGTCCATTTATAGACCGGAAATTTGCATTCTGAGACTTGGAACCTGGGAACGTGCCTCTCCCATGTTGCACATCCATGGCTTGGAGGAAGCTGTGGTTTCCAGAGCTGCCCTGCCTGGGGGGACAACGTGTTCCTCACAAGGCTCCACCTCACCCATCCTCCCCACACCTCTCTTTGTCAGGTGTCTCTTTGGCAATGTCAGCAAGCTCTGGTGGTTCCTGCATTCCTCCACCACCCCAAGCAGCTGGATGAAGGAGCGGAGCTGAAGCTGCAAACCCTTCCTCCTGCCTGTCAGCTGTGGGAGGGAAGAAGGCAGATCCCAAGGACCACAGGCACTGCAGCCACCAGAGAGGAGGTTCATTTCATATCCTGAAGCTTATCTAGGCCTACTGGATCCACAATTCAAAGATGCTCCATAATTCATAGTACTGATGGGCATGACTGCTTGACTCATCAGATCTGAGAGTGGGAGAGAGATGGCTCAAACAGGTGACGTGGTGGTGGGCACAGGTGGGTCTCCCATCATTGAGCTGCCATTTTATAATGTAGCCTTGTGTCTCAACACAGTAAACCATTAGCCCCAAAATTAAAAGTCATGTAAAAAAGCATGGCTGCAATTAAGCCTTCTGAAAGCAAAGAAAGCCATCTCCAATTCCTCTGTGATACACAGTCAGTCCAGTCAATCCCTGCTCATACATTCTGCTAGAGAATATTACACAGTAATCTTTGAGACACCCTCATGAAAAGAAAGGTCACTAAAGCAATTTTATGAAAACTGAATTAGTAATGCTTAACCTATGATGTAGGAAAAGAAAAAACAAGAAAACCTAGTGAGATACAACTTTAGGCAACCTGAGAAACCCAGTCACAGTTTTTCAGTACAGAAAACATGGGCAAGCCTTGTGTCTTGGTGGCAAGACAAGACGTGTTAGAATACATGCAACAAGAAAGGGGGTTCTGCTTTAAATGAGATTTGTCTTTTTTCATTCCTCAGTGAGCATATGTCTTTTCCAATAGCATTCAAGGAAGTTAGTAAGCACATCAATAAGAGAATGTGTCAGTGTTTGCCAAGTGTCATTCAGATGTGAGAGAGATTTAACCATTTAGCACAGCTCCCCTGTTCCATTCAATCATTGGACTTGCTTGTTACAGCTGACAGGTTCTGAACAAATGTCCTGACAGAAGGATCCCCACAGGTACTGCTGCCGAGTCAGTGAGAGTGTCTTATCAAAAGAAAAAAAAATTAGGGATGCAAACTTCATTTCTCAGACAGAAAGAACTTGCTGTGGTGAATAACAGCTGCAAAGCACTGCCTGGAATTTTGTTAGATTTAAATTGTTAATTGTTAATAAAGCCTTCTGATTTTCTTCTGCCTTTGAACTGGAGTCAAGCGTCTTTATTTCATGTCCAACAACAACAAGTAAACTATGTTGAAAGAGTTGGAAAACATCAATAAAATAACTGGGTTTGCAGCCTATTCTGCTTCCTTTAGCTGAATTCTAGACACAGATTTTATATTCTGATTTAACAATTGTTCCTGAAAAGCCCAAGGGATAAAGACACTGTTGTGTATCAGCAACCAGACTTCAGCAACCAGACTGGGTGTCAGCATAGGTCTTCTGTGGGAAGAGGAGGGGTAGGCACTGATCTCTGCTCTGTGGTGACAGTGGCAGCTCCTGAGGGAATGGCCTGAAAGTGTGTCAGGGTAGATTTAGGTTGGATATCAGGAAAAGGTTTTTCATCGAAAGGGTGGCTGGACACTAGAGCAGGCTCCCCAGGGAAGCGCTCACAGCACCAGCCTGACAGAGTTCAAGAAGTGTTTGGACAACATCCTCAGGCACCATAGTGTGACTCTTGGGGATGGTCCTGTGTTGGACCAGGAGTTAGACATATTGATCCTTGTGGGTCCCTTCCATCTCAGCTTAATCTGTGATTCTGCAAATGTGACTTCTTGATATATGTATCTACAGTGAAGAGCAACATAACTTTTCAAGCAATTCAACACATTTAATATCTGAATTTCTCATTTCAAAAATTTACTATTCTTAATTTTGTGTTAGGAAAAAGAGGGAAGAGGATGAGCATCGTGTAGGTATGAGTTGTGACACAACACAGGCCACCTTCCGTATCACACACCAACTGCCCTACTCAGTAACCCTAAAACTGATTGTCAGTGCCAGCTTCCCACTTCCTAAGTTTTCACTATCTTCTTTAATACTACTGATAGTTCTATGGAAGAAAAAAAATCTTCATTCAGTTTCCTTTTCTGATTCCTTAAAAATATTTTAGTAATAATTTTTGACAAAACAGTAATTATCATCAGTCTAGTGTCTTTTCTTAAGATATTTAGAGCTAACAAGATTTGCCACAGCTTGTTAATGCTCTCACTAGTCAACCATTATCCAGACTAACCACCAGCTTCATGGTTAATATTGTTAATGAAATGTGGAACTTGAACTTTTAGCCATTTGGTGTATTTTATAAGACTGGTGTATTTGATAAACTCACAACTCATAGGGTAAAATGAGAGGGGCTGGAAGTGTTTGTTCTTTCAGGCATGAAGTAGATGTTTAAAATCTTCATGCATTTGTAGGAATACTGGAGCATAAATCTGCAAAAGATCAGACAAACGATTGAGTCCAGTTCCCAGCAATCAAGCACAACATGGAATAACTGCTTAGTACATAGAACAAATGTATAGGAATATAGAAAGCTTCTAGTCCTTCTAGGTCTGCTGTTTCTGGAACATCTGTCTCACAAAGACCTGCTCACCAGAGACAACAAATTATTTCTCAGCTCTCTGTATCAAACTAAAACTCTGTAATCAAATTAAAGACTAAAAGACCAGAGGTATAAGAATGCACCAAATACAAGGGAAGATCACTGATAAAAATATCCCAAATCCCAAATGGAAGCCCCTAATAATACTATGGAGTAGATTGGAAATAATGGGTAGAAGAGTGTGCAAAACATAAGCAAGACATATTGCTTGATATTACAACAAAGTTGGTAAATTTTTCTGAATGCTGTTAACCTAACGACAATTCCACGTCAAAATTCCATCTCAACAGCTTTCAAGAGTAAACTATAAATGGATTTTCCTTTGAAGTTTAGGAACACTGTAATCTTGAGGGATTTGGAAAGTCACTCCTTATTAGAATTATATAGAATTAGGCACCCTACCCTCTGGAAGGCTTTGAAATATTAACATTGAAAATTCTCAGCTCCCTCTTTAATCAGCATGCCCCAGCAAATCATGTTCCATCACAGCCTAACCTCTGCATGTCTCCTTGGGTTGAGTTAGGGTCTGGCAGATGAGGAGTAACACTGTCTCAGATGGAGGGATGCTTCATTTACTGGATGAAGTAGGATACTGACCCTGTACTATTAGCTCTTGATTTATTTCTGCATGCTTATCCATATGAGAGTATGGTTATGCATTTAATGTCCACCAGAGCAATAAGAGCAAGGGTCATCTTGAGGAGTGCAAAAGCATTTGTACTTAAGTTCAGTAGTTGGAATATAATCAAATTTTTTAGTTATTGAAAATTGTTGGTGTGCAATGGCTTTTCTGTGGCCTCCTGGTATGTGAAATTACCTGATGGTTCCCCAGCCCAGATCCTATTGGTGAAAGTTGTGGATCCCTGGAAGTAGCTTGGCCTTTGTCAGTCTGACCTGCTCGGAGTCAGTAGAGGTCTGAAAATTACTAACATCTCCTTCTTTAACTCACTTTGTAAAAATAGATACCCACGCTGGGTCTTTCAAGGAAAATTAATTTTCTCCCAAAGCTAGCTGCAGTATCATGTCAATGGGCTTGCAGAGCATTGCTTCTAGATGCAAGTAACGCTGCAAACCTGTGTTTGTGTGCTAAGGGCAACTTTGGGTTTTGAAAGGATGCTTTAAGCTCCCAAGATCACTTTGTTTCTCTGAGAAATGAGTAGGAGGTCGGTGTTCTGGCACCCCGGATGCACATGGCACGTTAGAGCCCGCTGGTGCCCTCCTCCATGTCCCTTGCACTTTATGTGGCAATTCCTGCTGAACACTGCCCCTGGCTGAGCTGACAGAGCTCGGGCTGTTTGCTCTCAGCTGGATACAATGAGTGAAGGAAACGGTGAAGATTTTTCTAGGCATGGCAGACAGGCTCTTACTCTGCTTGTGCATTTTATTTGACTGTCATACAATCCCTCACAGCATTCCCACCTCTCCCATTGCAGTGAAGATTTAGTTTCCTGGCTGCCTGTGCCAAGCAGCCTGCTGACAGACACAGGTCAGTGGGTGAGATAACTAGCTACCCCTCACTGAGACAGAGGCAAAGAGAGAGACCTGATGAGCTATACATATGTATCTACATGCCAGGCATATTATGCCACTCTGTAGGTTTCCTACTCTAACCTCTGAAGCTCTCTTTTCCATTTTGCTGACACCTGTCCCCGTTGTTTCCATAGATCTTGCCTGGAGGTTTGTTGTATAAATCTTTTCACTAATTAATTGTTTAAAATTACCTGCTAATCAAATATTACAAAGCTTTGTTATAGATATGTTTTCTACCTCTTGACTAGAAGATGCTTGGATTCCCACATTTCTGAAAAAGATGCACTATCTCCTTTTGCTCCTCTCCACATTTCTCCTTTAGTCTAATTCCTCCCAATAACTACAGTCTTACTTTTCATAATTTGTTCTTGTCCTGAACTTTCCTTCATTGGTTGCATGGTAACTGGAACAGCATTTCTGCCATCCTCAGAGAGCAGGTACCTGTCCAGTTTCACTGGCCTCACAGGTTCAATTTTTTCCTGCTTCCCCAGAGCAGTAACACAATCTCCCTTTCCTACTGCAATCCTCATTATTATCTATACTACATAAGTGTTCAGCCTATGATAGGATTACTTACCCTCCAAGCTGAAAACAGGATCCCTTAACATAAAATACCTTCATTACCAAAGAGAGTTAGCTCAGCCAGTGATTGAGAGACCCCCGAGGAGTTTGTGCCCTATTCCGGCCGCTGGTCTGGGGTCCGCCGTTCGAACCCAGGGGGCAGAAGCCACTCCAAAAGGATATCTCGCTAGAGACAGCCTTCTAGGGGCCAGAGCACCCCCTCAGCGGGCCCGAGGCTTCTCTCAGCAGAGACAGGGCAGCTCTTAGTGATTTCTCAGCTCTTATGTGATTTCAGCTCTGCGTGCCCTGTCCTGCGAGGCAGCCTCTATTGCTCGCCCGGGAAGAAGAGAGGAGGGTCCGTATGGCGATTCCGCAGGAGTCAACTTTATTGTAGAGCATCAGCGAAGGGGAGCCAGTGACGGGTGTCCCTAACAAGCGGGGCGATCTAGGGGTTTTTATGGGCAAACCAAGGTGGGAGTGGAGGAGCACGGGCCAATGGGTTACAGCAAATTACATTCAAACTTCTGGGGGCTTACAGGACCTTTCTTGGTCGCTGTAGCTGAAAAGTTACTTTCTTATCTTGGGGGTCTGGCAGGAGGTTGTGCAATCCCTTTCTTATCTCCTCAGCAGGCCTCTCTCCAAGGCAGGGCTGCTGGGGCCCTCTCCATTCCCACAGTGCCCAGCTTCTGAAGAGTTTGCAAAAGGTGATTAAGAAAAGCTAAACTCTACATACTGTAGAAGGAGCTGTATATGAGAAATGTCTACAGAGGTTCACACATCTAGTCAGTCTGCACCTCTAAAGAGTTGACAACCACTACAGGAGACAAAAGGAAAACCATGATGTGCAAAAGGTGACTGTTCACAGACCTTTTCCATATCTCCAGTGTCAAGGATTTATTTCCAATCATAGTCTATCCAGGCTTTAAAAATGAAATTTAATTTCATTTAAATTCAGTACCATTTCACAGATTTCCACCTAGGATTAAACTCCTTTTTAAATATGACTGCAAAGACCAAAGCAGAGAATCTGCAGAGCAATCCTCAAGCTGCCATCCTCAGATATCACTGAAGCCACCAACTCAGTCAATACACAATTAACTCACCTTTGGGCAAAGCCTGCACCGAACACTACTGTTGATTCTTTACTAACAAAATCTTTTGATGGTTGCAAACTATTTCTGAAGACAGTTACCTGCAAATAACCAACTGCTGAGTGCATTAACAGTGATAAACAAGTAGCTGCTGAACTGTTCTTCAGGCTGAAGAGAGCTCTTAAAATTCTGCAGTTATTTGCCATATGATTAGTCTGGATCTTGAAAGAGCAGTTCCACATTTAATATAGTTAACAGTGAGCTTTGTATAACAGTAAAGCTTTGTATAACAGTGAGCTTTGTATAACAGTAAAGTTATTAAATCTTTGGGGGTTTTGTTGTTGTTGTTGCTACTTTCACTGTAGTAAGCCATGTGGAAATACCTTTCATATTATAAACAAAAAAAATTATATTATATTATAAACATATTATAAACATCAGATATCTAGTTTAGAAGATAAGCAGAACCTGAAATGATCCTGAAAATACGGGTGAATGATGCAAAAATTCCTTCATCATATTCTTCATCCTCAGACCAGTCTGTCCAAAAAGTGCTTCTGGTTTTGGGGACCTCCAGATTCTTCAAACTTTCTGGGTACCCAAAACACTTCAGTGGTAAAATGTCCACTGTTGTCTTGATTATGAGGAAGACTATGTATTTCCTACAGATTCATGGCTGGAACTGGTGAATGATGCTTCATGTTTTTGTAGAGCACTTTGCTCAACTGAAGGTAGCTCAACTTGTTAATATCATCTGCTTAGAAATTTACATGTTAAACTCTTAGATATTGTGTGTTATTTTTTGAGACAGATTAAACAGAGCTATTCAGAGAGTATTCAGAAATTATAAGCTTCTATGTCAAATGAGAAATTATTTATTGAAGAGTAAAAGATGGACATTAATATGAGATTTCTACATTGCATAGTTAACTAGCTGAAGTAGAGATGATCCTGTTTGTAATGGAAAAATTAAATCCTGGGGTGGAGGGAATTTTATGCATGAACAAGGTACAGGGCAGGAAAAAGGGTACATTGTTAAAATTTGCTGAGGGATTCTTTGTAGAAAAGATGCAGATTGGAGTGTCATATAAGGGCTATGTAATCTTGAAGACTTAGGTAATAGAGAGAATTTAATAAAAGACATGAAAAGTGATGCCTGTAAAGTTATTCTATTGCAGAAAAAGTTTCTGTTTAAAGCTGGGATCACCCCTATTAGAAATAAGAGAAAGGAGACAAACTTGGATATACTAGGTGAGTGCATGGTGACTGTGAAGTGCCAGTATATTATGGCAATAAAAAGACCCCAGAAGAATCTGAGGATATACCAGTATTTCCAGCAGGGTCAAGCTCCAGTTAAGAAAATTCATCCTGGTGGACTTACTAGTGCCAGATCTTTTTTCCACAGAGAGAAGGCTGACCCAGGATTAAATGGGGTGTATACTTACCTGAACAAACTTCATGCAGAAATTAAAAGACTTCTAAGTGTGAGAGGAGTGGATTTCTAGTATCACCTCTGAGTGAAGGGGAAATAATAAACACCTCGGTTATTTTTAAGATGCAATGATCAGTTCTACAGCAGGATTATTCCAAGTTCTGTAAGGTCAGTGTTAAGAGGGGATTAGGCTCGATACCAAATGTTCATCTGTATCCTCTACCTCTTGGTCTACACATCACCACACATACCCACAGTTGCTGCCTCCCATTGCCTTCAGTCCTTTTGCACATGTAACACTGCAGAAGTGATCCTGTCCTCAAATTCAAGGCTGAGATAGTTTCATCAGCTCTCATTTTCCACCGGAGATAGGAGGATACTGAGAAAAGGAATCATCAGAGCAACACAAGAAATTAACATTGGTAGGACTGGCTCAGGAGCATGGGACTCAATGCATATCTTCTGATTTGTCAGAGCATGTCAGTAACAACAAGGTTGTGGGTTTGATTCCTGTATGGGCCATTCACTTTAGAGTTGGACTTGATGATTCTTGTGGGTCCCTTCCAGCTCAGAGTATTCTGTGATTCTGTGATCTCTATCAGTGTTTAGCATAGATCAGTAACACATCTATGAAGCAAACCTCCTGGTTGCACCAGTTTAGAAGTGTTTGACTGTGTGCAGAGCTATACAAGCATGAACTGAATTCAGTTCAGATAAAACTAAACCAGAGAATGCAATCTAGAAGTGCATGGATCCTCTCCCATTATAACCACTGTTGAGTCCTTGAGACCAGAAGAGCCCAGTACAAACTCATCTTCAGCAAATCTCCAAAATGTGAAGAATGGGGCTGGGCTGCTGGGTCCACAGCACCAACTGATCTCCTTTATAGGTTTATTCCTGTTGCACCACAGTATTGCTTATATAGATAAACCTGCATATTCTTATCAGATAGAAATTACTGTGTCCCCCATAACACAGAATCTATGTAAAACTGACTTTTTTAGTCCTTTCTTATCAGTTCTTTACTATGCCTACTACAAATATCCTGCAAAGTGTTATCAAAGTACTTATTATCATGTCTATTGAAAATTATTTTCATTTTATTTTGTGGGAAGAGTTTAGATAAGAAAGCCTGATGAAGCATGAAAACAGAGATTCCATGGGAACAGATTTTTCTCAAATGCATTTCAAAATCCTCCTCTGGAAACCTCATTATGTGAATTTCAGATCAGTTTGCAGTCTTACCAGAGTTCATGTTCACAGATCTGATGTTTAGATCTACAAATGTAATCAGACAGTGTTGTCTGATTTCTGCTGTTTCCTATTTCTGCTCCTAACCAGCCTCCTTTTGGAACTGAAAAGTCAAGAACAAAATGACAACAACAACAACAAATCTATTTTCTACACTGTTGGCTTCGGAAATTCAGAGATATGCTTCCCCATATCAGACAGTTTCTGACTGCAGGCTCTGATCTTCCAGTTGATAAGGTCTAAAATTAGGGTGAATTCCATAATGCTCAAAATGAGCAAACATATTTATCCTGGGTCATTTGTTATTTCTGTCTGATGCTGTGGAATCACCAGGAGATGACTGCACAGTATGCATTGCTGAATTATGCAGATAACACATGAATTTAGGGTAGGGGCTGCCTTAAGCAAACACTGTCTTGCTATTGTGAATTTAATATTACAACTATTTTAGCACTTTTCTGTCTTTCATCTGCTTACTTTAAAAGCAGCAGTATTTGTTTGCACTGACATTGTAATACCTTCATAATCTTAAACCATAGTGCCAATAAACTACCACTGACAGTGTAATGATTCACATTACCATATCATTATAGATGTAAAAGTCAGCCCCACATAGTTCCTACAACATCAGTATTGGTGAGGCAGCCATTAAGATGTCAGTGGTAGAGCAGAGAATCACCATTACAAGCTTAGTCAAGATAATAAAACATTGCTAAAGGTAGCTACAGGGCCATGCTCAGCAGCTGTTTTCAAATATAAACCTCACAGCAGTTTAAAAATAAATTTTAAATTAGTCAAATGCTTGAATCCACATTAAGAAGTGATATTTTTGTCAGCAAAAAGAAAAAAAGTCCTATTTAAGACTGTCAGTGTTTGGGGATTTCTTTAATGTCTATTGTGAAAAGGTGTATTTAAAAAGAAATTATTTCAATATATTTTAAAGGAGTGAAAATTTGAGGGACAAGAATCTTACTTACTTTAACTGTAAACATCTTGCCTTTTGTTAACAGCAATGGAAAAGCTGTGCTTAAAATGAGAATGCACTCAAGTATATAAGTTACTCTAGCTGAATCTAGTGGTGAAATATTTACACATAGGGATTTATATTCTAGAGCATACACAATATATTCAGGCTTTTTGTGACCATTAGTATAATTCAGTCATATCAGATTAATCTTTTGCATTAACTTTTTTAAGTAATATAACACCAAGCAGACTAATGATAAGTAATTAATAAAGATTCTGGCAAAAAGAAGTTTAATTTGGAAAGCATAGAGGATGGAGATTGGCAGGCTCAAATGGGAGTAAGGTAATAGAAAACACACAGCAACAGAAATATACTGAAATAAGAGCATATAATTCAACAGCAGCCTACATTTATGGATATTACCTTCATGAACGTATTTATATTATGTTATACAAAGATAATCATGTTGCCACATCTCTTTATATCTTGTACATAAAAATCAGAGATGACTCTTCTTAAGTGAATTTTAACCATCTAAGATGATGTGCAAAACCAGCATACTACCATAAAATTCGGATAACATGGAAGAAAGCTTTGTTTCCTCTCTGCTTTTAACTAGTCTTCAGGACTAGATCATGGAGCTCTCATCTTTATTGCTCAGTATTGAAGCAGGAAGCACCCTAGTTTCACTTACCTTTCTTAGATGGGTAAGTACTTGACAGAGCAAAGAAGTTCTTGAAATTGGTTCTTCATCTGACAGCATGCAATAAGGTCAGAATGAAGCAACATTAATATTTAACACTCAGGGCTCCTCTTTTACAAAAGATTTTGTTGTCCAGTGAGGAGTTTGACAAGGCCAACTTTTAACTCTCTGAAAAATCTTCATAAACAATAGACACTCTGTCAGAAACATTTTTTCAAATTATTTTTTCAACACCTACAGTGAAACTGGAGTGACAATTTTTCAAATGCTTCATGAATTGGTCAGTTTTCCAGTGAGGGTAGAGGAGACAACAGAAATAACTTTGACCCTGTATCTCAGATGATACAATTTTTGTGCTTTATTAAAGTGTGTTGTAACTATTTTTTTAAACATGACCTAAATTCTGTTTAGGAACATATAGTCCTCTTTAGATGTGTGATAGTTCTGACCTTGACTCGGGATATAAGAATAAAAGATAGTTGTCTTTGATCATCTCTGAACAAAGCTTGTGTATGCTACCATCTGTACAGTCATATATATGCTGCTGCATGCATATTTAGGAAGAAAGACAAAAAACACAGAGTTAATTATTTAACTATAAGAAGCAGAAAAGTTGTATTGGTCAGATATTTATATGCACTACTTTATTTTTGTTATCTTGGAAATAATGCCTAAATTGACATTACCATACTGTGCTCAAAGTAAAATTTGTGTAGGTTATTATATTTCAACTCCAATCATCTAAACTTTTACCAGTAACTTAACCAGAAACTGACAAGTTTCTCAGTTCAATCATTGCCACCATTGGAGGCATTGCAAAATTTGCCTTCCTCCTTTCAATAGGCTGACACTGGCTGGGTGCAAAGTGCCTGCCAAAAGTGTTTTTATCACTCCCCTCCTCAGATGACCAGGAAGAGAAAACAGAATGAAAGGTTTGTGGGTCAGGATAAGGAAATGGAAGCATCACTCAGCAATTAGCATCATGAGCAAAACAGACTTGACTTTAGGTAATTAATTTAATTTATTGCCCATCAAATCAGAGTAGAATATTGAGAAATAAAATCAAATCTTAAAATATCTCCCCCACACCAATCCCTTCTTCTTGGGATCATCTTCACTCCCAAATGCTCTCCCTTCTCTCCTCAGTGGTGTAAGGGGACAGGGAATGAGGGCTGAGATCAGTTCATCACATGTTGTCTCTACTGCTCCTTGACTCTTCACACTCCCTCCTTCAGCACGGGGTCCCTCACACAGGAGACAGCCTTCCACAGGCTGCAGTTCTTCATTAGTTGTTCATTGTGGGTCCCTTCTATGGAGTGCAGTCCTTCAGGAACAGGCTGCTCCAGCATGGGTCGCCCACTGGATCACAACTCCTGCCAGAAAACCTGCTTCAGAATGGGCTCCTCTCTCCACACAGCCACAGGTCCTGCCAGGAGCCTGCTCCTGTGTGGGCTTCCCATGGGGTCACAGCCTCTGCTGGGCACCCAGCTGCTCTAGTGTGGCCTCCCCAGGGGCTGCAGGTGGATCAGCACTCTTCCATAGCCTCCATAGGCTGCAGAAGGACAGCCTGACTTACCATGGTCTGCACCATGGGCTGCAGGGGAATCTCTGCTCTTACACCTGAAGCATCTACTACACCTCCTCCTCCACCGACCTTGGTGTCTGCAGTTTTTCTCTGAAATATTCTCAGAACTCTTCTTGAGTGCAATTACTCTTGTGCAAGAACTTTCTCCCCTTCCTAAATCTGTTATTCCAGTGGCATTACCACCATGGCTGATGGGCTCAGTCTTGGTCATCAGTGGATCCATTTGGAGCTGACGGCCATTGACTCTCTCTGACATGGAGGAAGTTTCTGGCAGCTTCTCACAGAAGCCACCCCATAGCCCCCCCACACACACACACATCAAAACATGGCTAAGCAAACCCAACCCACTCCTTTGGTCAGAGATCCCATTTAGACACAAAGGGCTTCAGACACTGCATGTGAAGAGCAATTAACCACTGAAGGTCAAACAGATTCAAAGACAGGGTCCAACTCTTCCATGCTATCCTTCCAAAAGATAAAATGTTTAAACAGTTTTCACAAGTGTTTTGCAAATTATGTAAGACTTAACAACATGAAGTCCAGGTTTCTGCAGATACCAGGCACATAAACTGTATTTATTAATCGTATTATCTGATGGATGACCTTAGGAAAGTCAGCCTTTCATTTAAGAATTCATATAATTTGAGACAATTCAAAAATATGAAGTACTTTTACATCTCTGACAGGTGGAACATATGTACTTTAGAAAGAGACTCCTTTTTAATGTATTACTAAATTTAATGTATGAATCGAATAAACTACCTGGTATCTCTTAGAAAGTTCTGGCAGGACTTTTATCTATGTTTCATTAGATAACTGAATCCTCAGGAAATATACCCACAAAGTTTTAATACTTAGATAACTGTGTTCATGTTGTAAAGTAGTGGTTAAAAGAATTTAGTATCTTTCAGGAGACATTTTGATTAAGTGATGCTAGATTTTGAAGAAGGTGCTTATAAGCCATTGCTACCCTGCCAGCTCTGGAGCAGGACAGTATCTTCCTGTTTGTGAAGTCTGAGGATGGTGAATGTTTCTATAGGTCAGCAGTGGACTTAGCTGATATGAGATAATTGAAATGGATGTTGATAGAAAAATCAGTGTAGCTGAGTAAGGCCACAGCAACAATAGAGAGCACCAAGTTCACCTGTACTTCTGTTGCTGCCACTCATCCTGTAATGGGAAAGGGTCCTCTTCTCTCCCCAGATGTCTTCATAGCTATTTTTTAACTAGGCAGGATTTTATCAGCTTTTCCACTCTTTAAACATTGTCAGTTAGTGCTAGCCAGACTTCACAGTTAATTGTATTCTAATCTACCCAATTAGTCCCCTATTCCCACAAAGACTTACACATGTGGTTAATTTAAAGTTTCATGCAAGTGTGAAACTCTTCTGTGCCTGAGCCTGCCTGCTTCTAATGAGTGCAAAACCAAATGCTTTTCTTTCTGAAATCCCTCCTCAAGAGCCACAGCTTTCTCTTGGCCTTTCATCATTAATCTCAGCTCTAGTGTTATGCACTATCTCACCCATGCCTGCTCATTAAACCTAATAAAACAAAGTGAAAAACAAATCCAAGATAAAAGCCAAATAGAATCAAATTACCTGATGGTCATGCTTTGTAAATAATGAGTATTTCATTAAACAAATTCCCTTTCTTTTTCTTTCTGTTGTTTCCTTTCCTCTTTCACCCCCACTGTGACCCTTCTTAGCCAATGTACTTCATTGTGTTGTCTGTTTTGTAAGCATCCTATGCCAGGGATCTTGTAATCTCTACAGTCTGCACAGCACCATGCATCTCAGAGGAGTGTGTAAATATTAATCAACGCACATGCAATTAAATCAAAAGCCCTAATTTTATGAATCAATAACACTGTCTCACTGGGTATGAAAGAGTAGTAATCCATGACCATGAAATTTAATCCTTTTGAAAAGTGGCCTCAAATGCAACTTTCCTGGACAGTAGGAAAAATACATGCAAACCAAGACAGACACCTAGTAGAGCACTGGTTTGCTGTATGAGCGGTGTTTTTTGACTTTCACCCAAAAAAAAAAAAAAAAAAGAAAAAAATGCTGCCAATGGCTGGCCCTCAACCTGCTCCCAATTATGTTAAATTCTGATTGGAAAAGTTTTCCTAAATGACTTTTTCAAACTTTTTGATACTCTTAGTCCATTATTTCTCCCCTTCTCTGCCATTCCCTTAGTGGTGTTAACATTATAAAAATGTTAACAAAAAAACCTGTAGAAATTAGAAAACAAGATTTATGATACTTCCGTGCAACCCCAGTTTATCTTTCCTCCTGCCTGTGTCTCATGCTGCAAGCTTCAGTTGCAAGACCTTGCTCTATGATTTTTTCCAACTCCTGAAATCCAAGAGGAGGAGCTTTATAGATCAATCAACCAGTGAGTGCAGACAAGGTATTGAAGCTGATGATAAGGATCGTTCCTGCATTACAGGATGTCTAGCATGACCAGACTAACAAATGAACTACAACACTTTCAGGCAAAATGTATATTCTTTCTTGCTTTGATTCACTATTATCCTCTGCCCTGCATGGACTCAGAGCTTTCTGGAAAAAACCGTGCCTCTGACTGTGTCATTGTTAGCCTAAGCTGTTAGCAAATCCTCAAGAGTTTGGTGGATTGTTTCTCTTAGGAGCAAAAGAAATTAAAGAGGTAAACAGATATTTGTCTCTCTAATAGGAAAAAAACAAGACTTTAGTCCTACACATGATCAAATATATATTCCAGCCCACTTTCCACTCTGCAATGTGTTCCCTAAATATCACTGCTTATTTTATAGCAGTCATGTAGTGTTTTACTGGCTGACTCTCACTTGTCTTTTTTTTTTTTTTTTTTTTTGTAGAGACATATCTTAAGCTAGGCATAGTGGGGTCCATCCATTCCTACACCTGATGCAGCCTTGTCCCTGGCACTGAGCAGGGACAACTCTGACTGCAGCCCACAGGAGCTGGAAGTACATGACATCTCCACACCAGTTCTCTGCAGGACTTTCCAGCTGTTCTCAAAGTTACTTAGACAGGCACAAGGGAACCCAGGCAGGAAAAGCAGTAAGCAGTAGATAAGACAAAAAGAGAAGTTTCCAATGCTCATGTGCTCAGGATGGTGAAATGTGTGATGAGAATTTTTTGTACAATTGTGTGCTCCCACTCTTCTTTATGCTAAAGGTTAATGAAACAGATCTTTTATATTGATCATCAAGTTAGATAAATGTGCAACAGAGCTGCTATGCTCCAGTGTGTCCAGGCAGTAGATGCTTGGAGAGGTTTCACTAGTTACTCAGGCTTACAAAGACAACCCTAGAGCATCTGCATAGCAGCACACAAGAGAAAATGAGAAGGCTTTACACAACATTATTGCCAATTTTTCTGGTTTTGAACACATAGCACATAATTAGTCTCCTTTTCTTAGTTTTATCTTTGCAGTGATTGAGTAAGTAATCTGTCTTGTTCTTATTTTGTACTGTATTGTTCTCTCAAGCATTCATTATGCACACTCAACATTCACCAAAGTGTGCTTCAAAAATTTCTGTTAAGAATACTGGGCAGATCAACTAAAAAACACTGAGTAAACACTGTTTCTAGGTATAAAGCACACATTTTTTTCACCTGTCTCTCATAAATCCCTTCCCCTGAAATGATAAACTGTAAAACAGAAAATGTTCTTGAAAGTGTGGTACTATATATCAGATTGTTTGCTGTATTTGGTTATTTTCTGGAAAATTTAGCTGGGAAGAATTTGAGGAAGGAAAGAAATTGTAGCATTTGCTAGACTTCCAGATATGTGGCAACTTATGGGAATACCTACACAGTAGCTTAATCTGACTAGCCAGAAATCTGGCATCCCCAGGGTCTACCAAATTAATGACATGTGTGGTACACAGATGGTTCATGTACACACTTTAAGTATGATGTGAACTGAAAGTGTCAGAGTAACGATGCACAGATTTAGTCCATGAAATCCCTCAGACACACAGCAGCCACATTTGAGATCCTCTGGCTCAATGTCTGCCAAATTTGAAGGTAGCATTGAGCTCTGGGGTACAACAGTATTGTCTCCTCTATTTATTCCACAAAGGAATGGATCAATTTTTCTGGGTTTGTTTGTTGTTTTGTTTGGGTTTTTTTTTCTGAATTAATAAGGCTTCAGTAAGGCTTTTCTCACTCCCAGAACAATACAATTAAACATCATGTCATACGGTAACAGGTCTGCCCCAAGGAAATTTAACTTTCTTCTTAGCCTGTATGCTGTGAAGTTTGGATTTGTAGCTAAAAATGTCCAGAACTCACTAATGTTTAGGCTATGATTGAGGAGTTCTTGCACAGCATCAAGGCCTTCTCTCTTTCCTGCTCTGCCCTTTCATTACCCTGTAGTGGGTAGGCTGGGGATGGACAAGAATTTGGGAAGGCATATGGCTGTGACAGCTGACCCAACCTGGCCAAAGGAATGCTCCCTGCCATATAAAAGGTCATGCTCAGCAATGGGTTAGAGTAAAAAAGAGGTGGAGGGGCTTTGGCTTCCAAGGCTGATGTTGCTCAGAGGCCGGCTGGGCATTGGTCTGCTGGGCTGCTGCTGGCCATCAGAGGTGATGAATGATTATTACCTTTGCATCACTTGGTTTTGCCTAGGTTTTTTCACTTATTAAATGTCTTTATCTTGATCTATGAGTTTCCTTGCCTTTTCTCTTCCTGTTCTCTCCCCTGCCCTGCTGGGAAAGGAGGGTGGGTGAGCAGTCGTGTGGGAGCTTTGCTGCTGGCCAGGGTCAGCCCAGAGTACACGTGTGTGCACAGGCAGTGAGCTGAGTGGAACACAGCTTGTGTCAAGGGTCCTACCCCTCACATTTTGGTGGATTTGAATGTGCAATCATCAGCTCTTGCTTTCACAGCTAAATTGCCTCCTTCTTCCCCAATATGTGTGAAGCACACATTTATCTGGTGAGTTTGGCATCTGTGTGTTCATTGTCCCCTAATATTCAGAGCAGGGCCTTGGGACCCATCTATTTCCAGGCCCTGCTTCCCCAAACCCTCACAAGCACGTCATTGTCCTGCTAATATCCACATGCCCTAGCTTACACTTATTCATTGTCTTACTTGTCCTTCAGGATCTCATCTGCATGTCCTGCTTGTCCAGGTATTTTGTCCCAGGACCTGCTCCTCATGAGGGACCTAGTTCCCACCATCCTACTCCATAGTCCTCCTCCTCCCCAGAGCCAAGCATCAGCACTGGGAGTAGATAAGCAATGCTCCTACTCCCCTTCCTATGTTCAGGAACACAACTGAAAGCACATGCTAAATATTTTACCTGTGGGTGTTTGACCTGCCAGCCATCACAATTTTATCACTAGTTTAAAAGTGTTAGTTCTTCATAATGTTTCTTGGAAAGTAAATTCCTTACTTCTGTAGGATAAGCAATTTTATAGTGTTCTTGAGTAAGGGGGTCATTCTCAGCAGGTAACTATGTGAGTCTGAATAGCTCCAGTGCCAGAAGATGACTGCCTCTCAGGCATATATTTATTTACATTTAAAGTTCCAAGGATCTTTAAGCTTACATGATTTTCTTTGCAATGTGAATCATGAAAAAAGTTTTTATTCAAGACTGTCCAGGATCAATCAACATGTAGTTTACTAGGAGATTCCTACTGAAAGTTTTCATTAAGTAGTATTAAATATAACATCACTTTTTGGAATGAAAATGAGCCTTTATGAAGGCAGCAGGAGTTTTGTCATTGATTTCAACAGTATAGCTTTCTGTCTTTTCATATAAAAGAAGCATTTACTGGAGAAAGGAACTGAGATGCTGCGGCTTGGTTTGGATCCTGATTGATTTCAAAATCCCTTGTGCAATCACCCTGGCAGCAGAGCTCTACTGCAAGTCCAGGAACAAGGATGAATCCCACTCACCTCCAAAAGAGAACAAGAATAAAGCAAATGTTTGGAGGATTTAAAGTCTTTAGGGACTAGAAGAGTTCATTCTTCTTATTTCCCTTAGCTGCTATTGTAAGCTTTCCTTCACTGTGAGGCTGATACAACTGCCACTGAATGTCACTGGCAAAACTGCAAGTGACTTGTTAGTCAGAATACACTGGAAGGTTATTGTTGTTATCATTACATGATATAGAAATGAATTTTGAAGAACTTTTTGAAAAATATGTGTTCCCTCTGGACTGTCAGCTAGTCTGAAGAAGTTCCAGCTTTCAGCAAATAACACAGAATGACAGCTTCAGAAGTGTCTTACTAGCTCCCATTTCAAGGGATGTCATTTTTGCCTTCACTGTGCCTGTTAATATGCCCTGACTTCAATGGGTTTTGCACATATCCTTGTGGTGATAAAAGCAGTCCTACCACCAATAAAACACCACAGAGAGAGCTTAGTGACAGCATGTAGGAGAAGTTCACTGTTACTAATTAAACCCATATTTTCAGTGTTGGGGTCTTGCTGCCTCACCAAGTACATAATAGGACTGTCTGGAGAAAGAAGTCACAAAGAAAAATATTTAATTGGAATTTGCCAGAAGTTCCCTCAGCATACAATTTTTCATATAATCACTTATTTATAGAAATAACTGAAGGTTTGAAGGGCATGTGCTCTCGGACAATAGTGCTAGTGCACTGCATGCTGGCAGTAATTGTGTAAAGGCAACTATTTTTCACTTTCCCTAACCCATGTCAGTTCAGTGTACATGAAGAAAGAGATTTTTGAAGAACATTTCTTAAGTTACTGCTGCTCAGTCTCCAGAATAGGAAATTAGCATTGCAAATAGAGATCACACTGCTGGAGATCCTTTCCATTATGTTTTCCAGCATGATATTCCCCCACCCTATACACTCATTGTTCATGTCCTCTCTTCTGCTAATTTGCCTGCCTGAGAGTCACAAATATTCAATTACATTATTTGAAACATACATATTCACAGATTTCTTTATTTCTTCTTGCTGGACAAAGAATTTCTTTTCCTAAACTAAGTACTCACACACCTTTTGCCTTTGGGTCAATGTCTGTATCTGTGACAGAGAGATCAGGAGTCTTATCACTCAACCTTCTAACTCTTGCATTGCACTGAAAGGATAGTCAGCAATCTTTTTGACAGCAGATTAAAAAGTAAGGAGCTTAAAAGAGTCTCAGAACATAACTTTTAGTGCCCTGCTAGTATGCTTTGAAACTGGTCTCATGTATATTTTCAATTATATATTTTAAAAATTTCAATACACACAGAGTGGTCTGTTTGCCCTTTCTTTACACAAACATATTTACCTTCTGCTGATGGGAGTAGCAGAGGCATGAACAACATCTGGGTCGTAGGCACTAGGAATCTTTGGGGTCCTCAGCACTCCCAGCTGTGTTGCTCACTGTTCTAGCTCACTGCCAACAAAAACTCAGAGAGTATTTCCACTTCATTCTCTGCTTTTGTTTCAGAAGAGTAATGAACCTTCTTTCAGTCAAAGCTAAATATTTTACTGTGGATGCAAATTTTTTGCTAATGAATGAATAGCAGACATACATTTTTCATTTGATAAAGACACACGGTTAACGTTGTCATTTAAAAAATGTATATTCATATAGCCATTTAAAAATAACCAGCACTATTGTCATAATTATCTTTTCATATGTTCAGCAGTGCCAGCAATTAACCATGAATGTAAATGTAATCAAGCACTCTACCACACTTTTAACAAGGCAGTTTCTGTAACTCTGTTGTGCTGGTAATGGTCTGTAGACTGCTCTTAAGGAAGCTTAAGGGGAGTCCTTTCCCAGCCAAGTGTGTTGGCTAACTAGCACACCACATTGTCCTGAGCATGCTGAAACTCTGGGGAACACTTGCTCAAATAAAGGCATCCAACTCCAACTATGGGAACAAAAATGAGTATTTGTGTGTGTCCTCTCTCACAGGTGTGGGGAGTGGAGGAATGTCTCAAAGTAGTGCACAAGAATCGACTTCTTTGGGGAGGTACTAAGGAAGTTCTCCCACACCTCTCTTAGAACATTTGCTCTGTATGTTACTACATCACACAATATAATTGCAACCTTTTTTTAATATATCCCCTCCCCTAATATCCTCGGTTCAGACTCCACCTGTCCGATGAGAGAAGCTTTTGCTAATGGTCTATATGTTTAAGAAAAAACCCCAAAACCATGTGCACAGTAGGAAAAAGGACATGATCAAAACACAACTTACCATGAGTGGATTATTTCACTTTGGTCTTGCCCCAGCTCCCAGCTCTCCTCATCTCTCTCACAGTGCCTCTTGCTTCTCTCAGAATCTCACCTGCTTGGAGGAGACCACAGGTCTTCTCAAAACCTCTAAGACTGCATATCAGAAAAAAGAGATTAGAAATATAAATGGTGAATTGCGTAGGTATCGTAGATAGGATATGGTTTCCTTAGTATGTGTTGGAAAAACAGAAATATATTCTTTCATAGTAAAATCTATTCAGTATTCTCACAAAACGCCCTGATGAGAGCCCTATTGTCCTTTAGAAAAGATATAAGACAGCCAAGATTGGGGTATACAGGCCTGTGCCTCAAACCAAACATGCTGTGGAAGGACTTGCTTTGGGGCTGAAATGGCAATTTACTTTCTGGAGTCCCTCAGGTACTCCATATTTCTGCTGTGAGAAGGGCATGTCAGCAGCCATGTAAGCACATTTTCCCTAGAAAAAGGCCAATACAACCTGCTCAGTGAAACCAGGCCACTGGATACCTGTCACTTGGTAACAGTCTTTGGAGCAGAATAGGACTGAACACTCTGCTGGATTTTAAGTAGTGGCCTGAGGGTAGAAGCACCCATGTGTCCTAGCATTAGGTATTATTTTTCATTGATTTGACAGGGAGACTGTGCTCTGGTCTGGCATACTGAAAAGCAAAGACCATATGAGAAGCTTCACCACTCAACACATCCCGCAGGGGTCTAAAGACCCAAGGCGCTCAATTTCACATGTCCAGCCTTCAAGTTGAAGTAATGCAAATCACTGCTAAGAGAAAGTCATGCAAACTAGTTAAGTCACTTATGAATGTGCTGATCTCTGACTAAATTGTTCTTTTTTTATTGGTCAGCCAGTTTTGCTTATCAGGATATTCACTACATATCCCACAGCTCACAGGGGTCATCGACATGGTCACTGGCAGGTGATGACAGAATTCCTCATAAGTGTCTTTCTGCAAATTCATGTAACAATTTTTTCATGATGGATTTTTGTTTCTGCCTGATGAAAACTTTACTGTGTCAGCACCAGCTGGACCAAAGACTAATTCAGATTTTACTTCTTTGTGAACAGCATGGAGAATGCTTTTATGCACACCTGCACCTCCTATTTTCAATTGGCTTTGGAAGCAGAATTGGACACAACAAACACAACTTCTCCACTGCCATGTCTCTGTATTGGGAAGACAAGGAATATATCAATTAATGAAAGGTTATTTGGGCAGATTTTCAGACTGAGTCCTGTGCTTTTGAGATTAAGGCACTGGCAGTAAAGAATGTCTTCTCAATACACATACAAAAATGGTACAGGAATGATATCTATATCTTAAAAAAAGAAAAATTTAAAAGAAGAAGTAGCCTACAAATACTGACTCCACAACAGTTTCTTGCTTGATAAAAAAAAATGCCTAGAAAAAATAAGGAGAACAGTATCTTTTCTTTAAACTTACTCCTGGTACAGTGACAAGGCACAATAACATTAATATTATTTTTTTTAATGGTGTTGGATCACTAGTTGTCATTGTAGTAGATTGCACTAACTAGTTATACACTTAAATGTATGTAACTGGAAGTATGATAGGTAAATACAATTTACTGATTCCCTAATGGGCTCATGTGAAATCAATAGTAACAGTAAACTCAGTTTAAAGGCCATCCAAGTTAGCTCAGGATTGTTTCCTTGGACTCCAAGAGATATGAGTCAGTTTCACGCAGCACGTCCATTGACAAATGTAAAAAAAAAAAATTTTACTAAAATACGAAACTTCATTTTTCAGATGTGTCTTGGTGGATACATATGTGTACACATGCCACGTTGTATGCAATAATTCTATTTTGTATATATCAGCCTTTCATTTTACTTTCTTAAAGAGGTGTGAAGATAAAAAATAGTTTCAGTGGCTGAATTCATGTATGTGCATAAAATGAATTGCTCACAGCGTAATAGAAATTATGATAAGGTGTGTTTCCACATGTAATGAGGGAGAGTATAAATTTTATGATTATGCTGTCTGGCAAATAAATAATACAAATTGTTCAAAGGGCCCTTGCAGATATCAGGCAATACTTCTCTGGTTTTGTAGCTTTCAGATTGCTATTGCTCTTATGCTACTCTTGTAAAAACAGAAAACACTATTCTGCCTTTTGTACCAGATAGACATTAGTACCAGAGTTTGTGCAGAAACATTCAGCCCTAGAGGATGAACCAAATTAATCATATTTTGTCACTTTTTTCAGTGAGGTGGCTCTTAGAACTGTTCTCACCAGAAATACAGCATTAGAAATGCAGCAGTTCTTTAAATAAAGTTTTCCACAGATGATCACTACTGAAGAAATGTAATCCTGCTTGATATTCAGCATATATTTTCTCATGACAGTTTTATGGTACAATTAAATTTCATACTTTCTTTTCTACCACTCTGAATATGCATTAGAAAGCCAAGCATCGTAATTCTAAACCAATTGGGTTGATTTGCTTGTTGAAATTCAGTTATTGCTTCTTTATATGCATTCCAAAAAAAGGCCATTGCCTGTACCAGTATATTTAGAGTCAACACATGGTCCTTAAAGGTCTAGGGTGCATCAAAAATTGTACTTCTAACCTCAAGTTATGCGCTTTATGTGAAAAAATGAAACTATGTGATTCTAAAATGGTTTATTGGAGTAACAAACTGTGGAGAAACAATAGAGCTAATGGAGGGCTAGGGAGAGAGGCAGATTATGAAATACATTCTCTATTACTTGAAAATTATACTGATATTTAGATGGACATAATAACTTAATAAGACTCATTTGAATGCAAAACAATGAACACTGAGTTGTTATTAACTTTTAATGCTTGTCATCATTTTATGTTAATTTATATTTTTAAATTATAGTCTTTTTTTTTTTTTTTT
>WEIU01017637.1:89814-125463 GCA_013389925.1 Aegithalos caudatus | reverse complement strand
AAAAAAAAAAAATTCAACTAAGTACTTGGTTATAAAGACCTATAATTCACTCAAACTGGATTCTGGCGGAGTTCCTCCAACCACACAAATCATTACATTTTGCAGAAGCAGAATCATTCAATTTCTCTTGAGATTATTTCTTTATTTGATTTTACAAGGCAACAATACTAATGCACTCTATTTGTGTAATCTTTTTCTGGTCACTAATTTGACAATTTTTGAAGAAATCCTTCATCTAACCTTGATATTTCAAATGCAGTTTTCAAAGATTCCCTCATTCATCATTAACAAAAATGGATTTTTCTAACACCAAAATAGTCTCAAACTGGGTTCATGAGCTCTCTTCTTAAATAGTACATGGTAAGTTATTTTTATCAATAAAAAACATCTACTAACCTCCAAAAATCAAAATATAAAACTAGTGCCTTACATTTAATATATCTGATTCCCTTTAAGGCAATTATTTTCCACCATATATTAAACAAAGCTAACAAAGCTTCTGTGTCCAAGCATGCCAAATTGATGGAAGCTTATACAGAAAATGAACATTTTCTTTTCTTAGCTTATACTCTGGAATTAATTTCATTTATTTTATTTTGTTTTCACAATTGAAATAATAAATTCTTTCTGTCAGCTCTGTTCAAATAGCTTTTTAAGTGCTCATGACTCAGATGTCTTTAAAAAACCTAAATATTTTTTCTTGAATGACCTTGAACTCCACCAAATAGGGAGATACTATGTGCAAAGCTTTATGTACAGTGTTGAGCTGATAACCTTGTTGTACCAGCCCTCTATCATTCAAAGTTATTTGGGGTTTTAGCAAGTATTTCTGTAATAGAACTCAATCATTTAATGAAATATTTTTTTCTTTGCATACAACCGAGCAAATGAGATGATTAACATATATAGCAACTTGAAAATCCTTACTCCGTCAGCAGGCCATTCTTTCTCCTCCTTCTGCCTTCCTCTAGTGTCAGGGCTTTATTCATGTTGTCTCTCACAACACAGATTGCAATGAAATCACTAAGCTAAATTTTAACAAGGAAAATATTCACTCCAGCAAAACTCCAGTTGATTCAAGAAGGAAATTTCTTCTAAATAGTAATTGAAAGTTGAACTGCTGCTTTGGGGGTAAAAAAGTATACAGTCACTGCAAATAGATAGGTTAAGTGAACCTCTGCTTCACTTACCTCCATGGAAATATCAAAGCACAAGTCTGTCCCTGAGTTTATGAAGTATTTTCCAATGCCATCATAATTCCTCCTCACTCATCCATACCTATAATCCATGCAAAGTCCTGAACACACAAAACTGTTGGTAGTATCTCCTACAATGCTGAGAAAGCAGAAGTTCTCTGTTTTGCCTTCATGTGAGGACGTTTGGGGAGCAGCAGGGTGTTACATTACTACCCTTGCTAAGGCACTGCAGAGCTGAGGCAAATGTGCTACAAGGTCAGTGGCCCCAAGAGTTCATCAGCTGCAGCCAAGGGCTACAGGAGCAGCAGTTTAGTGGTGGGTTTCCACCAGAACAGCAGCAAAGCCATGGGCAGCCTAAGAGCAATTCTCTTTCCCATCAGGAGCAAAACTGTCAGTCTGTGGTAGGAGCTCAGTCTGCCTTATTTTCTCTAACATATGTGTGTAGGTGGCCAAACTCACATTCATACCCACAGCTAATTAATAATTACTGTCTCATTCAGCAGAGATTGTTAAAGCACCTGTATAAATGGCTCTGCTCTAGCATCTTTTATCTGCTCTCCAACTGGACCCATAAAATGCACATAATGGCTGTTACAGAGCACCAAGATTTACATACCCTCAATGCAAAGCAGTGAAAATAGTAGAATTTTGAAATTTGCAGACTATCCTTATGATAAGAACATATCTTTTCAGTGGCTCAGAGCTGATTTTCTTTTATTAAAGCATCTTCCATAATAGCTAGTGCACACTTACAATGCTAGTTACTTTTTTTCCAATTATGTTATTCAGAAATAATTGGATTTCTGGGTTTAATTGGGCTCTAAATTAGCCATAGCTTTCATAAAAGCTATTACAGAGATTTCTAATAGCAGCTTTTCCTGCTATTTAAGGACAGAGTATTTCAATGAGAGTGATTCAGCAGTGTAAAAAGTCTTGGCTGCTGTGAACTCTAGCACAGGTTCAGATTAATTATGGCAATTTAGGCACCATCCTTTTGTAATTAAACATTTGCTCAAAACATCACCCAGAGTATATAACTGTGTCAAACAACTGGTTGTCCTTTAGAAAGACATGATTTTGTTTTCCAACTCTTTGGAGATTAAGGAGCATTATGGCAGGTTGGCTCCTGAATCAAGTTCAGAGGCAGAATAAGCTTTTGTTTGCTCTCACCAGCCTTTTTACCAGCTCACTTGGGAGGAGGCTGTGTGAGGTGCTCCTCTGACATTCCTTCCCACCCAAGGGGTCCCGTGTGCTCGATTTGCTGACCACACCTGCACACGTGCTTGCATGCAAACATCCCACCATGGGAAAAACAGAGAAGTAAAACTGCAATCAGCTACTTTGTAGAATATGCTGAAGCAAGTCCTTTGACTTAGCTGCCGATGACTGAGGGGTGATGATGAGGTGATTCAAAGTTAAGAGAAGCAGATCTGACCCTTGTTCTTTTCCCTGCTTTCTGTCAGTGGCACCTCTACTCCAGTGCAGCAGAATCTGTGATCCTCACAAACTTCACCATAGGCTAGGCTGCACTTTAGGCATCACTTTGATAAGGAATGGCCTTATCCTACCAGACAATGTAACTCCTGGACCATAATGATGCCTTCCATATTTATGTCCTAGCCTGGTGGGGGATAGAGTTTGAGAACAGCAATTGTTTCACTGTCAACTGATTCCTGCTTACTGCCTGGCCCCTGCGTGCCATGCTTGCTGCACTAGCTGAGAGAGGCTGAGGTTTTCCTCAGTCCTTCCTCATTTAGTCTCAGGTGAAAAATGAAGCTTCTCCCAGATGCACAACTCAAGACTATATTAATTGTGTAATACTGGACTTGAGGATAGAGTGTGACCTACCATGTCAAAACTCTGAAAGGATTTGAGAAGGGAGACTGATTGGGTTTGTTTTGTAGAGAACAAATTAGCAAGCCTCTACCTGGTATTTTTCCTTTGGAAAATGGATAATCTAAGAAAATTTAAAATGTATTGTGGTAAATTTGGCTTATTCTTTAATGCACTTGCTCCTCTGATGAAACCCTCTTCTTCCCCAAGGATACTGCCACAGGAGATAAGCCCCGTATTTTTTAAATTATCCCAGAAAAATGAGAACACTCTTCCAGTGATTCACATAAGTCTGAAAAATGTTTGCCCTCATACCAAAGGTTGGAATTCAGCCCCAGATTAAAATATGAATATCTGCATGCCTATGAATACATATTTACGTGTCAACTAGGTGGCCAAGCTTCCATTTTATCACTGCAGTTTTATCAATACACTCACATGAGAAAAGGAGGATTAAGCCCACTGCACTACAGACACTTCAGGGCTCAGCTCTGTACATGAATGCAAGTGCTCAGAGCTACCTGAGAGCTCTGGGGGATCCCAGATGCCTTTTGGATGTTGATCTTGGAGGGTACATATCTCCCAGGGTTCAAGTGTCACAACTAATTCCACATCCATGACTGGGGCGCTTGAAGTCGCACAAGAATCCTGCATTTACACAGCTGAACAGATGTCAAGAAGTCAAAACATTGAAAGAACTTTGGACACTCAGGGACTTAATAGGACATCAAAAGATATCACCATCAACTTAATTTATTATGTTACTATGAAGTCCAAACAATATCTGACCTAAAAGATATGATACCAATCCAAATTTGCCAAAATTAAATATGAACGTTGAAACAATTCAGTTAAACATTTTACTCTTGAATTCTTTCCTTTTCCTTCAAAATGCTGGACACTTTGCATTTTCTGGCAAAGAAGTCCCTTAGTGGCAGGGAATTCCCTTTGCAGGTATATTTTAGGTAAATGGTGAGTGATAACATTGCAGTGTTTTGCTGCAGATAATTTTTGGCTTTGTTCTATCCATAATAGCTGGGAGGATTCTTTGAGATCTACTGCAAGACTGAGAAAGTTTTTTGGAAATTCCTTTGCTAAAGCACATTTTTTCAAACTACCTGAGAAAATCCAATGCTCTTTTGTGTAAATAGGGAAAAAAGGTATCAAGGCATGTGCCAACCGTTAACCCTTTTCTAGACAACAGGAGTTTTCCAATTGATTTCAACAAAAGCAAACTTAAATCTTCAAGTTCAATATTCCAGTTTGCCACAAACAAATAAAACCTTAAAAAATTTTTAAGGTAATCTGGTGAATTGAGTCCATTCACCTAGTTAAATGATTAAAAAAACATAATCAGAAGAGATGTCTTATTAAAAAGCAGTATTAAAGTATATGAACTTCTTTTGATTCCCATTTCACCTAAGCAAAGATTTATCAATATTCATCAATAATATATTCACCTATGGTGACTGTGAATAATGTGATGTTTAATATTCCCTAAATTTTTTAGATAACCTTCGTGAAAAGTCATTAATTATAGTATTTATCTGCTACTCGAAAAAGAACATGATATAAAATGACAACTCAATTTTCCTCTTTAACATTTCAAACACAACTAGGTCACATTAATCAATCATTAATGTCCTTATCATATACTGTGGTCAATTATATCCCAACTATCAGTGACAGTTTTCTGGCTTGCAATTTGGACACATATACTGTCATGACAACTACATTCTTTTTAGCCCTTTTGCATTTTACAAGCAGTGTTCGTGCTTGAAGCACATCATAAATGTACAAAAAGGGCATCAGATACTTCATAATCCCAACTCTATTTCTGTGTTATTAGTATATTTCCAAAGAATAAACTTTCAGTGCACTGAAATACAAGAAAAATATGATAAGCTTCCTTTCTCTGAAGAGAAAGTTACACATTAAATAAAACTGACTGCACTACAAATAGAGCATTTGCCTTTGCTGATTGCAAGATAGTGATTATAGCTCACCATTTTAATGAAGTCATAAACTAGTTGAGTATACTTCTTTGGTTTATTGCACCATGATAACCTTTTGTTTTGGAGTTGTAGCCATATAAACTATGATTATAAATTATATCTCTGTCAAAAACATTATTAATACTGTTTGCCAGGACATTATTTGTATTCTGGTCTATCTGTAAAGATCAGACAGTATCTCCCAAATGAACTTTGACACACTTTTAAATAGAATATCTCACCTTCAGACAAATCATATAAATCTTAACCTTCCTGTTTTTATTGAAATTATTCTAAATGAATGATACACTCATAGATCTTATGATACAGTGTTTCTCCACTGGAAAATGCTGACTGGTGAATGGACTAATTGATTATTTCAACAGTACATGGCTGATTTCCCTTGGAAATACTTTCTGATAAGGAACAACAGAATACATTCAATATTTTTGAGAACTATTTTTTTTAAGTTAACTTCTTAAAAGTTAAAGTGACTTAATAAACCAGCCTGAAGAAACATTTTGGAAGAAACAAGTTGAAAATAAATTATCCAGAATTTTTATTTTAATTAAATTAATTTTGATACATTTGATCTTATTAGGAACTTGTTTCAAATTGCAGAGCTTCCCATGAAACAGAATAGGCAGGTTTTATGAGGCCACTGACTGATGAACCTTCTTTTCACAGAGGTTATGGCTTCTGAATAACAATCCTCCATGATTTCCTGAAAATGAGAAAATAGGACTTTTCATATATATTTTTTTTCATCTTTCTTGCATAAAGTTTGCTCTAACTGGCTCATAGATGGAGAGCTGAGAAGGGAGAAGATGTGTGAGTTCTCAGCCCTTCCAAGTGCATGATGAGACACATCATACATCTTCCTTTGTAAGTGCCAGCAGCAGAATATGGAAACGAGAGGAAATTTGAATATCAAAAGTCATTCTCCAGTTTACCCACTTTTAAAGCCTGTCACAACACATCCCCAGTAGTAATTACCTACCCTGTTCCAACTCAGAAACAAGGGTATCACAGAGGTGGTTGAATGACCCTATCTGTTGCAAACTGTTAATTTATTCAGGATAAAAACAAAGAGAAAGGAATTTAAAAATGGTTGCACATATCTAACAGTTCAGTAATAGCTGTTTGCTTGGTTTTACTGTTTTTACATCATATTTTGATGCTGCTATACTCACTGGGACATTTAAGGAGTAATATAGTAATAATTTATGAAAAAAGATAGTCTTATATGCACCAGTATTCCTAGTGGTGCATTCCGTTTCATATTAGCAATACAAAAACCGTAAGAAGCTGATGGTGGCAGTGGGTTCCCACTGAGACATACCCTATTACAGTGGTATCCATGTCAGCATGTCAGCTTTTTGCTTTTTAATCACAGCTTTGACATTCAGTGGCTACAGTGTTTTCCTTTCAAAAATCATATGGGTTTTCACCCAGGAGCCAAAATCATTTAGATGACATTCCTTCTCCTACATTAAAGCCAGTTAATGAAAGGGGTGCAGGTAATGTCCATTGAGGAAGACAGATGTACCAATGTTATTTGTGCCTGCAGACTATAAAGAAAAAGCCCTTCCTTAACCCATATCTTGAGCCCCAGTGGGTGCTGCAATGGGACATCAGAGAGTGGGGAGCATTCCTATGGCAATCTGAAATTGCATTGCTTTTACCCTCACAAACATGATTGTTATGCTACCAGTGCACAAATACACATGAAAATTGTCAATGAAACCTGACCTCTTGATATTTAGTTAATGTAACATACCCAAAAAAAAAAGAAAGGCAAGACCCAGGAATTCTGACCTATAGTAACAAAGCTAATATTTAAAAAGTATGCTGATATATTGGTCAGCTCAAATAATTGGACTTGGTGAAAGTGGTCTTTCAATCCCTGAAAAAAATCATAATACTTCAATAGTTTTCTCATCAATTGTAAGAGAACTTTCTCTGAGACCTTTGCCATTGCCTGAAGTGTGGTCAGGCTGCCAGCCACAGCTCTTGCTCCAGAGGGGCCAGAAAGCTTCCTGTACAAAGCCTTGTTTAGATTTTAGTGATGCTTTGAAAGGGAGATACTGCATACCCACAGAAGAAAAGAGTAGGAGAGGAGTTTTGACAGATAGGCAATGTTCAGTGGCATAGCTCTGCTGTAGAATTACCTTATTTTCCCCAACAATGTCTTTAAAATTGATTCATCCTGGTTCTACAAAATCATCGAATCTATTATTCAGTCTTTATTTTCTTTATGCAATTTCCAGATTTTTATTATACTACCATCTCCCATCAGAGAGAGATCATCTTTGTTAGAGTAAACTGAAAATCACTGGTTATGACAAAAAGGAATTCCCATTAGCAAGTCATCATCTAATAATTCTAGGATTTTTGTATCCTATTATCAGCTTTCTTATGAAATACCATTTCTTAATGACAGGGATTTGACTAATACTGTCTGAACTCTGTTAACATAATTGGAAAGTTTCAACCAAGTGTGTATTTATGGAATAAGCCGTCATCTTTTTCATGCTCGCACATAATTTGAGCTTGTGATTTGATCAGATGTGGATGTTGAAAGTTAATTTTCATCAAATCAACTGAGGAGGGAGGAATAGAGTTATCAGCATTTCTGCTGGGTTAAAACATATTGGTATTGAATTCAAGGGGCCTCAAAGGGAATCAGATTTTCCCTTCTCATTCTCCACAAAATTTCCTTTGTGGGTGACAGAGGCAATCTATCCATTTAGTATTTTGGGGGGGGCATGGTACAGCTTCTATATGAGATATGTAACTTTTACTGTATTTCAGCTGGTTTCAATGAAGGCCAAGCATTAGGGAGAATCCAGACCCCTTCGGTCCCAGTCTTAAACCCTATGCAATGAACTCAATGTCTGATTAATTTCTGCCACCTCCTGCACTCTGAAATGCCATGTTTCTTTCCCCATGTTCCACCTGTTGCCAGTCCAGATTGAGTTTACCTTAATCCGAGTTGTCTAAATCAGCTTCCTGGCTCCCCAGAGTGTGGAAATTATACACTGGTGTAACACATCACCTGATAATTTAAGTCTACATGAAACCTTGTTAAAATGGAGAAGAAATTGATCTCTTCTTTTTTTTTTTTTTTCTGTATGTCTTGTTCCTCATATCACTAATTCAGGGACAAACCATATTTATAATTAATAGTTCACTTTCCATCAATCTGAAGACACATTTCTTAGGTAACAGCTTGGGGAAAATGTTCTCCAAGCCAGAAAAACAAATATAGCAATTTTTTAATAGTTTTGAAAAGACAAATACAGATTTTGATCCCTTTCTCATTGATGATCTTCATACCACCCTTCCTCACATCATAGAAGAAAAAAAAATTAATTAATTTTTGTAAAATAAAATCTTCTATGAAAAACAGACATTTTGGACCTATTTAAGAGATATATACTCTGCTAACGAGTAGATATCAACTAACAGAAATGGAATTTTGCTTTATCTTTTCATAGGTAGACTGACTCCAAGATTCTGAATGAAGAAAACTAATAATAAATTTATAAGGCTGTTCTTTCTGATTGAATTACAAATGTAGAGATCCCTATCTGAAATACTATATATAGAATCACAGAACTTCAGAGGGAAGTTTCCTATCGATAGGCTGTTGACAAGACAGCCTCCCAGTGGCAAAATGCTGGGCAGTAAGGCCAGGCCCTGTCCTTTCAGCTCATGTTTACACAGCACCTACCATTGGCTCAGGTGGATGACTGGTGCTCTCAGTGCTAACACCATGTAAAGACCAATACATTTTTTTGTCAAGTACATTGTCACGGAGTGAAATAGGTAATATCATAAAATGATACCAAATAGAGCAAAATTGTCCATATGGGCAAGTTACCTATTCTGCTTCAGTATTCTTGGTGTCTTTGTTACTGAAATCCAGGTAAGGGGATAATGTCAGCACAGTAATGCTAATGGAAGTATTTACTTTGATTTCCATGAGCCTTGCGTCATGCTTTTACTTTCTAATTTGCAAAATCTGATAATTCACAGTACAGCCCACAGAGTTATTAATTTGAATTAGTGAACTTCTCTAGCTGATTGATTTTAAACCAATTTATATAGGCTTGTCTGTTTAAGCTGCTAATGCTGTAGAAGATTACTATGGTATTACTGCAGTCTGCAATATTTCAAAGCTTATGATGCTGTATCTCACCAAATCCTCAAAAAGGATTTGACTTTCCACACCACTTCTAGTCATCTAAGAGCTATCACTTGTGAAACAAGCCCCTGAAAGCCTGGGCCAACTGTGCCAAGTGTCAGAAAACAGAATTCACTCTGCTGAAAGAGCTAGAGCAGGAATTCAACTATTCAGCATAAAAACAGAGAACACATTTTTATTTCATCTAACTTCAGGTACCTGTATAAAGATTTTGGTTAATTAAGCAGTGAAATTCTTTGCTGGATTTAGAGCTTCTGATTGTTTTAGTGATTCAGTGTTTAAATTCAGCCTGTACTTTCCTTTGTGATTCATTCATTTTAGTGAAGAATTACCCATTTAAAACGAGTACTGGTTTTGCAAACATACCTTAATAAATGTAAGTCACTTCTCTGCTCTAACTGCACTGGGAAGATAGATTAGTGTTGTAAATTAACCCGCAAACAGACTTTATGGTCTCTTGCTCCTTAAAACAAAACCAGTGCATGGCTAAGCAAACCATCCCTGAAAATATGTGGCTCCAATTTCTCAGCCAGTACACAAAACATTATTAATAATCTCCAGTTTGAAAAGTTTAGCTAATGGCAACAGCCTCTAGAAGAAAGGGAAACAGAGCACCATCTGCTGTACAGCCCTGCAAATGTTTCAGAACAAAAGCTGCAAGAAAACCATCTTTACCTTAAGTTATTCAAATACTTAGAATATATGGAAGGTCATTGTCATCCAACCATACACGACCACAAGCTTTGGATGGAGAGAGTCTAAAATCAGAGAGACACATGAAGACTCAGGGTTCACAGTAAGTTGTCAAAAGCTACAGGGATAAAACAAAGCATGGAGTTTCATTTCTTTGGAGGGACTAGCATGGCTGTGATTTTTAAAAGTACAGAATTTGATGGCCTATATATGTATATGCTACTGTATTGACATGTCATTTTGCAGGCGCACTAGCTCAGGCTAAAACACTGTTATGGTAAACCACTCAGAAGTTGTGTTAGTATGCCGACACCTCAGAAAAAGGAAAATTAATATGCTCATGGGCCACATCTCTTTGCAAATTCTCCTCATGGTCAGTAGCCATTTGAAGATGAGCCTTTTGACAGGCCTTTATTTGCCAAAGTTTTTTGGGGGAATCTCAAAAAGCAGATCAGGTTTAGACATGTACGTCACAGGCTACAGGGGATCTGAGAGTTGGAAAAGTGATGCCAGTGACTCCTGAAGCACTCAGCAAGCCTGAGGGTAACCTGTCTTCAACACATCCAACATGAACCATTGATCAGCAGTGATTGAGTTCTGTCCTATGAATACAAAAGAAACTTCACATTTCAGGCTTCCAAATGCCCAAATCAACATCAAGGCCGTCTCCTGTAGAAGATGAGGAAAAGCTACCTCTTTTAAAGACTATAGGCTTCAAAGTTACCAACTGAAAGAGCACATAAGGTGTGTAATGGAGCCTTCCCAGTCCTGAAGAAAACGAGGGACTCTTCATAAGCCTAACATCCCAAAATACTACCATCTCCCTTTATCAGTTGCTCAGAAAAGTCACCAAGGTTCTTCTAAATTGCCCACTAAGTAATGGGCAATACAAATGAGCAATAATCACACAATCACAGAATATGTTGAATTAGAAGGGATCCACAAATATAATCCAGTCCAACTCCTGGCCCAGTACGGACTATCCCCAAGAGTTGCACCGTGTTCCTGAAAGCACTGTCCAAATACTTCTTTTACTCTGACAGGCTGCTGCTGTGACCAGTTCCCTGGGGAGCCTGTTCCAATGCCCAACCACCTTCTGAATGGAGAAGCTTTTCCTAGTATTCAACCTAAACCTCCCCCGACACAGCTTCAGGCCATTCCCTCAGGTCCTGTCACTGGTCACCACGGAGCCTGTTCCTCCTCTTCCCCTCATGAGGAAGTTGCAGACTGCAATGATGTCTCCCCTCACTCTCCTCTTCTCCAGGCTGAACAGACCAAGTGACCTCAGCCACCCCTAACACGGCTTCCCCTGAAGGCCCTTCACCATTTTTACTGCCCTCATTTGGACACTCTCTAATAGCTTTATATCATTCTTATATTGTGGCATGCCTGCACTCGAGGTGAGGCTGCCCCAGTGCAGAGCAGAGCAGGACAATGCCCTCCCTTGTCCAGCTGGTGATGCTGTGCTTTTCTTTGCAAGAAAAGGCCCTAAAGGAAAGAGGAGTATTCTGCAGATCAGCACAATTGTGCTAATTACAGTATTACCAAAGAGACTTTGGTTCCTCATTGCGGGAGAAGACTATTACAGAGGTGAGGGGAATCTTCCCTGAACTAGAAGATGGTGTAAGGATCGGAATGAAACCCCCATATAATCCAGAAGGGAATAGTTAGAAATCTGCTACACCCCTTGGACACACACAAGTTTATGGCACCAAATAGGACCCACCCAAGGGTACTGAGGGAGCTGGTGGAAATACCCAACAAGTCACTTTCCATCATATATCAGCAGTCATGGTCAATGTGCAGGTCCCAGGTGATTGCAAGTTGGCAAATGTGATGCCTGTCCATCTACAAGAGGGGCCGGAAGGAGGATCCAGGGAACTGGGGCCAGTCCTTCAGTTCAGTATCTTTATCAATGATCTGGACAAAGGGATCAAGTGCACCCTCAGTGAGTCTGCAGGCAGCACCAAGTTGGGTGGGAGTGTTGATCTGCTGGAAGGAAGGAAGGCCCTGCAGAGGGATCTGGACAGGCTGGATCGATGGACTGAGTCCAGTTATATGAGATTCGACAAGTGCCAGGTCCTGCCCTTGGGTCACAACAACCCTAGGCAGTGCCACAGGTTGGGGGATCAGTGTTTGAAAAGCTGCTCATCAGAAAAGGACCTGGGAGTGCTGGTTGACAGCAGCTGAACATGAGCCAGTGTGTGCCCAGGTGGCCAAGAGAGCCAATGGCACCCGGCCTGTATCAGGAATAGCATGGCCAGCTGGACCAGGACAGGGGTTGTCCCCCTGTACTCAGCACTGGTGAAGCCACACCTTGAATCCTGTATTTAATATTGGGCTGCTCATTACAAGAAGGATAGTGAGGTACTGGCACATGTCCAAAGAAGGGAAACAAAGTGATAATTGCACAAAACCTGCACAAAAAAATCCCCAAACCAACACCAACCTAACAGTGTGATATATACAGAGAGGAGTTACATATTTATCAAAGCCCCACAAGAGGAGCAAGAATGAAAAAAAAAAAAAAAAAAAAAAGTCTAAGCAGCTTTCCAGATGGATAGATACTAATGAATGCAAACCTGGAAGCAGAGTGACCAAACATCTCTGTGACCTGGCAGAAAAGGCTGGAAACATTCGGCTCACTTCAGCCCTGTCATTTACTTAGCATGGTTTCAATGAAACCTATAAGAAAAAATGTTGATTCAACCCTTCCCTATTTTTAAGAACAGTAGAAATGTTTTGATTGTTTCCACCAGGCTCTAAATCATTTCCACAATGTGTAAGGATATTTTATTGCATCAACCAGCCAGAAGAAACACAGAGCATTTCTGACTACTTCTCTTAGACGAAAAAGCTGTACTTTGCCACTGTCACTGCCCTTCTTCAGGCCAGTGTAAATAAGAAATTAGAGTTCCTCGCATAACTTACTTCTTATCAATCATTACCAAGTCAGAACTTCTTATCAATCATTACCAAGTCAGACAGCTCTATTAATAGCCTGCAGAGATCTACAATCCACAGTTTGGTCCAGTTTACAAAGGCACCTGAATAAGACCCCAGAATGAAAGGGTAGTCACGGTCTGGTCTGTAGGAAATCCTTAACTGCATGGAGCTGCCATCATCATCCTAATTTAGACAGAGCTGCTTTTGTCATTGCCATTTCATTTGGACTTTGTGGGCTGCTGCTGTGTCAAGATACCATTTATATGATGGTTGGCTTATCTCAGAATTGATCCCCAGCAGCTGAAATTGTAAAAAGCAGTAAAGAGCTGTCTTTTGCCATGAACTGCTGAATTAGGCTGATGGCAACACATGAGGAGAGTTGAAACAAATGAGAAGCAAAGGGGAGCAGACAGGTGAATTTGCAGCCTCCATCACAGCCTCCCACACTGAGCGAACAGGCAGAGTAACAGTGGAAACTCCCATCAGGGTGACCCTAAGGATGAGATGGTGACTCTGGGGGGCCATGCACAGACCACACTGGGGGACACACAGGTGTAGGGTGAAGGTGTGAGGCAGGTGCAGACAACTGCAGATTCTGGCAGGGGAGCACAAGTGGCCCAATCAGCAACACCCATCAGGCAGGGGAATACGGGAATACACAGTTAAATCCAGAGAGATTAAAAAGAGCAACAGTCAAGGGGAAATTAACAACTGGATTTTACTTAAACAGTTAAAATGTCAGTGACTAGTGAAAACAACTAGACTTAAAGAACACCACCAAAAGCAGGCAGATGCTACCCTAAAAGTGAGACCCCAACGTATAAAGAAAGCAGGACATTTCAGCACTCTTCTGTTTCTCCCCTTTCACTGAGCACTTTTACAGCATTCAATAAGTCCAAGAGAGAATACAGGAAAAGCTATTCTCCTTCCTCAGAGAAATTCAGTACTGTGATCTTTCACACTAGTCTAGAATGAAAACATCTGAATGAAAATTTTTTCCTTCTGCTGAAGTAAAAAAATCAAAATTGTATCATTCAATTTATTCTGCAGCTGTACAGGCTAAAGAGATTTAGAAACAGCTTATTCCTCATAGCTATTAAATTGTGTGTGTTTTTTCATTTTTCTGAGTTTATACCACTTCACTGGAATGAGTGACCAATTGAAAGTCTACAGCAACTGTTTTTAAGAAACAACCTATCATGAAAACCTTCTTTAACAAAATGAAGGTTTTGGGGATCAAAAACATGGCCATGTTCTTTCTGCTTTATTCCAGACCACGGGAATGTTTTGAATTGACACATAAGAAAACTGAAACTAATCTTATATTAAATCAATGTGTTTTCTTAGGAAAATTAGTTTTGCACCAAGTAACTTCTCTCAAAAATATACATATGAGGAAGTTCATAGAACACCACTTGTAGTAGTACTCCTAATATAACAGATTTAGAAAGCAAACTAAAAAGTTTGAGATAAACATACATCCGATGTTATTAAAGTTGCACTGTTGTGCTCCCTTTCCCCTGAGATTCTGCTGAATCTAGGGCTCCTAGATGACTGCAAGCAGTAATGGTCTCTTAAAATTAAGACCAAATGTGAAAGAAATGCAAAGCAGTTTGTGAGCTCTTCCTGTTCAAGAAACCAATTACATTACCGACTGCCAAACCATTCAGTGTTTTAATTGCTGATTGGGATTTCACTGCATTCTGAAAAATAAAATTGTTTCCCTTTCAATTAGTGCCCAATAGATATTTAAGAACAAAACTGCATGAAAACAATGGTAATACTAGAGGTTTTATTGAGAAGAGTGCCACGTAATTTTCTTAATTTCATGAAATTCCCAAAAGAACACAATACCTAATTCTTTGCCTAGCCCATGTTCTCTACAACTCCCAAATGTACCGCACCAATTTTCAGTCCATAGAGGGCAGGGTAGAAGAAAAACAGTAACTTTATGGAGAAAATATTGATTTTAAACCCTTGATTCAAAGCCCTAGGCTAACAAAAGATTAGTTACTTTTAAGGACTATACTAAAGGTGACTTTCAGCTACTTCATTATTGAAATGCAAAGCAAATAAATCCTGCTATTCAAAGCAGCAAGATACCAATGCAGAAGCTGTTAAAAAGAAAGCTGGTTTGATACCCAACAGACCAGCAGTAAGAGACCCAAAGAGGCATTGATAATGACTGTTTCAGTGACAAAACATAAATGCCACATCTCCCAGAGGCAGAAAAACTCACTTCGGTGTTTTATTGCAATCTCCAGACGAAAAAGGTACAGCTGAGAATAAAACTGTTGCCATGTGAGGTCCCACAAAGATGCCTTCAGGCATATGATGGACCAGATAAACAGGACCATAACAAGGAAATCTGGTGGGCATTCGTGCCTCCTCCTGAGGTTGCTTGGAGCCAGAGAGCCTCAGTACCCACAGCCATGACTTGTGGGGGTTTCACACCAACCCCTAAATCCAGAGCTGGTGCTGACACCCTGCCTCACTGCAGCGTGGCTGTGGCCCACACTGGGCACGGTTGTCAGAGCCAGGTGGGCTGGGGGATGCTGTAGGTTCACCCCACATGTAATGGGGCACAAGCTGTGTTGGGTGTGCAGAACTGCCACAGAGAGCCATGGCCACGGGGTAGGGGAAACTGAATTCACTGGAGCCACGCCCAGGGGAAAAAAAAATGCCTGACTGTATCAAAGAAAAACAATATTTAATCCACTCATAAACCACTCCCAAAATCTCCTTATAAAAAACCCTCAGGACTGGAAATAGACAGGAAGGGTTACTGTCACCAGACCTTGTGTGGTAGGATAAAGACAGGGAGAGATTACTGACTCAGTTACTAAACAGGCAAAACAGACTCAACCTGGGGAAAAAATTAATTCATTACTAATGAAATCAGAATAGGGCAATGAGAAATAAAACCAAATCTTAAAAATACCTTCCCCTCAACCACTCCTTTATCCCCAAGCTCAGGGTCACCACTGAATTTTCCCTTTCCTCTGCCCCTGGACAGGGGTGTGAGCAATGGGGGCTTCAGTCAGTTCCTCACATCTCTCCTGCTCCTTCCTTCTCAGGGGGAACTGGACACAGCACTCAAGGTGCTGCCTCACCAGTGTCGAGTACAGGGGGACAATCCCTGCCCTGGTCCTGGTGGCCACACCATTCCTGATACAGGCCAGGTGCCAGTGACCTTCCTGGCCACCTGGGCACACACTGGCTTCATGTTCAGCTGGCTGACCAGCACCCCCAGGGCTTTATCCACCAGGCCACTTTCCAGCCACTCTTTCCTCAGTCTGTAGCATTGTGTGGGGTTATTGTGATCCATGTGGAGCCCTAGGCCTTACTGAGCTTCAATACTGTCAGACTCAGGCCATTGATCCAGCCTGTCCAGATCCCTCTGCAGATTAACATTCCCTCCCAACTTGTTGTGATCAGAAAACTTACTGAGGGTACAATCAATCCCCCTATCCAAATCACTGAAGATATTAAACAGAACTGACCCCAATAATGAGCCCTGGAGAACCCCACTGGTGTCCAGCTGCCAGCTGGATGTAACTCCACTCACCACCACTCTCTGGGCCTGGCCATCAAGGCAGTTTTTAATCCAGTGAATACTACAGCTGTCCAACCCATGGGAAGCCAGTTTTCTTCAGGAGAACACCATGGGAGAGTTTCAAAGGCTTTACTGAAGTCCAGGTAAATGACATCCAGAGTTTTTCCCCCAACTGATAAGTGCATTGCCTCATCACAAAGGTGCTCAGGTTGCTGAAGCAGGATCTTCCTTTTCTTAACCCCTGTTGGCTGGGCCTGATTCCCTGGTTGTCCTGTACATGTGGCATGACAGCACTCAAGATGCTCTGCTCCATGCCCTTCCCTGGCATCAAGGTCAGGCTGAAGGCTTGTAGTTCCTTGGAGGTATCTCAGCACTTAGCTTTGGGCAGAAATTTAATTACTTGGTCTTCTATGTCTATTCAACCCTGTATCACAGTAGGTGGAAAGTAGTGAACATGGTTTCCACAATGCTGAAAATTAACTCAGATCTCAAATGTATTTGGCAGAGACTTCATTAAGCTGCTGTCTAGCCAGTATTACAAGCGTACACAATGAAAAGACAGTAACTTGTGGAAACTTCCTAATTGGCTTTGTTGGCATAGATGGATTACTTCCGAGAAATGAAAGGCAGAAGGGTCTTCTATCAGTCTCTGAAGTTCATTTCTTATTTTAATTATGCATTATCTACACAAAGGCCTTCTTTTGTGATCAAAAGGATTTTGGGAAAGAAACCAGCAGCTGGAATTAGAAATGCTGACTGAGGAGCAGACATAAAGATTACCATAATTCACATATCAGTCAAAACTCTCAGATCAGCAATAGTCTACAGATGTAATGTGTAGATGCTGCAAAAGTCAGTTGACCTGAAACTAATTTTCTTTAGAATCACTGAATATCTCAAGCTGTAAAATACCCATAAGGATCATTGTGCTCAACTCTTTCCTCCTCACAGGACTAACTAAATCAAACAGCTAAGAGAATTGTCCAGATGTTCCTCGAACTCTGACAGGCTTGGGGCTGGGACCACTTTTCTGGGGAGCCTGCTCCAAAGACTGACCACCCTCTCAATGAAGAACCTTTTTCAACGCCCAATTTGAATTTCACTGATCATTGTTAGATCACCTTAGAGGTTACTAACAAGAGTAACACAGAGTGGGTTTTTTCAGATATATTAGCTAAGGAAAAAAATATACATTTGTATTTGCATCAGAAACCCTAATACAGGATGTTATCCTGTCAGAAAGCAGAACGCACATATCACTTACAGTCTACTGATTTCTCTTTAGCCACAGACCAACACTTAGCATTTAAGTAATTTCAAGAAGTGTTTCAGAAATAAAAATTCTTTCCTGGACATATTCACAAATACTTGGAATAGCAAGGAATAAACCTTAAATGGATCCAGCTTTGGCTGGGATTCACCTTAGCTCACATTAGGAATCTGCATTGTGGCACTTGATTCTAAGCTCACTTCCTGATCTCTATCAGCAAGGAAAAAACAATTGCTTTTAGAGTAAAATTTCTTTGACTTACATTATATGCCTACCTTAGGATGAGATGAATCAATCTACAAACTGCCTTTAAATGGTCTAGAACCATTAATTCAGAGAATTATGAATCCAACATATGTTTTTGGTATAGGAGCTATAAATTTCCTGATGCATGAGTCCCTCATTAAGGCAGTGTGAGAGACTGAAATATTACAGGTTAATGACTCAAACAAGTGGCCACTTGCAACAGCAGCAGGATGCTGTGCTCTAATCTGCCTCAGGGATGCGTCCTAGCAGGTAGCACCAAAGAATATTTGAAAAGTAGTACCTGGTATATTGCATAAAGAAGTCAAAAATCCTTCTCTTCCATTGCAGTTATGAGGTTCAATATTAGTATGATGTGATATAAAAGAACTGAGTTGCATCTAAATTTTACATGAATGCAAGAGAAATAACTCTGAGTTACTTCAGAACTGTGATCCAATATATGTAAAACCATTAGTAATAACTACATAGTTTTGTATCAATAAAAGTTTGCAACTCAAAGGATTGCCTTATAAAAAGTAACTTACAGGCCCCTTCAAGGACACCAGAGAAAGAAGCTAGAGCACTCTGACAGAAATAAACTGAATGTACAATTAGTAGCAGAAATGTTTTCATGGAAAACGTCTCCTCCATTCCTTTTAAGTTCATCATCTGTTTATTTCCTAGTGATTTGCTGAGATGATATAACTATACTGTTAACTTTAAGGAGAAAATACAATGAGAGACACAAACTCTGTTCTGAAGCAGGTACTGGCCAGCAAGGTTTCTCCTTGTTGCTGTCTGAAGACGATGGGCATTATGTACATTCCCCAGAGTTCAATTTTCAATAATTTTCATGACACACACAAACTGACCTGCAGAAGGTTCCCTCTTAACATCAGGAAACATTTTGTTTACTGTGAGGGTAACCAAGCTCTGGCAAAGGCTGCCCATGCAGGTTGTGGAGTCCTTGGAGATATTCAAAATCCACCTGGACACTGCCCTGGGCAAACAGCTCGATGTAGCCCTGCCTAGGCAGGGGGGTTGAAGGTCCCTTTCAACCTCAATCTTTCTGTGATTCTAAGATGTTTTTAGAAGTTCTAGAAACTACTCTGCATTTGGACTCTGCTGCTTTATGCTCTAGAAGGAACTCTTATTCAGTTTACCAGCTATTTCACATCCAGGAAAAGAGGGTGCAACATCCATCATTCAAGTCTCAAAAGTTACTTTTTCATTCCTACGTTCAATCTGGATATTAGGAAAACTAGAAGATGGGGGAAGGAATGTTTTTCCCTATGTTTCTGTACTACACATGTACAGGCAACTTTGTGCACAAAACAGAGAAAGAGAGAGAAGGAAAGATAGGGGTAAGGGTATTGATGTTTTGTTTGACTCAATACTGTGTCACAGCTTCTCTGAACCTTGTATCATGATCCCAAAGCAATAAATGACTGGGGTATCTCCCTTTTTTCTAGCAAGATATCACTCCAACACACCTCCAAGACACCAGCTCTAAAATTATGGTATTTGTGCTTACCAATGAATTGATTTGAAAAGCAACGGTTCTTCCCACCACCTCCCTTCCCAATTAAGCAGGATACAATGCTGTACTTTTGGGAATCAATTAAGAACAAAAGAAAACTGTGTTCATTACTGTTGTTGTTGATAATGTGAAGGCATTTGAGTAAGTCATCTGAATTCAGAAATAAAATACGTTTACATCATGAGAGTGTTGAAATACTTTCATGCCCATTAGTAAACCAGAAGAAAGCTAAATATTGACCAAGTATAAACATTTCAAATTCAGCAGATCTAGACAATTTACAGAAGGAAACTATGAAAGAATTTCTGGAAGAACACTGCTTTTAATAGGTTCAACAAATCTTAGAATTCCCAGATAACTCCACAAAACAACCTAAATAATTTTAATATAATTTAAAATACTGAGTAACTTTTAACTAAGACTACTGTGAGACTTATTGTTACGCACACACAAAAAAATATTACAGAAGTTGCAACACAATTATCTGGAAAGATATTAAAATACTACAATCAGGAGTAACCAATGTGCTTTCCAGGAAAATAAAGCTTGTCAAACAAATATATTTATTCCTGAATATATTTTTCTTTGTCCCATGAAGCTGAAATTATGCTATGCAGACAAAAAACAGAAACACAAAAAACCTGCAAGATTAACTGGCCACTCTCAACAAATAATCTTTAATAAAAATCGTTATCAAAGAGCTGTTTCCAGTGATGTTATGAAGGACAACACTATTAAAAGCTTTCACTGGTAATTTGGAAGTAAATATAAAATCATGGCTGGTGAATTTTGCAGATTACAATACCTGGTAAGATGATAAACAATGAGAACAGCAGCAATTCCACAGCTGAATCTGCATTACTGTGATGAAACACCATTAGGCCGAGCTCATTCTTGCAAAGACAAATGCCCCCACAGCAAGGAATGAAGATCTAAACCCAGGAACGGAAAGTATGCTAACATGAACACTAATGTACAAATTCAGAAATTACTAGAAAAATTTTATCTACATGTTAAAATTACCAAATACTTAACTATACTGTATACTATACTGAAATAATGTATACCATATTTTATGCTGTGCCCATATTTTAAGGGGGCTCCTGGGAAAATGATGAAGGTATTAAAAAGAGCCACAAAACCTAAGAGATGTGTTTGAGTAGAAGCCCATGAACCCAATTTGTTTGACTTATCCAAAATGAAACTGAGAAGTGATTTGATTGCTACATTGAAGTACCACCACAAGGAGAAACTGCAGGATATTGAGGACTTTTTTACCCCAGTGGGAATAAGCATAAAAAGAATCCATGGCTGAAACCAGAAAAAATTCAAATGAGACATGAATCTCTGTGAGAGCAATGGACCATTGGAACAAACAGGCAAAGGGAAGCATTTTCTTTCTTCATGCACTCAAACCAGGACTGGATGTTTCTCTGAAAAGCATGGGCTAGCAGGACACAAGTTATGCTTTGGTCAAATAAATTACTGGGTTCATTACAGCTGTAACAGGGAGAAATTTGATGGTTTGTGATATATGACTGATTGAGAGTAGATGAACTAACATCCTCCCTCCCCCCAAGCCAAACTTTATTAATTGATTTATCAGTGCTTTATCCTGCCATCCATTGCTGGGGTATGTGAGCACTTTCATATTAAATCAATAGCAAAATCCTTAATGGACTTCAAGGAGCTTCTGAAACGTCTACTTTCACAACTAAAATGAATTAGGTGAGGATGTTTGAAGAGATAAGAAAGTCTGTATTTATCCTTCTTGCTAAAGACTGTGTATTAGTGTATTTCCTTTCTGCTTATGGAGTATTTCGAAGCAGTGAGCCAGTGATTTCAGTCAGGCACAGTACTGCTAAATGGTTCTGTTTAAGAAACTCAGTTCAGTTTGTCTCCTTTATTGACTGCCATGGTGCCAGTGGATATCATGACTCAACTCTCTTAATTTTCCAGGGCTGTTCAGGGCAATGGACACTTGCTTTACTGACACACACACAAAAAAAATTGCATCCTCCAAGAGTAATAATTTAAATGAAAATGAAGAGTGCTGGTATGCACAAGGCACCATATAATGTACTCCCTTAAAAGTTACATCTTTCCAGAGACATATTCTATATGGAGAACAAGCATTTTCATATCTAACAGTTATAAAGTTATGGCATAGAATGGTGTTCTCAAAATACACGTATTTTGAAAAAAGGTATTAATTGCAACTTGGACTCTAAAATTTATTTAAAAACTTATTTTGTACAAATATATAAAAGTTCCCAATGTATTGTTTGACAAATGTACACTAATAAAGTGACTTCTAATTAATTTAGAGACTGCTTGAGGTCTAGCACATAAAAAATAGTACAGATTTGCTAGCTGCTTCATTTTCATACAATAGCAAACTGTTAATGCTTTATTCTTCAAGTTAAATCAATTTTCATTAATTACACCCCATCCTTCTGGGCAAAGAATAATCAAAGTAGGCAAAACAGGATTACTGCAAAAATAAGATATTGATCTAGTTTTTAAGCAGTATTCTACCATCACTAATTTTTGCTCAGTTTATTCATTGTTTTTATGGACCGGTGAAGAAGGTACTTCTCAAAATCCTGAAGAATTTCAATGTGTTTCAATGGGCTATTTGCAGCTGGTAATTTCTCAGCCAGAAAAATTTTATATACTGTGCACTCTACTGCATTCAGCAATCCCTCTAAAACTTTGGGCCTTTTGAAGTCACAAATCAATTTTCTCTCCTTGTACCTTCACAGAAAGAAGAGTTGATTGAAGATTGCTTCTTCCTTAGAGGTTGTCCAGCACCTACAGGAACAGGGCAGAGCCCAAGCCCTTCTCTGCACCCTGGCAGCCAGGTGCTCATGCTGTTCTCAGAGGCCCTGCTGAGCCCGCCTGCCTCAGGCAAGCAGAAGCCTCAGATCACCTCCTTTCAATTGTAATAGCTTCTATAGCCGAGCTTTCTTCCTGAAAGCATGCCTCCGGTAAAAAGCCTTTATCTCTACAGAAAAATAAAGATGATTAAAATTTTGTAATAGCCTGTACAAAGCTGAAAGGGAAACTAAATTTATTCCCCAAGTTACAACCAAGAAACACAGAGCACTGCTGATGAACTACACTGGGACAAGAACACGCTTCGCTGCCCAAACCCGGTGCTCAGGCAGCAGCTCTGCGGAGGAAGCAGCAATCCCACTCCAAGGAACCCTTCTGGCTTGAACTAGTACAGTCACCTTACTGCAGCAAACAGTTCTGGAAGCATAGACCTGCTGGCAGAAGACACAACCACCAGTGAGATCCAGGAAGATCAGAAAGGTAGAGTGACACCAACCTCTGGAGAAGACAGGCAGCAAGTAGACTGGAGGGGAGTGAAGAAAGGAGACAAACCAGGAACACAAGCAGAAAGGATAAGAGGCGGTAAACCCCCAATACATCAATTTTACCCACAAGACTGGTGAGTAATATCAAATTAAAAGACAAACATATATAACACACTTTGGGTAGCAAAACTGGGGTTTTTTATTTCTTGGGCTTAGATCTGCAATCCAAATTCACCTTGAATAATACTACCCATGACATAAAAATGTAAAACAAAAGAATAAAGTAAAACAATAGCAAAATATTTTGAAATTAAAGAAATAGCAACATCAGTGACTAGTCAGAACTGCATTGAATACTTAAGAGAAGTTTCATCTAATCCAATAGACAAGCAGAGTTTCCTAGACACCAGCTACTCTTTTGAGACACAGTAGATCAGCATTATAAGGCTAAAATATCATCTTTAATTAAATTTGATTTCCTAGTCTTAAATCGGGAGTTAAAACTGATTATATTGCTTTAATTTTCTTGGAAGCCTAAAAAAACATGCTCTAAAAATTCATTAATTCAACCACAAAGATGTGCAGTATAGGATAACTTCTACATGTACTTTTGTATTCCAAAGCTATTCTTAAAAATATTACAGAATGATTTAATGTGAATTACTCTAGTAAAATGTGTACAGAAAAGACTGGCAGAACATTGACATTCATAGGACATAGAAGAAAAAATGGACCTGCTGCACCCAGATAATAATTCTGAAAATGAGGGCATGATATTAAATGACCCAAAGTAAGAACAGGAGGGAAAGTGACCTCCCAGAATATGAAGGTAATAGAAAATGCTAATAAATTGCTCATCTCAGTTTAATAATTTAATACAAGCTGCATAAAATAGAAAGGCCACTTAGGAAGGCACAAAAAGTGTTTTTAGCTATCAGTGTTCCATGCTAGTAATGAGAAAATTAAAGACAGCACAATCTAGAGCACTTCTCCAAGTGACGAGAGAACCACAGGCAGGCCCCATGTTTGCACTCAGTGGCCTCAGAGAGGTCTGAAGTGCAGAAACAATCCCTGGCAAACAAACTTCACTCTACTCCCCTTGTAAAATTCTGTTTGGTTTCAAGTGAACATTTATTAAAGCAAAATCCCAAATTTTTGCTTTGCTCTAAGGAGACAAACAAATCAATAAATTATCTGTGGAGAAGAGGGAAGGGGAATTTGAGTGAGAAAACTAGTTCAACTACCTTTAAAAGTAGTCATAACAGAGACTATAGGTTTAGGTTATATGCTTAAAGGTTTCTAATACACTTTCAAAATATAACATACCTGTGGCTTTATGAGTCTGGCACTCTTAAAACAGCAACAAACTGTATCAGACTTGAGAAGTACTGCTTTTGTAGACCTGTTTTGGTAAAACAGCACAAGAAAACTGTTCTGATGTCTGATGTATGAGTATGGCCCATGACCCTCGTTCTTAAATGGGGGTGTTAATGTGCTAATGCTAATCCCTGGCTTTGACCCAGACTCTGAAATTGGGTTTAGTTGTTAGTTTTTAAGGGTCATGTGGAATTCAAAGACAGCAGGCCAGGAACTGACAAGGAGATTGTAAATAACTGCATCATTTCCCCTCCCCTTTTAGCATGATCATTAAGAAACAAGTAAAACCAGTACAACAATACAGCAGCAAGGGGGCAGTTATTCCTAGTTTCAGAGTTTAGATAGGGTGATGCTAAGGATCTACAGTGACAAGGTAAAGTTCTTTTCCTTGAAATTCATAGAAAACAAGGAATCAGTCTTTTAAGAATTATCAGCCCATATCTCCACGTAAGGGGCTGACACAGGGTAAAGTCAAATCATTTGATGAACAAAGGACACTAATCCTTACACCTACCAAATCAGAAATTAGATTCAAGGATAGAGAACTATATCAAAACTCTTAGCTGTATCTCAGAAACCTGTAGTTATCCAGTTCCTGTTGTGAAAAAATGTGCATTCCTTGTTATCTCTCTATTTTATCCCATGGATTAGCTGGAAACTAAAACAAGAAAATTAAATAAAAGATGGACACCTTAGAGCAGCATTCCAGTACCTGAAGGGGGCCTGATGGAGAGGGAGCTGGAGAGGGACTTGAGAGGGACTTTTTACAAAAGTATTAGTGACAGGATAAGGGAACTGCTTTAAACTGGAAGAGGGAAGGTTTAGATTAGGTATCAGGGAAAAAATTCTTTACTGTGAAGATGGTGAGATACTGGAACAGGCTGTCCAGAGCAGTCATAGATGTCCCATCCCCGGAAATGTTCAAGGTCAGGTTGGATGGGGCTTTGAACAACCTGGTCTAGTGGGAGGTGTCCCTGCCCAGGAGAAGGGGCTGGAACTATAGATGAGCTTTAAGGTCCCTTCCAACCCAAACCATTCTATGATCTGTAAGTGGAAAAAGACTGGGTCCCTGGTTTGTGCAACTAAGGTGGCACCCAGATATAGGAGAAGCATTTAAAATCCAGAACTGATTATCATTAACAGAACTGATGATCATTTCTTTGATTAAAGAAACTTGCAATCATATGGATGAAGTAGGCAGGAACCAGCCATACAACTATTTTAAGAGAGCAGATATTCTGGGAAGAAAGTACTAGATGATCAGTCAAGGAATGACTTTACTAATGGCTGCAAACCTCCTCCTACCTGAGCATCATCAAATAGCAGTCTGAAGAAAAAGAAAAAATAAAAACCCAACCACAGCAGGAATGGTCCTCCTTTAATTACAGGTTTCTGCAAAGAGACCCATAATAATACCTCCTGCAATTTTTATAAGCATTCAAATGAAAGAAAAGCTTAGTGATTATCTTTTAAAAGCAGTGCAGGGAAAAGGCAGAAGGGAGCATAAAGAAGCCCCATAAAGAAATGTGCAAGCAAATATACAGGAAGAAGCACATTCATAAGTTTAAATGAGGACTCTCTGAAGAATTGACTGCAGCTGTGCATAAGGCAACCACAAAACTGAAAAGACACAACTGAACTTTAACACAGGAATTTCCAATTACTCAATATTCCTTCAGGAAACTTAAAATTTAAATAGGACCATGATGGCTTGGTAAGGCATAGGAGACCAATATATCTTAAATTTCATGACAACTCCACAGGACAAGCTGTTCTTATATAGATCCACTAAATGGTTAGTGGTTAGAGAGAGATTTTGAGAACTACTTTAAAATGAGATTTCCTCCTCACTTCCTGAAGTGGAAAACTCACTATTACCTCTGTAAACATCTTCTGTTTTGAAACCCAAGTAATAGTTTTGAATACTCTACGAGGACTACAATGCAACTGTGAGGCAGCCTGCATTTCTATAGGAAATTATCCTACATTACTTAAGATTTGGCAGTTGAATACAGAAAGCAAGTTGTCAAATATTTATCTTTAGTGTTAAAAAGATCAAACAACATTTTTTGTTTTCCTAAGGGAACTTAGAGTGCATACACTTGTGTTTAGTTAATTTTCACTTGCTGGGTTCACGCTTTGCCCATTTGTACAACTTGACCAAATAACTTGGCTGTTATATGTGCAAAACTCTGTAGGAATTTCAGTTAATCTTCTCAAATATACAGAAAAATGCAGCTGGACAAAACTGAACTTCCAAAAAAGAAACAGAAGATATTCAAAGAAATCAGAAAATAACTCCTAAGTTCCTGTGCACAGACAAATGCTCAGACTGACAGCAACAACCCCGTAAGACAGATACAAGATCTTTTGCAAGATCCATTGTGATGAGAAGCACCTTCCAACTTCCTACTGTCTCTGCTACAGAAGAATCCACTTTCTGCTAAGAGAAGTCATATATTCATATGACAGTTCTCTGCAACTTATTTTAACACACAAAATCACTGGAGCTGTTTCAAATGCCATCCATTCACAAAGTAGTGAAATGGGCAGGAAAGCCATGATAACTATCATAATCACATTTGATATAATGAGAGAATGTTAAAATAATAACTATTCAAAATTGATAATTTGCTAAAAAAATCTGGACAAGAAGCCTATACATTCATTTTAATTATACACAGATTTTCCACTTGATCAAGTAAAAAAAAATAAATCATACTGCCAGTAAATGGATATTGTTAAACCTGTCTGATAGTTGAAGACCTTTCAATTTGAACCAGAAAACAGACAATGAAAAATAACTTAAGCCTTCTATGGAGTAGAAATTTTACATATATCTATACATTTAGAGACACCTTTAGAAACCAGGCAGAAGAAACTAGAAGTCTAATGTTTTCCTACAGATAAGTTGATGTTACTGCTCAGTTTCACACCATTTAATCTGCCACAAGCACCATCACAGCCATAAATGTGAGCTAACAAGCAGCAGTAATTCATTGTTATTTCCACTCAAAAAAGAGCCTAATAGTACATACACAGCTAACACATTACACCTTCAGCTATACCTCTTACATGTTCTGCTTCTAAACGTTCCAAGCAGACCCAGACCATATCCTCCTCCTACCCCTAGATAGTAGTTACTTCCTTTTCCATGCTGTGTAGGTAGGAAGCATAATTTGGGAGGAGGAAAAGAAAGACAGCTGGCTTCTTAGTCACCCTGTGATGTAAAGTGTACAGATGGAAGTGTGGAAAGCCTGAACGGATGGAGCATATCTGGTACGGACAGAAATCTGGTACAAATTAAGAAATACGCTGACAGTTCAGTCTTCCAATCAGCATTTTGACAGAAGTTTACAATTTGACCAAATTTAGGTCAAAACCACCACAAGGCAACTCCAACCTCTTCAAAAATAAGAATAACAAAAAATATTTTTCCCCCTCTAAACCTGTTTTCTTAATCATTCTAAACTTAAACCAAAAGCTTACCAAAACCAATTCAACTGGCATTAAAGGTCACCTCAGTCTAAACTTCGGCAGAACTACAAATAACTTTTTTTTAACAGACATTTTCATAAGGCTTATACAGCCTTATTAACTGCCAGTGGCACAAGCACCACACACAAGGATGTTTTAGTCCCATTAAGGGATAGCTTGCTATTCATACTGTCCACAATGAGTGACAGAAATTCACCCAAATAACACAGTAACATCTTCACACAGATCTCTTTACCATGAGACTGTGATCCCTTTAAAAGAGACAGAATAACGGTACCATGATATAGAGACTAATCAAACATGAGGAAGAGAGATTTATCTTCAGTTAACCTGAATGTATATTGCCTGATGTTCACATTTTTCTATCAAACTTTACACTTTATAATAACTTCATAACAAATAAATCATGGTTTCTATCACATTATCTGGATTCCCAGCCTTTTTGGCATCTCCAAATGTTTCCCTCATAAGCCAGATTTGGGATTTTCTTCATAAAGGTAGGTCACTTCTCGAAATTTAAAACACAGGGATTAGAGAACTAAAATGCATTTGAAACAGACAAATACTCTGGAGAATTACTTATTGGAAGCTATTTGCTTTTGTTAAAAGTTTTCTAAAGTCTTCATGAGTGTTTCCTGGAGGTGACCTGAGATGAGCAGTTTTCATTTATATTAAAAAAATAATCCAAACCTATGGCATAAAGCCATATTCTGCTATTTGTAATATGCTAAGTAAACATTGCTAGACAGAAACACACAGTAAGAATTTCTGTCCTACAATAAGCATCAATATTAGTTCTTTTTCTCCTACTCCCCCAAAAATTTGAAATTTAAGTGGAAAGATTGCTGCTTAAGTTCACATTCCCCTTTTTTTCTTAAATGGCCCATTAGGTTTTAAGAGGATCTTGACATGTCTGCAACATACTAATAATAAATTCAAAACTGAAAGTTTCTGCAAAGACAAAAAAAAAAGTAAAGAATTTTTTTTAAATACAAACACATAGTACAAGTAAAAAGGAAAGATGAAGACAAATTGATATAAAAATCAGTATTTATGTAAAAAAATAATGCACTGCATATTGTAAAATCAGTCAGTTACAGTATTCACCTTCACAGAGATTTCTACATTTTCAGACTTCAAAAGGTTACAAAACAAGAAAAAGAGTCCTATATGAGAGGCAAACTGCTTCCATCCCAAAAATTTATACCCTGAGCCAGCAGGGAAATTAGAAGCAGGACACAAACTCTGCTGAGAGTGGAGTGTGGTTTTGTACTGCTAAAGCATTTGTTCAGCTCACATGAATCTGGAAGTCAGAGCCAGTCTATCTTTGAGAAGGAAACAGCTACAAAAATTAAGCTTCTAAAATGGGGTTAGGATGAAGGTGCAAGTCAGTGAGTGGATCCTCCATGTTCAACACACAGGAACTTTCCTGGAATCCAAAAGCTCACTTTATCAAGACTTCATCTCACTTAGGTTATCTAAGTTCATATATACTTGACAAATACATTTCATACCATGCAAGTTTAAATATTTCACCATAACACTAGAATTCAGACCTTTTTCTTAATGGTTTTCTCTGGAGAAAAAGGTTTTATTACTTAAACAGAAGTTTTTCTTGTTTTACTAAGATAATTAATTTTTTACTCAGATAGGAGGAAACCTAATCCTTACATGTTGCAAATCATTATCACCCTATCAACAGTAATGCATCCATGTAGTTGAGGGTCTGCCCCAAAACTATTTTAAAGCCATTTAATAAAAATATTTTAACAGGATATATTCTCTAAAAAACCCATCTACTACACAGTCTGATGAAGCATCAGAACTCTTACTACATACAGCTCTTCACTTTTAGGTACTACATACTCTCTAAAAATAATCAGGTAAAAATTCCTAGTAAGGAAATACAACAGCAACAGCTTTCCACCACTGGGCTTTTTTTCTACTTCCAAAATGCCCTATAAAGCTGCAAAACCATGAAATTTTTTAAAAAGTATTGTAAGACAAGCAACTTGAAACCAGATTTTTACTTAAAACCCCCTCAGTTCTCTCTACCTTTTGGTGCTAATGGCTCTACAATGTTGAAACAAATTATTTTTAATATACAGTCTCTGTATTTACTAACAGAGAAAACCAGTATCACATACTAGTCATTAATTTCTCAGAAAATCATATAGTGTGCAGTTTACATCTGAGATAAATGAAACAAGATTGTCAAAACAGTACTTCAACATGTAAGAGATGAACATATAAAGGCACATACAGATTGTCAATGATTACAAAAGATTTCTTTGACAAGAGAGTATTTTCTGCACTTGTAAACAACTTTGTTTACGTAAAGGCTCACACCTTTAAAGTGAGGTTAGTGCTGCTGACTCAGTTATTGCTACATTCACAGTTTAAGAGAATTTTAGACAATATATGAGGTACACTCCCAAACAGAGTCATCTTCATTTCTTCCTTGTTCTTTTAACATTCGATAACTGAATTATGCAAACTGAAAGTACTGACCATAGAAGCCAGTAACACCCAAATCATCAGAGATGAGACAAACATTAGCACTGATTAAACTTCTAAAAAACCAAAAAGTCACCTTTGCAGAAAAAAGTTCTTGTTCTTCATGACATGAATATTTTCTTCATTTTTATGCATGCTAGTAAACTTTTTTTCTGGGCAGATTAAGAGCCCATTCAAGCTGTAATAGAATTCTTGCACCTTTTGACCAGCTATGTTAATTCAGTCTCTTGATGTAACAGCTAGGAGTCAAAAATCACCTTCCCTTTGATCTTCTGGCATACAAGTCTCTTATGCTTTTTGTTAGCTGCTTTATGAATACTTTGTATACTCTTCCACAGTATGTATGCATGGTTTTCTGTAATTCCTGTTCTAGGGGCTGCAGCAGTGAATGAACCAGGTCATCTCCAAATGAATACTGTAAAAGAGGTTAAGAAAATTTAAGGTTTATATGGAAGATTTTCATTACTCAGAGGTGTTTGTTTTATAAAAATTATTTTCAACATCATATTTGCTGTCTATAGGTTTATTAAATGTTTTCCAGAACTCATGAGTGCTTCTGAATGCAGTAATTTAAAAACATCTCCAAATTACAGAAATACACTCTCATGCTTTCAATAAACCTAACAAGAAAGATTTTTATTTTTTTTTAATGTTAAGCAAACGAACAGACAGGCAAGGAAGAAATTTAACATTAACTTACCCAACTAAAAATTTACAACTCTAAAATGATTTCTGGGTATTTTTGTTGTTGTTGTATGGTTACTTTCTCAAATGACATATAATCTTTAAGTAATACAATTCCTTTCAAATTATAATGAAACAGCAGTATAAAAAATGGTACTGAAGTTTCATTAAACTGAATGATGGTCAAACACATACTATGTTTAACATGGGCATGAAATAAAGTTGTCATGAGCTCAACACTGCAATTTTTTTTAACAAATGATAAGTTAAAACAGCATTTTGGAGTAATATAATTTTGTTCATCTTATTGCCATTGAAACACTAGTGGTTTACATACTTTCTCTGACATGTTCATGAACGAAATGGGATCATAAATAAAAGGAAATAATTTTTTCTTCTATTTTTGACAATGCTCAAAAGGAAACAAAGAAGTAATATTTTTATGGAAATACAATCATTTCCCTGCAATGTATTCTCAGACCCCCAAAAGCACTTTTCTTCATTTTTATATCTATATGACAACACGTAATAAAGCAACATTAAAATATACTCTTGATTTTTGTAGGTTATACACACACAGTAGCCTGCTACATTAAATGTGCATCAGTGCTAAGTTTTATAGCTCTTCCATGAGTATACTGATGTAGTGAAAAATAGTTTCTTAGATGACTTATTTGCAGAATGAAAAGAACTCACCGTGCTTAGTATTTAAAGGAACAGCAAAATGTTAATACTCTAAATTTCTGAAAAAGTCAAAAAATAGTATTTAAAAAATTCTTTACAATCCAAATCTAGATACAATTAAGTATTAAAGTGTTGCAGTAAATACAAACAAAGAAGGGATATCATCTGCCCTTTAAGATCTCCAGAAAAATGAAGCTTCTGGTGACGGCTTTTTCAGTCTGGAGAAAAAGATTGTCCCTCTCTACCCTGCACTGGTGAGGCCTCACCTTGAGTAAACAGTGTGTGCAGTTTTGGTCACCACAGTAAAAGGTACCTATAAAGCTGTTAGTGTCCAAAGGAGAACTACAGAGATGGTGAAGGACCTTGTGGGGAATCCTCACTGCAGTTACAACTTCCTGGAGAGGAAGAGGAGGGGCAGGCACTGATCTCTGCTCTGTGGTGACAGTGACAGCACCTGAGGAAATGGCCTGAAGCTGTGTCAGGGTAGATTCAGGTTGGATATCAGGAAAAGCTTCTTCACCCCGAGGGTGATTGGACACTGGAACAGGCTCCCCAGGGAAGTGGTCACAGCATGAAGCCTGGCACAGTGCAAGAAATGTTCACACAATGTTCTCAGGCATATGGCGTGACTCTCAGGGACAGTCCTGTGCAGGGCCAGGTAGGGGGATACCAATGAACCTCACTGGCCCCTTCCTATTCAGATATTCCAAGATGTCCAAATGTTCATGGAAAGTATTTACTGGATGACTTTTATTAAATAAATGAGAATTAAGTTTTAAATAAACACTAACTACTACAGGCATTGTCTTAGAATCCTAACCTATATATAGTCTACACTATGTTTCAAAAGATGTTCATCAAAGCAGGAATAACTGGAAATCAATACAAACAATAAAAGAGAAGAAAGTAGTAAAACAGTTGACATTATTTTAAAAAGATTTCTTTGTTGCACTCAAGATGAATATCAACATACCTACAAAATACATGTATCACCATAGATAACATATATGAAATAATGACAAGTACAATGCAAAAATCACTTACATTTTTAATTGCTTCATAGACAGCCCTAAAAGTCGGTTGTTTGTCATCGTGGTAAACACCTCTGTTTCCATGAAGAATAAATATACCTTCTTCTTCAGCTGCCTTACAATTGCTTCCATAGATGCAATGGTCAGGCCGGTAATTCCATTGGCAAGGAAAGACAAAAAGACTTTCTGCGTGGAAAAATGAGAGCTCTGGGTTAAGTACCAAAATTGTTTCAAGACATAAACCAATTTTCTCTTTATATATTTAGGACAGCTTTATATATTTCCATACAGTTGTTTTGAAATCTAACAGTTAATTACACTCTAGCAAGCTCCAGCACTGTCTCTCAAATGCTTTCAGAGACTCAAGTAAATAGTCCCTTGAATGCTTTCACCCAAAAGCCTGCTAATTGAAAATTTTCCTGGATTTTTTTTCCCCAGATAATTTTTTTCCATGGAAAAGATAACTTCACAGTGTTAGACAGAAAATCAATGTGGATTTACCTGGATTGTGAAAAAACATAATGTTCAATAGATCCTGATCACCCCATGTTATGTTCAGCTTGTATTTCTTCAGTAGTGGCATTAGAATTTCTCCCCATTGTAACCGGACTGGTGTCATATCATTCTAATTTAAAAAAAAAAAAGGCAAAACAACACACACTCAGGAGTTATACCTATAGGGAAGGAAATGCCTTACAGAATCTCAGAAGTTTGTACTTCAAAGGTACAAATTTCAAATGTATAGATAACTTCTTCCTTTTAAACCAAAAAGCCTATCTAAGGAAACTAGTCACAGGCATTTCCAATAGGCCTGACTTCTCAGTGTTCAACTTACCAAAGAATTTCCCTCTAACATCTTAAACCAAGAATTCTAAGAATAGCAAGGGATTTTTTTATACAGCAGTAGGATCTAACACCAAAACTGTGTTTAAGTCATTCAGCAAGCAGATGGGGAGTATTTAAATATCCCCATGTCATGCAATTTCTCTCTTTATCACAGAGCTATAATATACACAGGTTCTAACACTAACTGCAAAAATTTGAACCAGTTTAATATAAAATTAATTCTAAAGTAGTTCCAAGCACATTCAGATAAGAAATACTGGCTACAAAGCAGTGTACAGAAATCTTTCAAACGTTTTCAGAAGCATTTTCATCAAGTTGAAATTATTTTTTTTTTTAGTTTCTGAATTTGAATTTCCACATCAACAGGACAACTTTTCACTAGCAAAAGTCAGTAAGAACCAAAACAACAGCTGTTACCAAATTCCCAAATTCTTGATTTAGCAGAATCACTTCAAAAGAAAAGGAGTTCTTCTAAGGTTCTGGCTGAGGAGCAGCTACTTGGAGTAAATTGGCCTATGCTGAATTCCATGTTAACAACGGGATTCAAATCTGCAGTTTAAATGGTTACATATTCTAAAACTAATCTCTTATCTTTACACTTTATTTAAGCTCAACTAGAACAGAAAAGGAACAAGGCTGTTCACTTTGTATCCTGCACTTAGAGTTTTCAGAGTGGGGATGAATAACAATAAGTCCCATAGAGAGAAAATTCCTGAACAAGTACAAGCATTGTAACCGTGCTTCTTTTTAAGCAAGTTGCCAAAAAAAATTGTATTAGAACTCCAGTATCGTTTGGGATTTGCATACAGGAATATCGTGTTCAGAGACAGATTACCAGGAGCAAAATACTCAGTTTGAGATTTACAGTATCAAAGACTTCTTTCTCTGAGCTTTACACTGACAAAGTAGAAAGTGTATAAAATTGCAGTTCGGTTTTTAATCTTCCCTCAAATCACTTCAGCCATCAAATATGAAGAGCTTTCAGAACTGAAGACTAAACCAAGAAATACTACAAGATTTCAGTCGAGAATTAATGCAAAAAAAGATCTATACCTTATATTATACAAGAAGGCAAACAGAATGTTACAGTCCCTTCTCTCCTAAAAAATTTATGATTATGATTGCCTGCAAGTATTCAATGAACACAGGCCTAAGAAATGCACAAGAAAATTCTTTGCTAGTAAGAATTATCATTAGATCCAATGCAACATGATTAAATGAAATAAAACACAGGCTTTAACACTAAGCTAAAACCTTCCAAAAAAGCAAATAAATAAGACTGAATTACAGTCAGTAAAGATTACTCCTTCACCTGAAATTTGCAACTCACAGAATATTGACTGTAAGGTTTAACTTCAGACTAAATACTAAGAATTAAAAACAGATTTAAATTAGTTCACTCATACCAGGCAAATCATGGTAAGGGAATATAAGGCAACAAATACAGTTTTAGAGCAACACACAGAAATAGAAATTTAAATTGTTAAAGTCATTATTTAATAGAATTTTCTTTTCACTTGCAGAGTTTTAATAGCAGAGGAATGCACAGGATATCCGAAGAAGATGCAAAGCAGGTAAAAACATGCATCACATAGCCAGATGTCTAGAAGCAATATTACTTGACAAACAGTGCTGTCAGATTTAAGCACTGGAAACTGTAACATCTCCATAACCTTTGCATAAATAGAAAAGAGCTATATATATTAATAAAATAGCAGTGATATATAATGACACCAGTGTAGGAGCAAGAGAAACTACTTGAATAATTACTTGTTTTCCTTCTTTAAAATATTCCATTGTAACTTGCAGAGATGTGAAACAGCCTGAGAAGTAGGATGCTGATAGAACTGCTTTTCCAAAGTTACTCAAGTTTAAAAATTCAAAGAGAAAATAATTTTAAATACAATAAATNNNATAATATATTAAATACAATAATTTTTAAATTCCCAGAATATAGGCCTTCTCTCAATATTCCACAACATGCAAAGAATGTTAGCGATTTGAGAAAAAAACCAAATGATAGGAGGCATTTCTGTGACGACAAACGGATACAGACAGTTTATTAAGAACTCTCAAAACTCTAGTTTACTTGAGCAGAAGAAAATGTGTAGGAATAGAATACATGAAGGAACATCAAAGTATTTTCTGACATTTTGGGTTGGTTTGTTGTTTGTTTGTTTAGCTTGGTCATTACTCATTTTTGTA
>WEIU01017637.1:66413-89762 GCA_013389925.1 Aegithalos caudatus | reverse complement strand
TTTATTTTTTTTTTTTTTTATTCTAGTAAGAAAACGTAAAGCCAAGGAAAAATTCTCAAGTCACACAGCAATATCTAAACAAACTGCAGCTGTGTCCCACAAACAGCTGACCAATTTAAATTTCCTTAATACCAAAAGAGAGCCAGTCCTCTTCCTTCTGGTTACATGGTTCTACCCTGTTACTGCACTAACAGTGTAGAGCTAACACTTTCTGCAATTTTATATGTAAGCTGATGTACTTCAATAACCCAGAAGGATTTCTTTTTTCTACTGTTAGCAAATTGAATTGAATCACAGAAAGGACAGAGCACCAAAGGCTATGACCAAGTAAATAAGAAAAGTAGGGAAAAGCAGCTGGTAAGAGACAGGAACCTTCATTTTAGAAGCAATTTGGTTTTGTGCAGGCTCACCATATTTCTTGAAACTACAGCCCTAAGCAACAAGGAATGGCAAAAGGTTGTAATGGTTTAGGTCACAGAAGCCCTCTGAACTTAAGGGCTTTTTTCTAAAGCATACCCATGAGCCTGTACTTGGCAAACTATCTGAAGTTATTTTATTTGGGGCTTGTTTGATTTTCTAAGAGCTTACTCCCTTCCTTGACTGCCTGCATCTCAGGCATCACTAACCTTCTTAAATGTGATAGAAGTCATTCCTCTCTATTCCCATGGCCTCATTAGTCTTTTTATTTTAAAAAGCACTGTACCTGTAGCATTTGCTATATCTCTTCCAGTTAAAAAAAATCTATGTCTATGCATATACAAATACAAATAAAAGTCACCTACTATTACCTTTTCCATATCCTAAACAGTCTTGAGTGCTTTACATTCCCATTTTCCAACTGCTGCTTCGCAGATGACAACATGTAGACACTAATCATCAGAAGCTTCATTATGAATTCTAGACTGGTGCAGTAACGCAGTATAATGACCACACCGTATTCAGTAACACATCTGTGCATGCACATGGATCTGTATACAAACATACACGTGTGCACTTGGTGCATGTATTTGTGTCATGCATAGACACAGAGACTCACAACACACAAGACAAATAAGACAGGACCAGAAGGAACATCCATTAGGCACCACTGACAGCCAAGGAGCTGAATGGGCTGACTGAATGGGCTGACCTGACAGACCTGAGAAGATTGAGACTCAAATAGCTAAGTGGATAAAAGATTACTTAATCCTGGAGCAGTACATGGAACTACAGGTTATTGCTACCCAGATGAACATTATAACCATTGGCTAAAGTCTCTGGTTCTACTTTTTATTTATCCATTTTCTGGATCCTCCTGACTCTTAAAAATCAATGTCACAACAGAAGAAAGATGCTTAAAGGCCTCAAGAGGCTCAGCCTGTAATTTGGGCTATAACAAACAAAGAATCCACAGTTTTAAATCCATAGAATTGGAGGAATATCCTGATCCAAAACTTTCACTTCAGAAAAATGCTCTAGCACTACAGTACCATGCAAAAATGTCTACAGGCACCTTTAAAAAGATACAAAAATTCCCAGAACTTATATATTCCTTGAAGAATCTGTTGAGCCTCACACCTTCCCATAACATAATGAAGCATTTTCTAGCTCTGCTGTATTTCACTGGAATAGTTAATGGGACACAACATGGAACTGTTACCTGTAAGGTCCAAAAGCATCTGCAGTGTCACTGGCAAGGGGTACTGGACAGTCCCTATCCCTGAATTTGGTCTACCTCTTTTCCAAAGGTTTGAGAATAGTAGCTCCTCTGTTATCAATCACAAACAAAAGGCATACACCCTCAGGTCCACTGTGTATAGACTCTGCTACACTAAATCCTTTTCCAAGTTTTGCTTTGACGTCTGCAATTTTTCCTATTGACTGATTCTCTTTATAATAAGACATTCAAGGAACCTGAAGATGAAAACATAATCTCTCCAAGTTTCCACGAACAGTAGTTTTCGTAATAAAGCTTGTGCATCTTTGGGCACTGTGCTGCTCTGCAAGCTTGTGGGATCACACTCCAGGTACTGAGACAGAATAAACAAAATTCCCCTGCTCAGAGCTCTCTTAGCCCAGATCTCACAGAATCACTGGAAAAAATACTCTATCCCTCTAGAACCAAGGGAAAGTGCAGTGTTTAATTCTAAAATTCAAGACACTCATTAATTATTTTACTTAATTAAATATTATATTTCAAGTATATATATATATATATATACACACACACTTAAATTTGAAAAAAACACCAGTTTTAGGTGTTAAGGANAAACCAGAATTCTGGCATGAATAAAAGACCAACTTTATCTTAGTGTTTACCACACTGAAAATAAATCACTATACAGAAATGCACTGTAAAAGAGCTTGATACATGTTGCTTTCAATCCCATACGCTTTATACTTTTCAGTATTTTCATTTCTTCATAATATAGTCAGTAAAACAGACAAAGTAGACAATGCAAGATATTTCACTGATGATATATATATAATGCTGATAGAGAAGTTATCTTGGAGAAACTACTGTAGTTTACTACTTTTGACTACAGCTGAGATAATCCGTTCTCCATTTCTCTTAAATCTCTCAATTTCCTTTAAGAAAAATACATAGCAAGAATGCTAGAATGAAAGCTGCTTATTACACTGGAAATGGGGGAGAATTAATGTTTAATGCAAGCTTATATTGCTCCTCTTATGGACGCATCTTCCAGAATTTTTTTATTAATTATTTTTCCCTAATCAAGCTTCTCTTAAACAGAGATGTACTTTCTCCCAAGCATGATCACATACCACTGCTTTTGTACTTGTGTTTCAAGTACATAAGAAAAATCTTCGTCTGAGAAGCAATGACCATTTCTACTGCTGTGTGCATTGCTTCCATGCATGTAGTGGTTGCTACTTTCACGACAAACTCCTTTGTCTACAAAAACTAGGACTTCAAAGCAAATAAAAAGATACTTAGTGTGATAATAACCTGGCTACAAGGTAAAAGACCGAAATTTGGAAGTCTTCGTTTTCAACAACTTACTAAATGTTGTAGCACCACCTCCTGGTCATACAACTACACACATTTTACAAGTTTACAGTAACTGTTTTTCTGGGATGCCTGTAGTGAAGAAATAATGTGGGCATATCTATTGGCAAACATGATTGACAGCAAATTGTATCAAGTCAAAGGATTTCTCAGAACTAAGAAAAATTAAATCAAGCATACTTGAAACTCAAGAAGTCCAAGTTTTACAATGAATGACATTAAAAAATAGATACTATTTAAACACAGTGTACTTGGAGAGCATTATTATAATTACAGAAAAAAAAATTTGAAAAATACATATGAATATGAAACAGAAATAGAATTAAAAGATGGAAATCCACCGAAAATGCAATTGAGGCAACACACATACCTTGAAATATTTTCTTCTGATACGTGTCATATTCATTAGCATGACTCCAGAATTAATTCCAGTTACTCCATAATAGGGATGCCTAGCAAAACGATTATACCACCCGATACGAGGCTCTTCATGTTCTGGTGCCATTGCAGCAATTTGTGTGGAGTTGAACTTTCCCAGAAAAGACCAAATATCATCAACAGGCCTCAAAAACAAGATGTCAGTATCAACATACAGTAGTGAATCCACATTTTTGAGGATTAACTGTGAGGGAAAGAAATTTAAAACCAGAATTTTAAGTTTTATTGAACTTCTCTTCATAAAACACAAAAAAAGTTTAACAAATTTTTATCATATGCAAATAAATTCACTTTACACTAACAGTCAATAAATTTGTAATCATTTATTTTTCTCACATTTTAAAGAATTTTTGTAGAGGGAAACAAGTTTCATATAGAACAGCAACGCAAAGGCACCCATTCTACATTTTGTATGTCAGGGCTCCTTAGGAGTAGGTGGAGGTCAGTGTAAGGTTACCCTAAGAGGAGCTCCTGTTCCCTCGCTTTCCCATGCCGCTAATCAAGCAAGCGTTTAGAGCCCGTCTCTGGGAGATAGCTCCCCCTGGCCTAATTCACCAAGCAGTAAATATGTTTTCTGAAGTGTTTTAGATGAGCATATGCACAAAACACTGGCAACAACAGCCTTTTTCCTGATTCCTTTTCTCTAATACATCTCAGACCCATGCATGCAGAAGACTTTCCAGCTGAATGAGGAGATGTGATAAATCCATCTTACCTCCGAGATGATGACATCACCTATACCTCTTTCTGAGGATAAGTGCCATAATGCATCAAGTGAGAAAAGGACTTTATTCCACAGGGTATTAGAGCCATAGAAGAACATTAAATTCAGATGTCATAAAAGTAACTTTAAGGAATAGTAGTAGTTCTTCATTTAAAACCAAGCAGAAATCAGATTAACAAGGACAGTTTGATGCTTCATAAACAGACTTCTGGATTGTCTTATTACAGAGTAACTTACGGGCAAAAATAGTCTTTGTGAAGCACATGGTTTAAACAATTTCTTCCATTCTGCTGCACTCTCAGATGGAAATGTTATTGGATATAATGTTTAATTAACTTTTCCTTCATAGGGGAATTCATCAAGCTATGTGAAAATAAGAAATCACAAAAATTACTTTAATTCTATTACCAAAAAAAAAAAAAAATCAATTCTCCACTCAAATTGATACTTGAATACAAGTGCAATGCCTCTTTTCCATAATAGAAATTCAAGAACATCAGCTAATGAAAAGACTTCAACAGAAACTGGCACCTGCAGGTCACTATGAAGAAAACATATCAGATCACATGCAAAAGGAAGAGGAAGCAAAATAAATCAATATTTACAAAAAGTANTATTTATTATATCCCCTCTTAACTAGTTATCACACAACAATACCAACAAAATCTTTCCAAATTTAATCTTACTCGATTTTTGCCACAGCTACTGTTTGCATAACAGTGTATATAAATTAGCACGTGTAACATACTAATGTCACAGTTAATGAGACATTTTAAGCACAAAAATAGTAAAACCCTCCACAGTTACAGCCTTGTCAGCTTCTAAAACTGTTACTCCAGTCATAATGTAATTTTCATTAGCTGAAATTTACTAAAAGTAGACATAACCATATTAAAAAACTGGAGTTTCGCTGTCTCTAAATAGTATAAGACTGACTCATGCTGTAAGCACAGGGACAAAAAAAGGACAGATCTCTAATTTTTTCTTGCAAAGCCAACTCTAAATAAGCTCACACAAGGTAACTGGTTTGCGTTTAGAACACCAGGTTTGTATTTAACAGATTCAAGATGACAAATCAGAAAGTTTTGGTCTGTCCCTAGGAGAAACTCTGGTAGCAGCAGCTGGCATTCTTCCAGAGGAAAAATTTTCAAAGATCCCCATCCATCACTATGAATGCCTTATTACCTTATTTTTAGACTCCCGAATTTCTGTCACTCTATCAAACAAGTAGAAGAATTGTCATATATTACTCAAATAGTGCTACAAATTGATGGAATATATTTTTGAATACTTACTACGTCTTTGAAACTTTCATGCAATTGGTCCTCAGCAAAAATATGAAAATGAAGAGGTTTGATGCTGAAAATAATGGCTGATCTCAACATAGTAACAGTCTCCTCCAGTCTTTCACCACAGGCCACCACTGCTAGATGCATTTTCTCAGGATGTGTTTTCATATAATCATATCTGATACAAAAATATTTTTTCATTTCACATTATTTCTATCTTAACAGGATTAAAGAACAACTCTACTTTTACTGCAGCAAGTAATTAACAAAATACCCTTTATCATACTTAAACCAGCAAAGTATAACTCAACAGAACATGCAAACTACAGCATTACACCTCATATGTAGGCTTACATTTAATCTTAACCATTCTCATCACTCCCACCATCTCAGCCTTACAAGGAAATAAAAGGTCTAGAAGATTTATACAGAAACACTTATTCTTTACAATCTTACTATTCGTTACTAGGAAGGAATTGCATCAAAATAGCTATGCTAAAAAAGGACTACGTGAAGTTACTCCAAAATGTCAAAGGCTGACAGCACATTCCCCCTTCCCTCGACTAAATACAGACATAGGAAAAAAACAACAAATGCAGCAGAGTTGAACTCAACAACAAAAGTGAGATAACCCCTACTTTCAAGAAGTTCTGTTGAGAACGTTTTTGACCGATCTAGGTTTTATCCATTTTCTGCTCCAGTAAGTCCTTTTTTGTCAAACACACCCTTCAGTGCTTTGCTCAAGCACTGACAAAACACAGAAAGCTTTCTCATGTCCTTCCATCTTGCAGGACTACAAATGTGGGCTGGATGAGGGGGAAAACTAATAGCTCAGGTGGCCTTGTGGGATGCCCTGGTGCTCCCAGTGGTTCTGGGAAATCCCTCAGGTACACTGACCACACACACTGTTGCAAGGAGTGGGGACTGGGAAATCCTTCACTTCCGAAGATGTGCCTAGAGTGTATTATACAGGGCACACTTAAAAGTTATTTCACTATTTTTATAGAACAGACTAAAATTATCATCAGGTAAATAGCTTGGTGGCAAACAGTGGGTGTACTAAAAATCTCCTGGATTTCACAGGTTTAGTCAGGAAAGTTTTGAAAGCTTTTAAACACAGATCAACTCAAAGCCCATATGCAAAACAATACTATTCACTTGAGCTGTTGGCACAGACTATGGGAGGAGGGGGCTAATAGAACTAAAAGTATCTGAAGGTTTAAATTACAAGTTTAATGCCAAATTATGCAGATAAATCCAATTCTGAAGTTAGAAAGAACTTTACCAAACTAAGAGCAGTAGAGAAATGCTTGACAAATCACCCATTCTTAGAAACTTGTTGAAGAGATGCTTTAAAACAGAAATTACCAGATGTGGTTCTTAGCACATAATCTCCACCTTATCTATGCAACCATGTAAATAAATACAGGTTTTCCTTTAAATTTGCAATAGACAATACGGAAATACATCTCTTTTCTTTAAGCACAGAAGAGCTACACACATTATTTTCATGTCCACAAGGCAAAATATAAGCAAAGTTATCACTGTAAAACTGCTGAAATTTAATGCCATAGATAATTGCTGCATTTAAAAAAAACATTCTGAGTTTTGAAATAATTTAATGCCCTGGAACTGAAAAACTCCTTATTTTTCAATCTTAAATACAGAGATTTAAGATTAATAAAATTTTAATTAGATTATGCAGCTAGTCTTAAGTCAAGGTTCAGGGCATTATTAAAAATCACATTGAAAAAAGACCTCATAGGTCAGATTTAAATCCAAAATAGGGTACCTAAAAGAAGATGCTAACCTCAACTGTGTCCAAAGTAACATTATAGCCAACTGAGATCCAGTGAACAGGTTATAGAGTACAGAGAGTAATTCAACTGATTTCAAGGTAAACACCTAAGGCTGGAATAGATTTTTAACATAGGTATAGTTACTACATATATATATATATATATATATATATATACACACGCACACGATACATACATAGTGCCATTTAATAAGTTCTAGACTATCCCACCTGATCTCCAGATGCCAAAAAGACTGAGTATTTCAAAGATAATTCTGCATTTCCTAGTCCTATAAGATGTGTAGGATATCCAAGTTCCTCCTGATTAACACCAACCATTTATGTCTCAGCAACTAAGTGTCTGGTCACCTGGATCTATGCCCTTTCAATTGTGGTGACTGTTTAAGACCTACCAGACACAGATACCAACATGTAGACATTCATATTCAGATGATTTAATCTGCAGATTGAAACCTTTTATAAATCTTGAAGCAAAATCTGAAAATTAGACACATTCACTAAAAAAAAGAATCTTGAAATATAATCAAGACATACCTATTCAGACCTTTATATGTAAAGCCAATTTAAACATCACACCATGTAGAAAGTGGTAATGTAAAAAACACAATGCAAGCTGAATATGATGAGGGTAGCTGAAACCCAGAAATAAGCACACTGCCACAGTGTGAACAAGCTGCAAGCAGCAGATTAGCCTCATCACTAATCCACTGAAAAGGGAATTACAATAATTAAGCCCTGAAGTCATGAGAGCCTACAGTGATATTACAAGGTCATGTGATAAATAAGGGCAAAACCTACACAAACTGCATAGCTGAAAGCCAAGCTCCTGAACTACATGTAGCACACAGCTTCCCATGAATAAAGTATGACAGAAGTTATGCTGAAGAAACTCCAGAACACACTAAGACTCAGAGACTGTATTTTATTATTTCTATATCTAGTGACCTCTGTGAATAAAAGAACATTTCAAGCCACACAACATAAAACTGACTGGTCATGTTATAATGCTTTTACAGTCACTTTGCTCACACAACCTCTTCAGTAAGTTTCAGACATACTGAGTTCAATTTTTTTAAACCTGTGCTTAAAAATTATCTCTTTAAATGTAAAAAAAAAAAAAATAGAGCTAACAAAAAGTGAATTTCAGCTCATACCAAATGGGAAATAGCTGGACTCAAATCCATAAATTCACAACCTACAGCTTTATCCCTGAAGCAGATGGAGCAAGAAGCTGTTGGAAAGAATAGGCCACCATTCCCTCTGTGGACTATCCATTACAAAGGGAATGAGACATATTAGATGTACTAAGGCAGAAGTCAGGAGAATCCAGAATTGTGGTCCTTACTCCAGACTCCATAAAAACACACCCTTTAGTGATTTTAAGCTGCATTTGATTTCCCTGCAGACAGACCACTGAGAACCACAGTCTCCTTTTCAGCAACCAGGCTTCAGTGCTGTTCCTCTCCCCTTCCTACACACCTCTGGCCATTCCCAGAGAGAAGTCCTATCCCCATCTTCATCCAGGAACATTATTTACTGATAACTCTCAGATGCCAGCATCTTGCATCGCTTTTTCCTCTTCCTGATGTGAGAGGCAGCATGAAGTGCAAATTCCTCAGCAGAGCTTACCAGCTTGAGCTCTGCAGTCTCACCTTCAGTGTGAATGTGTTCCACCCACAGAACAAATTATGTTTTTCATTACTTAACTCCCTTCTTCGATATTATGCCCACATGGCTTTAGTTTTTCCACTAATTTCTTCCCAAATTTTCTGCCTTCAACTGCTCCCTTCTTTTCCACCTCTGTAACCCTTCTTCCCATCTTTCTCTCCATTTTTTTAGCAGTTCAGTTGCTGAGTTGACAATGAGCAAAATAAAATTTATTCTACAAGAATAGTAACTTGTCTGAACCTGAGCAGGTTTGGTATCAGGTATCACACCTCTGGTATGGACCTTTAATGAAACTCAAAGACAGGTCCTGAAAGGGGTTAAGATGCTTTCAAAATTGAGGAGATACTTTGAAAAAACTTGCTGAGCAGCAGAAAAACACAAATATAGATTTTTATATGCACATTTCTAATAGCTTCATCTTTTGGTGTGGGAGAATCTAGTAGAAAAGTTGGAAAAAAGCAACAATAGAGTGTTGGATAGACTAACAAAGAGAACTTGACAGACCTAATTTCTGGGGGGAAAAAAAATCTCTAATAATGTGAGAGTCCTAGCCCTTGCAAAGAAAAAAAACCCTCTTAATTACAATGGAAGAGAAGAAAGGCACCTGTAACCCAGCAAAAGACGTCGAGCAGGATGCCATGACAGGATTTGAGTCTTTGGGAAGAAATAAGAGAATTTAATTTTTGTGAGGATACTAATTACACGTGAGGGGTAGGGACAGTAAAAGTAAACAAAACACTTCAGACAAACCTCCCCACATACTCCCACCAGTTTAGGAAACACATTTAAAACAATCACTTTTGACAATGTGAGTAAAAAATATATTTTAAAACATGCTACTCAGCAGCAGCAAAAAGGCCAGGTACAAGCCTTGCCCTGAACTATTTCTGTGCTAAGTTTATTTCTTCATTCTATACTGATTAATTCTGCTGTTAATAACCTCTGAGAGGAAAACACAAGCGGCTATCCTCAGTAAATCTGCTACAGCAAGGTTTTCCAGAGCCTGTCTGTCAAGACACTGCCTCGTATTTAAAAATGTTTACCATGGCACACTGTATATTAAATTAGCATTTCTAGGTCAATTACAATTATGAACCTGTAATTTGATCATAAGCTACAGAGGTATGTTTTGACAGGTTATACTTTTCTAGAACCTTCACAGCATCCCAGCTGCACTTCTTGGGAATAAAAAAACCAACACAAATTTTACTGGCACTAAAATACCCACCAGCTCTACAAAAAGCTTAGCTCTGTCCTTGACACAAGGAACTGTAGTAGAAGTCACCTTTACTTGTATAAGATACTTACAATAGGTAAGTTCTCCTATTCTCACATAACACATGGAAAGCATAGATGAGAGGGTACCAAAACCTCAGGTATATCCTGTATACAGTTCCATCTAATTTGGTGTAATTGAAGTGGTTTTTATCATTAGCATAGAAAATGTTGATTATATTCATTAAACTATGCAGGGAAAGTATTTTCATACAATCAAACTGTATTATTTCAAAGCTGGCACTACAATATACCTCAGAAAATCAAACACTATGATATGTAAGTGCAATACAGACAGCTTGCTTACTGCATCCTTTTTCCTTTTAATGCCTTGTTTGATCTAAATCAATCAACCACTAAGAAGCCTAACCCAGCAGCCTTTAGTCACCAGAAAAAACTAAGCAAATAGGCAGAGTAGGAAGGCAGAAAAGCTACACTGATTAAAATGCAGCTGTTAAATCACTCCCACACTTATTACAAGTTGGATCAATGTAACTACAGACATTATCTAGATTTAAAAGTGAAGAAAATTCTAGTTTTTACTTAGCTTAATGTTCTACTACAAAACTGAAGCACTGCATGAAAAACATGTCATAATCAAGAGCTTATTTTGTAAAAGTATGCTAATAATACCACTGCATAGGATGGCCAAATGTAATCTACTCAATGCCAACTCTATTAGTAGATTAGGTTTGAAGTTACAATACATGAGTAATTTTAAATTGACTGCAAAAATAGAAGCCCCATTCTCCAATGAGCCAGCTAGTTTAGAGAAATCCCTTTTTTCAGGACTATCAGAATTCATCTCAATATAACCATGCCACATGAAGTTCAATATACCAAAAACTTAGTGAAACTTTCTACTTAGCAGACAATCTAAGTTGAAACCCACTTAGTTGCAACATCCAACAACTGAAATCAGCCTGGCCAGATAGCCACAGTAATGACCCCTAAGAATTTCTTCTTAGTCCCCAGTAGGAAATAAGCAGCCAATAGGAAATACCAGCTAGGCAACACTGAGCACCTTGGAAGGTGTACTAGAAAAGAAAAGCATCATTTAGACCATGCAAAATTTGAGCCTCGTGTTATCTTTATCTGTATTTTTAAAGTTTTGGTAAAATCTATACCACTATAAGTAAAAGCAATCTCATGCTTCCTCTGTCAAGGTGAAACCTAACAAATACTCCATGACAGAAGCACACCACATGACATTCTCAATAAAGTTGATAATCAGAATGGTGGTGAAAAAATGTGGGTGCAGAATAGCTACAAAATCCCTCCCCTATGCAGCAAAAGCAATTGATCTTGCAATGATTAACATGAAGATTCTTACTACTCATTACTAGAACCAGCACCTGTTCAGAGTTCATCAATTTCAAATGATCTTCAAGTACTGCATGGTTCATACTAAAATCTATATACACACCTCTCTTAAAAATTTTCCAGATTCCTCTGTACGTCTCCAACATTTCTATCACATATACATAAATCTTAAAAATCCATACAACATTAGTTTTCACTTAATACACTTAGAGCTACTTAGAGGAAATAACATAGAAAGCTGCATTTCCAAAGTGTCTATGCCAAGTTCTCTCAGGGGTAAACAAATCACTGTGGTTCTGATATCCAGGAGAAAAAAGCTAAGTGGAATTACAAGCTAGAAACAGAGATAACATACTAAGTTTTTTTCAATAAAAATACTTAAAAATCCAAAAGCTCCCAAAGTTCAGTGGAAAATGGAAAGGAGACATTCTAACCCTGAGATAAATTTTATGACTGTACTATCAGTAAAAATATTCCAGCTGTATGATTTGCTCTTCTAAACAAACTCATTTGGTTAGTTTACTGAAACAGCAAGAACAGAACATCAAAATTTCCATTCCCAAGCTCATTTACAATCTGGTTAAAGAGTGTTTTCTGTTCTCATGGATTAAATCAGGCCAAATAGAGTCAAGATTTCTATGAGTGCATTTAAATAACCAGACTCTGCCACCTCAATTAAAAGCAAATTCATTGGGATTCCTACTATTTACTTGGCATGTTTATAAGCAGTGGAGTTACCTATCCACATATTTCAATCACATATATAATTCTTAGATTTTCTTTATATCTCTCTCCCTTATCCTAGTCTCTTCATAGTTCAGCTTTATTCCATACCTCACATCAACAATCACACCTATGACAAACACATAGGTTAAGTCAATTCAGGATGAAATTATTTGGTCTATGACATTTTTATGGCAGAACAATCATTCCTTCCCATTGCAGAAGATACCAAATAGAATCACAATGTTGCCTCTATATGGAAAAAGCTTTCAAGAGACTATCTTCATGAAGAATCTTGAAGTGGCCCTACAGATAATATCTCAGAAAACAAGAATGTTACACTTCACTTGCTGTGGTTAATGTTATATATGGAGTATGCGATTTGTATTTTTCTTGTATCATTTCTGTATACTGTGTATATAAATGTAATATAAGTTTGGGATAAATCTAAACCTAACACACACTGAGATTCAGCCATAGAGGGTTGCCTCATGTGGGAGTCGCTCCCAGGAATAATAGGCTGATTTGATTACCATCGAGGCAGGACAAAAGCCAGGAACACAACTATCTCCTGAGTCCTCAGTGCTGTAGAAAGACCCATTTGAGATATGAGAAGTGAATAGAGGATTCCGGGCAGTCCCCTTTCACACAAGACCTTGGCTCCGGGAATTCATCTACAGGAATTCATCTACGTTTCTACAGCAAGGCTGATAAGGACACCTGCACCAGTCCCAAGATGTCATCATGAGATGGCAACCAGAGGAAATTTCATCAAGGCTTGAGTGGACCATCCTGTCCTGCCATGAATAATTCCTGAAGAAGCAGCAAAGCCATTGTATACTGTGTGCACATCTCATTCACAGACCCCGGATCTTTAACATATCTACAGAAAACAAACTGTACAATAGAAATCTGGGAGTTCCTCAGCCTCACGGCTGAAAAACTGTATAAAAATCCAAGGCCTGGACCAGCAAATCGTGAACTAGGGGGGATCAGTGCAGACGAGGCTGATCTCTGGTTCACCCAGGCCGACTCCCGGGCTCGGACCTGTGTTTTTTCTTTTTTGGTGGTGGGCTTTTCTAACTTGGTTGTATTCGATCTAATAAATTTTTGTTGAATTTTTATTCGGCTGAGTTCATTTATAACAGTTAATAAACATGCATGCAATTAAATTCATTCCTCTTCCTCCAAAAATCCTACTGCAAACCTGAGAACAACTAGTAAGTATTGTATTTCACTGAAGCAGCCTTCAGCTTCTCAGTGCACCCAGTACAACGCACACACTTGGAGAGTTAAACACAATTATAACTCATACCAAAGCTGAAACCAAACTGCAATTATCTTCTTTGTTATTCCAGCCCATACAGGGAAATGAGGCTTAGCACACAGGCCCAGATGCTGGGTCACTGCAATTGCTGCTGCTACCCAAAGAGAGAGCACTTTCTCCTTCTCCCTGCTGTCTTCCCCACTTCTCTTCACTGCACCTCTCCATCTCCAACTGAACTTCTTAAACAGAATAAGAGTAAGTAAAGTTTGGGAGAAGCATGGTGGCCCACTCCAAGTTAGAGCACCTCACTGAGGAATTCAACAAGCACTGAAGTCAGCACAACATATGGGGATTAATTTAATAGTAATATATTGATAAAACAATCCAGCTTAATGCGAAATGTTTAATCTGAACACCACACACCCTTTACTCATTTAATCAGCCTTTTTTCTTTCAATTTCAAAACATATAAACATGAAATTCTGCAAACATCAGGTATTCACCATGAACCATATTCAGTCTCATCATGAAAGTGGACTCATCCAGCGAAGTCATAATCAATGCATACTTCAACAGAATTGTCTTCACAGACACACATGGAATTCTAAATAGATTAATACAAGTTACAGCTTAAGGTATGTGCAAATAAACTGCATGGGATTTGTCCATTTCTGGTTCCAAGGTTCCATTTGCCTCAAGCCTGACAGAATATCCAGAAAGGAAGTTTTCTGCTATTTTTGTGCATTACTCTGTATTCATGGACTTCTTCATGCTTAATGGGGTCAGAAAGACCCTCTCCTCTCTCAGCACTACAAGTGTTAGGCTGGCCCAGATGTCCATGGATTAAGTGAAGCTTACAACCACATCCTGTCTCTCCACCTAGCATAAGCTAGGCCCTTTCACCCTCAATCACAACAGCATTTGATTTATCCCACTGTGCTAAAATACTGTGCTAAAATTCATAAAGCCAAACTCCCAAAAGCTAGCCTATAAGGAAAAAAAAAGTTATTTCTGTCTAGTCAGACAGCTAAATCTGCCTAACAAAGTCAGGTGAATCCCTATGGATTAACACAGTATGGATTGCTACAAATGGCAATAAGAAAAATTCAGCAGCCCCAAACTGCAGATGAAGTTCACTCACAGACTGAAAATCAATCTAAGTAACCTCTTTAAGGAATTTCTTGACAACTGATGAGCTTAAAAAGCACTGACAATACACAGGTAGAGAGGAATAAGGGATCTAAAGCCTTTCCCACAACCATAATTAAAAAAAAAATACTAAGCCTTGTGAATCTAAACTTTTTTTCCTCTTTGCTTTCCCAGAAATATTCAAGCTTCATATTAACAGGAAAAGATAACTATATCAAAGGACGATCAGCAAAATCTTAAATGTAAGAAAAACTGACTTACAACTTTAGCTATATATTGAAGAGAACTATGCAGGTTAGAGAACAACCTGACAAGTAGCTTACTTCTTTTCAAGCTACCTATGAAATGTGACAAGCTAAAGCACCCGAGCCACCACATCAAAACATTTAAACTTATTGTTAAAGATAAAGCATTAAGGAGACAGTCTATTCTTTAACAGACTAAATGTTAAAGACCATTCCAAATGGTCTCTTCACTGCTTTTGGATGAAATACCCTCCTTAAATTCTATAAAACATGGAACATGAATTTAAAAAATCCACATGTAATTACTAAGCATATCATTTTATTTCAAGTTATGTCATGGGTATTAATGTGCAGCAAATTTTATTTTAGGAAAACACTTTATCATTAACTTTTCAGACTATATTCAGACAAGCTTTTAACAGATGTTAGCAAATTTCTATTTAACTAAGCAATACAATTGAAAAAATTTACTCTTGGTAGTAACACTTGAGTCTACAATTCCAGAACATAATGTAACAAGAAAAAACCCAGCTAAAGGCAACCATAATATAAGCAGGTGAAATGCATGTGAAGTAGTCAAGATATTTTGTTTTGCCACCTTGCTAAAGAGCCAAAAACATCAGCTACATCTGTCTGCAATCAAACAAAAAAGTACTATTTAACAACATCCTACCTAAAAGAAGCTTCCCAAAAGCAGTTCATTCCACAAACATCAGAGGGCAGCATCCAATAGGAATTCCAGAAAGATACAGACAAATTCTTACACCTAACAGAATAAGACAAAAATAACCTATATAAATGTTACTGATTTTATGGCAAAGTTAAATGGATAGTCTCCTAGCTCAAGCATAACTTGAACAGTTAATTAGTTGGCAGAAAAATTAGTGGGCTACGTAATGCAACTTGAATACAAAGGAAAAGGTATTAAATACCAAACAGAATTTTTAAAAGGTAGAATGGTGTCATCCTTTAGCCTTTCCTCTTCATATATTTTCAGAATGAGAAAAACAGAGGGGAGGAGATTTTTGAGGATCCTTCTATATTCTAGGCTTAAATTAAGCCCACAGGTAACAAGTGAATAGCAGCACTTATTGCTAGAAAGAACTTCACCTTTTCAATACCTTTGTCTACTCCAAGCAGAGGAGCAACTATAACTTTTCATCTTCGAGGTTACACTGTCCATTTAACACAATCCCTATTCATCCCTTACTCTAGTCAATGGACATGTACAAATCTGATTTTTAATAAAAAACACAACCTAGCAGCACCAAGGAGTTCCATTGTTTCATAACAAACGGTCAATGCAATACAGAAATAATCACAACATTTCACAAGTTTTCTTTCTTCATACTAATAGCAAGACTAATAATCTATTGACTTGTGCTACACTAACAGCTAAAAAAACCCAGGGTTTACTAGTTCACCGTTACATTTTATGCAATAGCAATATAGGAAATATTTTAAAATAGAAACAAAAGTGTATATTTCAAAGGTTGTGGTGAGAAAATCAACATCAAGAATCACGTTCTGCAATGAGTAAGTAGAATATTGTAAAGCAAAAGATACCCTCTTGAGCGACCTTCTCTGCTCCCTACCCTGGCGACACAAAGCCAGTAGTGTTTATTCTCTTTTGAAAGTTAGTATCTGTGAATGAAAGACATGTGCAAAAAAACCGACACAAAAGCTGCTGATGAAAAGGTATTTGAAGACTATAGCTCAGAACTCTACTGAAAGTTGGCTTTGCAAGTTTGAAATTAATCAGTACCCTCTTGGTAGTGTGATCCAAAACCTGTAAAGGCCAATGTTTTGCAAATACCAGACAATAATAGCTTAATGTAGCATCAAAAAGTGTCCAGCTGTGTAATTTCTGCTTTTTGTAACACTTGAGAAAAACTACCTGATAAATGCAGTGTTTCACAAAGCCTCATTTAAGTATTGAGGGGGATGGGGCAGTTCTTTGGTAGATCACAGGAAATCCTTGTGTTCTGTAGATAAACATGCTTGCAAGATTTTTCAAGTAATTTTATTTCATTACTTAAGAAAGCTCTCCACAAATAAATACCCAGGTACAAAAAATGAAAATACAGACTGCAACTCTATTTCTGGGATATCTGCACTACTCTACCAAAGTATGAAACCATGAGTTCTCTCTGCCAGATTCTTTCTTACATTACTCTCTGTGGCTTTTGAAGTTTTATAAACACTTCAAGGCACATAAGGTCTTGCATTTATCTGAAAAACAATCTTTATAATCTCTATTATTAGCTTTTTGAAGTAAGTGTTTCTCATTACTTTTAGAATAAATTAAATGACAATCTCTCCAAAAGTTTTCTGGTTTGGAAGACTATTAAGCTACTATTACAGGGGATTCCTCTTCCAGATGTCAACAAGACTTTTCCTATCTGTCTTGAGTATCACCCTACCCAAACTACCAAGGCAAGAGGGAAACCTGAAGTAATGGCTAAGTCATTTCTCTGACACATTAGGCCTTTCCAACATTCCATTTCACACAAGATTATCAGCCTTGGGTTTGATTCATAAATTGCATGTTTAAAACATAAGTGTTACTAGGATATGTATGTATGCAATTTACCTAATGTTAGCTCAAGATATTCTCCTGTCAACAGCAATCTCTCTCAATTGGCCACCATATTCCCCAAAGTTTTTTTCATATAAAGGATTAAGAGACTGGAATAATTGGACAACATTTGTGTCTTGTCATTCACAATAAGATCATTTAAAATGCCACTCACTAGGATATTTTTTTTAATTTGAAATAAGTTTTGAGGAAAGCTTGGACTACAAACAATTGCTTAACATGGCTAGGGAGATGCACTGTACCTTTTCACAAACAGGCACAGTCATTGTTACCTCAGAGAGGTTACTAGTCAGACAGGAATAGTCACCTTCAATATTACAAAGGGATAATTTGCTCCTATCTATTATTGTTATGGGATTAAAGGCCAGTCCCCACAAATAGAAAGTGGAAAAGAATGTATGAATGTGAATGTATGAATGTAAGAATGTGAAGCAAACTAACCAAGGCACATGGAGTACCCTAACACAGCCCCAATTCAAAGGGCAGCGAGCCCACGAGCCAGGCACGATCCATCCACCAGCCTCAGTACCAGGAGTGACTCTCCAGGCCAGTTTACCGACTGCCTAACGGGATTACTGCCTGAAAGGGGGCAGGACTTATGGTGGGATCAAAGGTGCGCTGGGGAGGAAGGAGAATGCAAAAAAAACCAGAAGATAAGAGGATCCAGTCACATGTGGAGACTTCTGTTTTCCTGGGTGACAGGAGTGGCTCCATTCCATCTGCACGTACAGAGGTAAAAGTGCCTGCAAATGAAAAGATGGGGCCCACAAGCCTGTGGTGCCAGGGACTGGAGAGACGTGTGCCCACAGCACGTGGGTGTGTGCATGTTGGTGCACACAGCCACCAGCAGCCAGACTGGCCTGCAGAGCAAGGGCTCAGGTGTCAGGCAGGCCTTAACTGGGCCAGACTCTGCAGAAAGCAGTGAGTCTGAGTTGCTGAAAGAATCTCTCTTTACACAGCCACAAGAGATTAGGGTCTGAGAGATGGCAACTGGAAGCACCAGAAAGTCTGAGCTGGCCACCTGGGGTTTGAGGAGTGGTTAATGTTTAAGGATAATGTTTCAGGACCAGATATCCAAAACACTCCCTTTCATGAGGCAATCCTGTGGCCAGCTGCCACAAGGCTAAGACCAGTAACTAGAAAGATCCAGCACATTCACCTGTACATGTGTCTGCACACCCAAGAGGATGTGAGTACCAGAAATTGAATTGGGGCTGCAAACCTAAAGGGTTTACACACTCAGGTCAGCAATAGTGCATTGGCCAGAGGATCAGGAGCCCACTGCTGGATGGACCAAGTCTAAGGCCAGTTACTGGAGGGATCCACCTTACATACATTGATGTATTTTTCATTAAAACCTTTCACCTTGATCAGTCAGAGAAGGGAACAGGATCAGGATGCTTGTTTGTGGTTGTGCACGCACTGTTTCCTGTGTGTTGATCTCTGTGGCCAGCCACATGTGTATGCACTAAGATCCTATGATCCCACTGGAATAAATGCTCCACTTTGCTACTGCCTGAACCCAGGAACACGGAAATGCAGCAGCCTTGCCTCCATCACACTACTGGGCTGGACAACTAACACCTACTACTGTCAAAAATTTTAAAAATAAGAAATATGAAGTTTCAAAAATCACTAGTGTCACAGACAAGCATTCTCAGGGATCTGTTTGCCAATTCAAAGCATCTCTCCCTTGAGCAACCAGCCATCTCTTAACTACCTTCATCAGTTAATCTAGCTTCAAGATCCCTGGGTAGCAGAAATTTCAGTACTGTAGACACAGAAGAGGTGTCTACATTGTGACCTGAAAACTTTTCAAATTAGTGTGCAAAATACACAGTAGTGCATAAGTTGCAGTCATGAAGACTGAGACCATGTTCTCAGGCAAGTCAAGTTTTAACCAGAAGAAATCCCTCATCAATCAGTGGTAATATTAATTTGTTAATGGAGATCATGGTTGTCAGAAATACTTTTCAATCCATGTGGCATCTTTTGTACTACTGTAACTCCACAGCAAACTTAGCAGAATGTCCAAATGGTGAGGGGTGCAGCCCTGATGAGTACATTCCTGTTGTAATTCCTTTCATTAACAACCTAAATTTTATCAGCTGCATGAGCCAACCAACAGACTCATGTCTCTCCTACAGCACAGCCCAGAAGTGCAGCAAAACAGGAAGGATGAATTTCCTTCCTGCTCATAATCACACAGGAGTAAAAAAATGGGATGGTAAGATGCTTAATTCAACTCCCAAATGCACTAAGAATTTCTAATTCTCCTCCATAGCTTTTTCTGAACATTTGCAGCAATACCATGAATTTGTTATGACATATTTTGTCACAGAGCCAATGGCTTTATTAGCTAGGAGATAGTTGATGCAATGCTAGATGTCTGATACCTAAACTTTTTAACTGATAAAAATCCTGAATCATCGCTTCACAACATTCCTATGCAAATTATTTGCTGGTCAAATGCTTGTCAAATTCAGCAGTTTTTAAATGAAGTTTCAACTTCAAATCATTCAGTGTTTCATCCTTTTAAGTTTAGCTCATATTTTGAAGTTCTTTGACAGGTTCTGGACCAATTTCTTAAAATAAGAATAGCTGAGAAGCAAACCAGTGAAACTGATGGTTAAACTCTGATACTGACAAAAACAGCTGTGTAGAGGCCGAAGAAAGAACCAGCTACCTGCCATAACCACCCTCTTCTGCTAAGCTTGTGGATATACTTTACACCCTTTTCCATGCACTATAATCCATTTAAGTCTCTTTCTGCTGGAACAGTTAGAGAGCAAGAGACTGGTACAATCAAACATCAGTGCCACACATTGGAGAATGGTAGGTTCTGGCAGCACAAAAATACTAAACTACAGTGTAAGGGAAACATGTTCCATTTTAATAGGGTCAAATTCACTGACCTCACTAAATTCACTGAACTGATTCCTTCTGTGTTATCTCAAAATTGCTATTAGAATATCACTTTCTTGGAGCTGAATATAAAGACAAACATTATCTGCCTAAATGAAGTGGCAATATCGACAAAATATTGCATTTGAGGGAGTCAACAGCTCCTCCCAGTTTTGTATAATCTGCAAACTTGCTTAGTATCCCTTCCAGCACTGCCTCCAAGACATCTATGAAGATGTTTAACTACTAAATTCTTAAAGTGTTCTTCAACTGTTTATATCAAGTCTCAAGATACAAGCTTTTAGTCTCCAGTCCTCTTGTTCCTCAGGCTAGAGTAGCCTTTGACACAAACAACTCCTTACCAAACTGATTACCCAATAAATTCCTGTTAATTATTATGTTTATTGGAGGATCCCGCCTCAACCTGTAATTCTAGTTTCAATATGGTAGCTCCTTTTAAACTATTTTCTTCTTAAATATGTCACCACCATTGCTAAATTCTTTCAGGTGTAGTATTCCAAAGCCTTATCCAAGGCTTACAGTTTTCATGTTTGGAAACATGCAGTTTGCATGTTTCCAAAACCTAACAGAAAATTCAACATCTCCCTCCCCTATCCCAGAGCATGATCCAGGTCTTTCTGCTCTTGTGGTATATAACAAACTAGACTATTCAGGCCAAGAAAACACTTCTTGGCTAAAGAAAAAAGAAAACACTGCTGAATGGATGAATGCCTTCAGATGATAGACTTGCCTCGCGTATTTTAAAGCTATCAGTGAACACAGATGAAGCAACCCATTTATGAAAGTTACTATTAATGCATATAAAATGTTTAACTTCAAGGATTAGAAGGTGCATTTAAATGCAATTTACTCTGTAAGGTTATGCACCCTTAAAGATATTACATGATCACAAGACAGTCAGAACTGGGCATAAAACACATGTGTGGCTATAGTGCTCAGTCTCTACTGAAGAAGCAGCTGGTGTATAAAAACTGAAAAATGTTCAGCAATATTCAGAAAAACCAATACATTCAGCAAGATGTGTATATCACTTACAAAAGTGAATGTAATGCAGTTTAACACTCAAGAATACTTTAAAAATGCATCTAAAGGAACATTCAGTGGGACACTTCTTAACTGCCACAGGACAGAGCTTTTCCTTAAACAAAAGCTGTTTAGGGACTTTTACTGAGAGTCTGACTCACTAATAAGTTTTACACATACATTTTTCACAAACAGCATGTTTCAGTAACTTGTAACAGGGGATGTTTATCCTAAGCCTTCATCTTGACAGCAGTTTATAGATAAAGAATTCCCACACAGGTGACAACACTGTTCTGGAAGGAGATACGGCCCCACAAAACTGTACAGTGGAATTACTTGTGGCACTTGAGAGCTTTAGGAAACAACTTTCTCATTTAGTAAAACTTTTCTATTTCACAACACAGGGCAGATTTATATCTCATCTAATGTCACGGCAGCAAGAAGCTTCTTAGACCTTGCTGAGGTTCTTCTCCACTCATATATTTAATTTAGAAACTACACTTTTAGTATAAATACTAAAACTGTATAGCTTTTTAAGTAAACTTGGTTCCTCTTTTGCTTACGAGCAGTACAATGCATCTTAAAGTCATTTTAAATAGTACAAATCATTTATTTACATTATCATCTACCCAAAAAGGTTTACTTCATTTAAACTACATGTTTTCTTCAGTAAAGCAAATATCATACACGATTTTTTGTCATATTTTTATTTAGAACTAGTAGATTTCAACCACTCACAAGGAGTTTTTAATCATGAACTAGAAGTGAGGCACAATGCTTACTTTTTTTTTCATGTTATAATCTGTGTTAACTTGAACTAAAGCAAAAACACGGGGGAAAAAATTCTTTTAAGTAGTTACACCAGTCGAAAGCTGGGTGTCACATTTCAGCTAACACATCCCTAGTAACTCAGAATGCTGTTTCATGATATTGTAACATTAAGTCAGACCTTGCTATCCTGCCATCCTCCTTAAGTCCTTTACAACAACATCGGCACTTTCATAATTACATGATGAGGCAATACAGAGCGCTGAGCTGGCCAAAAACTCGGTAGGTTTCAATCAGGTCACCACACCAGCTCAACTCACTCGTGTGCTCAGAGGAGCACAGGCAGTACAAGGACTGAGCTGCACCAGAGCTCGTACAGCACCGGGAAGCAGTGACCATCGCCAAACCAATAAAATCATTTTGCTTTAAGCTGCTGTAGAATCTGAGCAGAGTTAGACCTATATTGGCCCAGAATGGTCTGGTCCTCATTTTTCCTCCATTTTCCGTAACACATTTCTCGTCACTCCTCTCCTCCTGGCTTTAGGATTCCGGTAGCCACAGGGGAACAGGATTACGAAACTACAACCTAAAGGAAAACTAGTAATTTCCATTTCATAATCTCACTCACCACTTGGCCACATTAAAACTTCTGCTGACAGAGTACAACAGAACTATGCAGAGTGTGAGATGCTCGCATATGCACCCCTTTAATTACAGAACTGAACTCACTGGTTTCTGTGAGAAGACTGGCTGTATTAAGGTATCCCATAATAAACAGTTTTGCTTAACTGAAGTTGTACTTGATGATCACAAAGTTACTAAGTTTCAGACCTGAAGGCGCACCGTGAAATTTTCTCCTTTTGGAAAAAGGAAACGCAACCCTCGTCGCTTCATTCGCCCTGTCCCACCAAGGAGCAGCCAGGGATGGGCTTAGCGCCGCGGGGACGCGCACGGCGGCGGCATCGGTCGCCACTCCTGAAAGTTTTCCTTGTTTCTTTACGGCTTCCCCAACCGCCGTTCTCCGGTACCCGGCCCGCGGGAGCCGGGAAGGAGCGCACAGACACCGCCGCCCGCCGCCCCCGAAAGCGCCGTCCAGGCCTCGGC
>WEIU01017637.1:34633-66048 GCA_013389925.1 Aegithalos caudatus | reverse complement strand
GGGCCGTAGTGGCGCCCGCTGTTTATTTGCCCCAAAAGTGAAAAAAGCCGCAGTCCCGTTTTTCCCATTGCGTCCTTCCCTCTGTGGCCTCTCTGCGCTCAGCCTGGTCTCGTCCCCATTCAGGCCTTCCGAACGTGGGTCCCTGGGAGAAGTCGAGTAACGAAGTATACAAAGTAGAGATAGTGGCAGTCCCGGTCTGCTCCGCACTTCTGGGGCCACACCTCGAATCCCGTGTGCAGTTGTGAGAACCTCAGTATAAGAAGAATGTAAAGGTGTTAGAGGTTGTGTGTCATTAATGGCAAAAGTGGGGCTAAAGGTCTCTCGAAATGACACTCTTTGCCCACTCTCATTGTTTCTGTTGCACTAATTTTTCCTGTGTGAAAACTTCACAGCTGCTTCTGCACAAGGATATTCTGCACGTATAAATATCTAAAGGGAGGGTGCCAAGAGGATGGAGACAAACTCTTCTTGGTGGTGCCAAGAAATAGGACAAGAGGCAGCAGGAGAAACTGGTATACAAGAAGTTCCACCTGAATATGAGGAAAACTTTTTTTACTGTGCAGGTGACTGAGCACTGGAACAAATTTCCAGAGAGGTTGTGGAGTTTCCCTCTCTGGAGATATTCCAGAACATATGGACACAATCCTGTGCAATGTGTTCTAAGAGGACCCTACTTGAGCACGGAGGCTGGACCAGATGAACCACTGTGGCCCTTTACAACCTTTACCTGTTTTGTAATATTCCCACTCATTCCTTAGGCAGCTGAAGTTACACAGATGTCCTTTCTCCTTGTACAGACACAGGCTGAGCATGGAAATCACTTTGGGCTCCAGCCCCCTTCCCGCCTCTGGCCTTGGCACACGAGTGACAGACTGGCATGGCACCCTGGCCTGAGCAGCAGCTGGGTGCGGCCGGGCCAGGGAGATGCTGGGCCAGAGAAACTTGGAGAACCGAGCCTGAAGGATTTGCGCTCACAACCAAAGATAGGGGAATTTTAGGTCACTAAGTCATGCTTCTGGACAACAAAATGTAGGTCTGGGAAGTGGCAGAAAAATAATCTTGTGCATCTTGCTAGATGGGGGAGTATAGGTTGAGTTTCAGCTGAATCCAACACAGTGGTGCATCCTCTCTCTCTCTCTCTAGCCCAAACCGCTAAGCAAAGGCCTAACAGCTTAATTAACCTATATTATTGCCAAGGTAAGTATTTTAAAGTCATCATTCAGTGCTGCTCCCTCAGCTTCTGACACTGGTTAAAAAAAAAATACAAGTTTGGAATAATTCTGCTTACTTCTTTGTCCTTATAGTGCATTTGGCTCATATTTCTTCTATGGACTAGAAACATCCTTTTTAAAAATAAGTGATAATATCCCCATTCAGGACCCTGCATTTTAAGAAAAATGCTAACATGATTTCCAATAAACCATAAAAAATAGTTCTGTCATAGCTTTTGTGGTCTAAGGATGCATGTTATATGCAAATGCCCATAAAACCTGAGCCATAGCTTACTGCTGTGCTTGGCTGTGCTTGAAAGAAGGGGAAAGCAGGATGCCAGCTGGCAACTCTGGTAGTTGGAAAAGAAGTGATGCCAAAATTTTTCATCACCTCTTCCTCAAAATAAAAAAAGAAGAAACAAGGAGAAAAGGTGGCCCTCAGAAAATATGGGATACTCAACTTTTGTAGTGGAGATACTTGCATGATTATTAAGAGATACAAGCAGGGAAATTGGGGCTGAGAAAAAAAAACCACAAAATGTAGAATCCAAGAGAAGTAAGGAACTAGGGAGGGTGAAGAGAAATCAGGACCAAAGATGGCAGGGTGGTGATGGGAGAGCCATAGATGAAATGGCAGAGGTTTTGTAAAAAGAACTCTGGAAAGCAACTACTGGATTGCATTGCAGGAAGAACTAGCCCTGAAAGCAACTATCAAGGTCTTAGCTGCCTCTCTCTTCTGTGTTCCTCGGTGCTTTCTGCCACAGCCTGCCATTCAGCTTCCCTGATTCTGTGTTTGTGCTCAAAATCAGGTTCTTTGCTCTCATTGCATATCTACCTGCTGACCTGTGTCATGAATTCTTGCACTCTCCCACTTCACAGCCCCTTACACACACTGTCAAGTCCATATGGCAGGGCATGAGTAACACAGACATGAGAGTCAGAGTAGAGACATACAATGGCATATTTACTGACAGCAAGCTTAAAAGCAGAGACCACTTACTTCCTGCTGAGGTGTGAAACTTGCCTTTTATATGGAAGAGTGTTCCAGCCAGGGAAAATTAGGTCCGAAGGGTGTTACAGTGGCACCAAGAATGAATGTGGCATATGGGTAGTAATAATGCTTCAGAAGAAGAAATTATATTCTTAGAGAAGAAAAGAATAAATAAGAAGTGCTAAAGAGAGGTGACATAGGGAGAAATCGTTTTATTATTGTTATCAACCATGTCATTACCCAAATATGAATTTAAGGACTTCTCTTCATTCAGTACTGTTCAATGATATGTGAATAATTAATGAATGAGAATGTATCTTCAGTGCTCTAAGAATATAACTAAGGCAAGGTCAGAGTGAAAGCACCTTTGTTAAGCTCTCTGTTGCTATTGGGGAGAAAAAGCAGCTAAATTTACATACAAACAAGGTTTTTTTCACTCTGCAAAATCTCTCCATTTAATCTATCAGTTGGTCTGATAAAAGATAAAATGCTTCTTATGACAAACTTGGTCTTGTGAGTAAGGAAGATAAGAAAAAGTTACTAAAATGCCACACCTAAATTGTATCACTGGGAAAAAAAATATTATCAGATGGTATAATTACACAATTCAGTTTATAAATTCTCTAATGATTAATAATTATGTATCTTTATTACTCACCATGAATATTTTATTAACAATATGTAACATTTTATGCTACAACGTCTTCTGGTCTTTAATTAACTTAAAACATGAAGAGTTACATTTGGATGCAAGATTCCCTCTTTTTATTAATGATTCTAAATCTTTAAATCCTTTTCTTGACTAGAATTTAGTTCTTTAGCCATGGTAACTTTTGTATCTTTAGTATTCAATTCTATTTACTACATCCAGAAAATAGCTCAATTCTAGAAAAAAAACTATCTTAATAAACTAGAGGTGTTAAGTAAGTTTTTAAGGCAATCAATTATTTTGAAAGAATCAGCACCTGATACTTCTGCAAGTGTGTTCATAAGGGTCATAAGAGCAGTTACTGTGAGCCAGAAAAGGAAAACAACATTCTAACAGCTCATTAGATCAAGAGATAAACCAGATCTACTTAAAAAAAAAAAAAAAAAAAAAAAAAAANAAAAAAAAAAAAAAAAACTTCTAATCAGAGGCATTTGTATCATCCCCCCTGGTTTTGTTCTTTCACGAAATTAAACCATTAATTAAGTTTGTAAAGCAGTAAGATTTTGTGCTGATAGATTTGTGTTAATACTGCCCTGCATGCAGACGAGTTAAGGGTTTTTCAAAGGCAAAGACACTTTCTTTGATGTTCACGTGCCCTTTTATACAAGCTGCAGTGTCAGCACTTGGCTATGATTGCAAGGTTGGGTAAGCAGGAAGAAACTGCTTTGCTGCCATGTGTTGTACATATGGTATCATCAGACTTCTTGGGGCAATGACCATTTTCTCTTGCTGCCAGATATCAATTTTTTCCCTACCAATTACCTTTTACGAAAAAAACTTAGTTTGGTACAACTGCTTTCCACTCCTATTGCATCTACCCCTTCAAATTTCCTAATGTATAGAAGTATTAACAAAAATTCTCAAAATCAACTTTTATTGATAATCAAAATACTATTGACTTCCCCTATTCCTTTCCTATTTAGCTCTCATTATTTAGCATTGTAGTTGTTCAACCTACTTCAAGCAGGAGCTTAAAATACTCTGCAGTTATAGTTGATAATCACAATAACAGCCAATGACAATAGAAATAGGAAAAACATCTAGGACAATAGTGCACAAAACAAAGTAAGCTGCATTGTAAACTGTTTAGGAAGTGGTGTGATAGTTTGAAAATTTCCTAGTTTCTTGTAATTTGAATCAATTATTTCTTCATCAATAGTATACTTCAAAATTTATTTAAGATATCCTCTGTGAACAATTGTAAGTTATTAAACATTAGTCAAAACATTTGTATCACTCCTCTTAAGAAACTTCAAATTTCATCCTCTAAATCAATAAACATCTACATATGTAGGCTTGCACAGTATTTAGTAGTTTACTACATTAAAAAAGCAGAATGAATACTTTCTAGAAGCACAAAAATAATTCTCTTTTTATCTTATTTTCAATATTTGTGTGTCGAGTTGTTTGTTTGTTTGTTTGTTTTTTGTAAAGATTTCTATATTTAGAGTTCCCAAACATCAGTCCAGAAGGGATTTTCAATGCTGGGCTTTTGTTTCTTTGTCTCATCTACAATTTTCCAAAGACCGTACCTGACATGGGTACAATAAAGAGGAGATGGGTGACAGCCAACATGGCTTTACTAAGGGCATACAGTGCCTGACAAATTTGTGACCTTCTGCAGTGAGCTTAGAATGCTGATAGATGAGGGAAGTGCAGAGATGTCATAATACCTGCACTTATGCAAAACATTTGAAACTGTCCCATGCAATATCCTCGTTTCTAAATCAGAATCAGGTTGATGAGAAGCTCAACATGACCCAGCAATATGTGCTTGCAGCTCAGAAAACCAAACATGTCCTCAGCTGCATGAAAGCAGCATGGCCAGCAGAGCAAAGGAGGGGATTCTGCCCCTCTACTCCACTCTCATTAGACCCCACCTCTAGTACTGTGTCCAGCTCTGGAGCGTCCAACATCAGAAGGAGCTGCTGAGAGTCCAGAGGAGGGTCATGAAGACAACCAGATGGGTGAAGGACCTCTCCTGTGAAGACAGGTTGAGAGAGCTGGGCTTGTTCAGCCTGGAGAAGAGAAGGCTCTGGGGAGACCTAACTGCAGCCTCCCAGTACCTAAACGGGCCAACAAGAGAGCTGGAGAGCAACTCCTTACAAGGGCATGTAATTGGTAAAACAAGGGGGAATGGGCTTAATCTGAAAGAAGATAGGTTTAGGTTAGATATAAGAAAGAAAAATCTCACTATCAAGATGCAGAACTCTAGAACAAGTTGCCCAGAGAAGCTGTGGATGCCCAATCCCTAGGAGTTTTCAAAGTCAGGTTGGATGGGGCTTTGAGCAACCTGGCCTAGTGGAAGATATCCCTGCCCATGGCAGGTGGATTGGAACCAGATAACCTTTAAGGTCCCTTCCAATTCAAACCATTCTGTGATTCTATGACTTGTGTTTAAAGTACTTTTGCAAAGAGTCAAAGCAAGCTTATACGCAAATACGTACCATATACAAAAAATACAGAAATGAGGTAAGCAGGGCTGTTTTTTGTTCATTTATACATAACTATGCCTAAGTTTAAAAGTCCTTATTGCATCCTGCTGTTATCTGCTACAGCACCAAGTGTTTTGAGTCCCGATACCCAGATCGTGGTTTTTAAATTTCTGCAATGTATTCTTTTGTCTCTAATAGAAAAAAGTATTTACTAGCAGTAACCATGTGCAACAGTAACTTCGCATTACACCCACATTTAAGATGAAATGTACCAAATAATCTGAAAGTAGTTATCTAAGGTAGTTTTTACCTTTTCCATTTCACAGTAACAGTGCAGATTCCACACACTGAATTTATACCACTTGTACTAAGTATGTTATCCTACTCACTTTTTTGAAGATCCTTAAAATGAATGCATTAGCCCAGGAAATATTCAGGCCATAAACAAAAAATCTACTGCTTTTATTTTTGGGGTGTTTTTTCATATTTGATGTAAAAATTTTATGCATTTTATTATTATTTCCAATCAAAAAAAGGCTGCATGTCTTGGAAAATGAAACTTCATCTAGCAAACCGCTAAACTGAAAAAAAATTTAGGTGACTACTGCCAGCTGTCCTTATAAGTGGAAACAGGTACAGAAGAGTTGTCAGGTCTCTAAGAGCCATTCAGCAGTGCAAGCCAAATGATGCACTGGGCCAGTAGCTCCAATTTCAGATGGAAAAGACAACAGATAGTCATTCAGTTAAGGAGGTGTTTTGGAAAGTTGTTGGTCAGTCAAACCAGGTTAAGTGTTGATTGACTTTGCCAATTTATTTACCTTTTATTTTATTCATCTGTACCCTGGTTTTACTCCCCCTTCAAGCAGAATTTTATATGTAAACCAATGTAGAGACAACGTCAGAGATGGAGAAATAAAATCCTTCTGTTCATCTCTCCACATCTTTTTCTCTAAGGGTTGCTCAATTTTCATAAATATGAATTCAAAACCTGATTGCTTCAAAAGCAGTCAGATGTGGTAGTTGTTTAAAGCATTTAATACTTGAATTATCAGGAAGAAGAAATAAGACACTAATATTGCCCTTTTACTGACTGCTTCTTTTAACACTGAATAGAACAGCCGCATCACAGACAAGTGCCTTAAGGTACCCAGCACCCTCACACTTGGTGGCAGCCTTGGTCCTGCCCGAAGCTCACAGAAGTAAGGGCTGAGCAGTCAGGCTGCCCTGCACTGCCCTGTGCATGCCCTGGAGTGTGCAGACATTACACTGCCTTATCTGTGGTGTCAACTGGATTGTTCTCACACCGTGCTGCTGCACCAGTGGCAGCAGAGCCAGCAAGTAGTAGGGACGCTGTGTAGCACTGAACTTTGAGCCTGAAACACCCAAAATAATTTAAAGTTCTGCTAACTCAGGATTGTACTTACACATCACTCAGCCTTCCTTTGCCCATCTTTAATCTGTAACTTTACAAACTCNTTTTTTTTTTTCTTTTTTCAGGACAAGAAAGGGTAAAACAAAATTCGACACTGTCTTAAACTATCTCCAGGCACCAGGCCCATATCTGTGGGAGAATGCTGTGATCTCCCATGGCTGCCAAAACATTTGTCTGGAATTTAAGAAATTTGTTTTGATCTTCAGACCCATAATTGTGTAGCAGTCTTGCCGAACAGTCAATAGCGAAAAGAAATGAATAAAAGGGTAATAGAAGGGCTTAACAGCTTGCTCTCCTCTTTTGAATCCCTTCTGTTCTTGCAAAATAGAGGAGTAAGTACGACTAAATTAGACCCCTTTAATTAGTGACAATAGCCCTATTCTGGTATCTGATGACAATTTCGTCAGTATTTCTGCTAGTACCAAATCTGGTAGTTATATCAACAGTTTCCCAACACTTGCTGCCTGCACTTGGGGATCTGTGCCCAATAATGACAGGGTGGCATTCAAGGCATTCTGCACCCAAGGAGGTATCAGCCCCACATGCTGCATCCTTGGAGTGGGGATGAGGTCCCATACTCATGGCTGACACTTCAGTTACCTGCTACACAAATGGGAAACTCCAACAGTCTTTACAAGAGAATCAGCTTCTTTCAAGAATGCCTTGTAAGACCTTAGCCTCATGCTGCAAAGCAACACAAATGACAAACAATTCAGAGAACTGAACACATGAACTGTAGAATTGAAGACAAATTGAGAGAAACCACATAGACCACTGTTTTGTAACCTGCTTCAGCAGAAAAATACAGTTTTTATATACAATGAGATGAACCCTTCGACATAGCCCCCTTCATCAAGTTTCTTACCTCATTTGTTACTTTAATTTGTAAGCATGGATGCTTTCATAGTTTCTTGCTTCAGAAGCAGTACTTCCAGGAATGTCAACTTCCATCATAACCAAAAGCAGTAGTGAATCATCTCTGCCAATAAATTAGCAAAGGCTTCTTGGCATTTTGAGAAAACAAATTCCCAAAGTCTGCTGTTTATCCCCAAACTGCCCACCTCTATTTCTTCCACTTTCTCCTAGACAGTACAAGTAATACTTTCAGAGAGGGTTTCTGAACAATTTGATTTTATTTACCATTTTATCCTAACACACCCTCAGCTTCACCAATGCTAGTCAAAATTGTAGTCCACTTACATTAGTTTTCACCAAAAATACTTTCTTGTCAGATTGTTTACAGGCAAGAAGCATTAATTTATTCCTGGGAAAGGCATTTCAATGTGTGTCACTATTCTAGGCATCAAAACTATCCATTTATGCTCCTCTGAAACCAACAATATGTCATCCATGTGAAATAACCATAGGGATATAAGTTTTTTAATTATTAATTATGTAATATTTATCATAGAAAAAAAAAAAAAGGCCTGCACTGTGATCCCTGTGTGAGTTTCTTTCTTTCCAGACACTTCACCTCAGCTTTCCTGCCGAGCTTTCAGAATTTTAAATTGTTTAATATAGTCTTTGAACTGAGGTCAGGAAAAGGTCAGTTGGAGGCAGTATCCCACAGGGTTACTATACTCTTGTCTAAATGCAATGTATGGTCATCTTTCAAGGAGTGCTAAGCTGGAATTGAATGTAGTTTATCAGACAGAAAATCTGCAGCATCTCATGATGTAAACTGTACCTTGTGACCGCTACACAGATACCTTTTGAATAGATCAATATACTATGTTTTTCTTAGAGTATCTTTAGATTTTTTTAATTAAATTTGAGTGTATTAAAAAATTACAACCACACAAGATCTTTCATTCACAGAGATGTTTATTTTTGTCTTCAATGTTTGTAGGGAATACGATTTCACTACAAAAGTGTCTCAGAGAAACTCCATTCAAAGTCTAGGCTTAAGAATGAAGGGAAAATATACTTTCAGCTGTACCAGTCCTGAGCAAAGTTTAAAAAAAAAAAAAAAATCCACTAGAGAGGAAGCAGCACCAATTAAACCAGAGGGCCTCTTACTGATATCTGCTCATGCTTTCTTTTCTGCTTGAGAATTGGTAAAAACTTAGGTAGGAAAAATTACTGTATTAGAATGTGGACATAAGATTCACAGTCCCAATCTCTCACCAAATATTACCCTTTTTTTAATAGTTAGAGTCCTGGGCCTCAGTTTTAATTTTCATTATGTGGTCAGGACTGCTAACAGCAAGACTGTTGCCCCCATGGTGTAACATTTTGTCTTACTCAAATTGGTAAATAAATATTTATTTAATATACTTCTTTTAATAAATATTTATTTCCTATCAAGTTCCTGAACATTTACATTGTTCTTAGAAGTATACTACTTGTAGCAGTTATTAAACTTCTGATAACATCAGGTCTCAAAACAATTCAAGTGGCTTACAATCTGTCTCATTGTTTCAGTGAAAGGATTTCAAGCCATTGGTAACCCTCAGTACTTAATAGCTGGTTTTTCCAGGACATTCAGATTCAATCCGACAAAGTAAATACTTCTAAGAGTCAGAACAGAAAAGGCACTTACTCATTTTGGGGAAGACACCTGGCAGGTAAGATTTTTATTTCAAAATAACAAGCCCTTTTTCTAATAATAAAACCCTTAAAAAACTAGTTGGATAAACATAATCCCTATGAACAAAACCAACTTAGGTACCCCTTCCCAAGAAAGGTAATATTGTCCTTGACTGAGAAGATGAGAAATCTGAAAGCATCCAGAAACACTAAGTTTTATTCACTTCTGTAATATTCCAGTAGACCATCAAAACTGGCTAGAAGAAAAAAACCTCCTCCAAAGAATGGATATTTTACAAATTGAAAGCCTCAAAAATTTCTGGACTTTTTTTTATTAGGTACTTGTATCAGCAATAAAATGTAAGATTCTAATGTGTGTAACCAGGAACATCACCTTGGTTACGACCGACAACCTGTGACATCAACCAGAGGAGTAAATCTTTTACCAAACTTCCTTGCAATTGAATCATTGCCTCAGTGATGCTCTGTGTAAGGCACTTAGTAAATTTTAAGAGCATCTGACAGTACTGTTGGTAGTTTTGATTTGTTTGTGAGGATGCTCTAACAACCCTTCAAGATTAACAGGTTAAGGTGTGGAATAATCACTGAAAACAGCCATATGAATTACTGGCCACAAAACTCTTCAGAAGCCACATCCATTCTAGTCTAGATTCATATCACCCTTGCAACATAAAGCTATCCTTTTCTTAGCAGTCCAGGAATTAGACCCTTTAAAATTGTATAGTAGCTAATTGTATGAGAGGAATTAATTCTGTTCCTAACTCTTTCATTAAAACTGCTGCCCTTTCAATACATAACTTGTATGCAAGAGTGAAATATTCATGGTATTTACTATTTAATTCACAAAACCCTACATATTTAGGCCAAATGTCACTCAACCAACAGCCATCAAGAATTATAAGCAAGACACACATCTAAGAAGCAAGTGTGTTGCCTACTTCCAATACAGTACAGAGAAAGGAACACTAAACAGACAAAAAAGACAAAGAAGCCATTATATGTCTCTTCTAGGGATTATTCTGAAAATGCATTTTCTTTATTCTTCCTTTCCCCCTGCTTATTCCTCTTTTTGTTGGACTGAGGGTTTTTGAAGGTGTTTGACATTTTAGAAAAAGAAGCTTCCTACTCTGAGTTTCCATAGGAAAGCAGAGAAAACACTCAGTATCTGTGCATGCTCCTCAGATCTCCTTCTCCAGTGGGGACTAAAAGAATTTTACTTGGCAACATTTGCCTCCATCAGCTGGGAAGAAATTTGTTTATTTTGCCACATTTGGAAGCCTCCCAGCAAAGAATAATATCACTTGCAGAAACGCAGATAATTGGCATCCCAGGTACCTCAGACAGAGTACTTGAAGGATCAGTGTAACCAAGTTTCCTTAGCAAGAATCTGTTCAGGTATCAATTATATAGAAACAAGACAACAGTGACAAAATTGATATTCACCTCTAAGCTCCCACATAAATTATTTTGTATGACCATGTTGATCTTAAAGAAACCAAAATATAGTCGAAGAACTGGGAATAGCAAATTCCCCACTTAAAAAACAAGTATAATAAATTACTTCAAACTCACTGCATACACTTGTACGATAGATGTACTTAAGAGAAACAAAAGAAAAGAGAGAAGAAGGAATCAAGATGTTTCCTTCAGAGGTGAGAGTAATGGTAATGCATGTAACCTGAAGAAATTTCCCTTGCCAAGATTAATTCATAGCTGAAGGCTCTTACAGAAAGAGATGATCAGTCAGATGCCAGATTTTCCTGCTCAGAGATCTGTGCCATTGGGAACTGGGCTTGACATTGAAGCATTTTTATTTATTCTCTGCAAAGAAGAACCAGCTGGAAATAGATTATTCATGGATGACAGTTATATATTAGATGCATATAAACGGCAAATTAGATCTCTCTGTTGCCAAAGTAGGTATTCAGAAAGTAGAATTGGCTTGACCCCTCATTTGTCTTAACAGATGCAAAGTGATTGAACAACTCCATCCTTCTTTATTGACAAATACCTGAGACTATCTTTGAACCAAACAGAATTTTCAGTTTGTAAAATCTAGTGATCTTGGGAAGAGGGTAAAGAGCCACATTTCATTAGCCTGGGTTACATGTATTTCCCTTTCTACATCCTGCTTCTTCATACAGAAGAGGAAAATTACATGTATGCGGTTAGCAGGTTATCAAAAAATACACTAATAGTCTCTTTTCCTCAACTATCTTCTCAGTAGCTCCACAGTAAATTAGATTTAGAATTCTCAATTGGTCTACAGCTACATGTCTTAAAAGCTTGAGGAAGCACTTGCACTTTGCTTTTGACCAAGATCAGTGTTTATACGCAGATGTGCTGGTTTTGGCTGGGATAGTTAATTTTCTTCACAGCACCTGGCATGGGGCTGTGTTTTAGATTTGTGCTGGAAACAGTGTTGATAACACTGAGAGATAGTTCAGCTGTTGCTGAGCAGAGGTTACATTGAGTCAAGGCCTTTTCTGCTTCTCCTACTGTCCCACCAGTGAGGAGGCAGGGGGTGCACAAGGAGTTGGGAGGGGACACAGCCAGGACACCTGACCCCAGCTGACCACAGGGATATCCCAGACCATGTGGAGCTGTGCTCAGCATACACAGCTGAGGGAAGGAGAAGGAAGAGGGGGATGTTTGGAGGGAGGTGTTTGTCTGCTCCAGTCACCTTTACCTGTGATGGAGCGCTGCTTTCCTGAGGATGGCTGAACACCTGCCTGCCCACTGGGAAGTGGTGAATGTTTGCTTTGCTCGCATGTACAGCTTTTGCTTTACCTGTTAAATTGTCTTTATCCCAACCCATGAGTTTTTTGACTCTTACTCTTCAAATTCTCTACCCCATTGCACAGAGGGAGAATGCACAGCATGGTACTTACTTGCCAGCTGGGGTTAAACCCATGACAGAAAGCAGTGTAATAAAAGACTACACTTTTTTAGGTGCCCTATATGCTGAAAACATAATCTTGCTCAAACAGTCCTCCCTCTGCCAAGATATGCCATACTTTCTACAAAATAATTAACATTTAACATTGTTACTGAACAATATTTTTTCTGATGGTAATTTTCTTTTTAAACATATGGGACAAGGAGCAATTAGATAAGGTTACAATTTTGCCTTTTACAAAACCCCAAATGGGACAACAATCACTTGTAATCTTTCTTAATAATAATCATTAAGAACTATGGAATATGCTTTTGCCCTTCATCTTCCATGTTTAACTTAAAAGCACACCTAAAACTTCCTGTGCCCATTAAACTATCTGTTTTTAAAATCTGCCATCAGCAGACAAAGCAAGTTCATTCTGATGACTTTTATCTGTCTCCCATAAGAGGGACAAGATTAGGATTGAATACATCAGAGTGATTCAGTGGTGGGTTTTTTAAATTAATTTTTACCAACACAGTAAAATGGAGGCTGTAATCAGCTCCTGCATTACTAAGACTCTAGGCTCTGAAACTAATTTGATTTTTCACTGCATTTTCTCTCACTGTTTGAATCTAATGGTACAGTTTAGTTAGGGGGAACACACTCCTAGGCCTCATTCACAGACATATCACACATAGTCTTTTAGCATAGTATCTTAGGAAGGTCACGTAAACATCACTTGCTGTTGGATAATAGCATTTTCCAGCAAGCATGCAGTTTTCCATTGCTGTTTTATCATTTACTCCATTCTAGACAACAAGTTACAATAATTTCTGTAGAGCACTGATTTGTAATTAACTTATGGAGTACTTTTCCAAGTTTAATTAGTGGTTAAATCCTGTTAATTGTTGTTAAAACATGGGTTCTTTAGATGTCAAGCTAAGCTCAATATCTGATTGCTGTCTTAGAGATGCTAAGTCACTTTTAACAGTTTCTCCTCTTCTTAAAACTTTGCCAGCACAAAAGAAAACCATCTGAGCTTCTACAGTTTGACTGATTTTAATGTACAGTTTTTTGCTAGTTTGAAGTTAAAACCATTCAAACTGAGAATGCTCTGACATAAGTTGGGGCATTTCAGGTTAGGAAAACCTCTGAAAGCTCAGACTGTGTTTCCAGCATACCCAAATCTTGACATTGTTAACAGAAGAAGTAAGCATTTGCAAAACTCTGTATTTGACTGACTGGTCCACTAGCCAAAACCAGCATTAACTTTTTATCTTATCTATCTTATTCCTGAGTAAGCACAGGCTAAATTTACTACAAGTACAGCACTTGCTGTTGCCTTTGGAAAATTAAATGTAAATGCATTTCTATTTGCCTATAGTTTCTGATTTTGAATGAAGTATACCCAGACTCCCTAGTAGAGAGAAGAGCCAAATAAAGGCATGTCACAGGGAAAAAAAACCCAAAACAACAACAACAACAAAAAACCACCCAAACAGATACAGTTAAAGAACCCTGGATAAAAAGTACACAATAGACAGTTCCATGCCAAATCAATCCTGTTAACAAAGTAAAATCAATCAGCAAACATAAGAAACTATCAGGCTTTTGAGACAGAAGAGGAAAAAAGAACTTAAGATGCAAGATATGAAGCTTAGAAGACCTGCCTAAACACTACAGTGAACCAATAAAACAAATGCTAGAAAGTACTGTCTCGCATGGCTACTTTAAAATGTGCTATTCATAATATTAAAAAAGTAAAGTGCACAAATTATAAAATCAAACCATTTTTGAGATTTTACAATCTATGCCCCAAAAATCAAATATCTAGATAAATACATAATAGATTAAAACTTCAGTCATATTCTTATTATTGACTCTTAATGTCAAGAATTTTAAATTTTTAAATGTCATTTATTTATTACTACCTCCTTTGTTGGAATTGATATATGGCACAATTCAACTTGCTACTGAGTAGAAAAAATTTTGTTTATCTCCATTACGTAGATTTAATTCATGAAAAAAAACAAGAGAGATCAGTCAACTGTATATTTGTTCTTTTTCTTATACCACCTATAATTAATGGCAAAGTTAGGAAGAGACTGAATGACTGTACACTTTATCAATGAACTATTTATACTTAATTTTCCCCCATTTCTCCCCCCTTTTCCTTTCTGAAACCAGACAATCAATCAGCACATAAAGGAACTCATTTACATAGAACACAATCACGCTTGTTTTTGTGGGGCCACCATTTCATGAACATCCCAAGATGTATGGCTGCTGAAGACTGGTGCATATATAGATTTAACAAATAACAGTTCTTATGCAGAGAGCAATCACAGAGAAAAATAGCTAATCAGAACACATTACAACATTAAATTTTCACTTTTTATAAATGGAGTAAAGATGTTTTTAAATATATTTACAGTCAGAAAAAAGACTTAGGATTACTACAAGTCAAAATTATTTAGAAATTATGAAAGTGAAGTTCATTCAAATTATATTATGAACAGAGTCAAATGCAGTATTTTGCTTAGAATTTGTCTACTCTGCTGTCAGTATTGTCATATCATTTTAATCACCAACAGACAAAAACTTAACTTTGCTTAATGCTAAAACAAGCATCATTGCAATGAAACTCTGGCAACCCAATAGTCCAGTTAAAACCACCACAGCTTTTAAGGTTCTGGCTGACTTCTGTAGCACCTGCAGTAGAAATTGCTCTTCAATGTCTTGTTCCATAAAGAACAGTGAGACTTTTTGCACTTTTTTGATAACCATACCTGTACCACATTTTTGAGATTATTCTCTAGAGACAGTTGAATCATAGTAAAATCCACTCCATCCTTCCTTTCAAACCAAACGGCTACTTAATTCTGAAGATAGATTCCTTTTGTTGGCAGTGCTGGGTGGTTTATTCACATAAACTTAAATAAAAATACATTTCCCGTTTAGTGAATTACTGGTAATAGATTATTATTTCTTTGCAAGGAATTCTGAAATGTGTTAGCATTCATTACATTTCAAATTAGAAACACATTTCATAAAACTTCTTGCAATGAGATTTATTATCCTTACACTGCTTTAAATAATTTCAGCTCTTTTGTAATCCATTACATCAGTATATTCTGGAAATAGTCCCACCTAAAAATAAAATATAAAAAAATAAAGTTGAGAAGCATGTATTTTTCTTTTAAAAACTAGTGTATGCTATTCTGAACACTAGCCCGGCCCCAAAAACATTTAAGAACCTTAAAAAGCATTGTTTTACAGATACTAAATTTGGCCAGGTAACAGCAATGAACAGACATCCTATTTAGTAAGATAAAGCAGAATACATAATAAACATGTCAGTAGTTATCCATCTGAAATAGCCTATAATTAACATTTGATGTCTAAAAAGTTTAAACAGCAACACCAAGGAATGAGGTATGTATGTTCTCAGATATCACATCAGACTCTCATTTTATGCAACTAACTGTATTTCACAACTAGCATCTTACAAAATAGAACAGTACCATTGTGCCTGTAGAAGTACTGCATTAAAAACAGAAAAATACATTACTACAAGAAACCACCAAACATCACAATTGTCAGGGGCTACAAAAATCCATTGTTTTTAAGCTGTTAAGAAGACATATCATATGTGGGTAATAATTTGGGGCTGGATTCACTATCAAGAAGGTCCATCCAACTTTCACATAAGCTTAAAAATATATTTACTTTGAATGAAAAAGAAAAGGCTCACAGGAGTGTAAGTGCCCTACCTCACTAAAAGGAGCTAAATGGACTTTTGTACTGAACCAGAATATATAATTTAAAATCTATACATGAATTGTATGTATGTATCAAAACACTTATTGGTTGTAAACAAAAATGCAAAATCTGTATTCACAAAAATATTTTATTGGTAATTTTACATAATACCAGATGGTATTGTAAATAGTTCTGCTCTTTATCAGTATATTGCTAAGTGCATAAATGTTGTCAGTTTATGCCAGAAAGTAGGATACTGAGTCTTTTTCAAATGATTTATGACATAATATATTCTAATAGGCCAATTCAATATTAAAGGGATTGATTCAGGAACAAAAAAAAATAGTAGTTATTTCCTTCTTCTTGTGCAATATCTGATATTCCTGTACTGAAATAAGTGACTATGTGATACTAGAAAAATCTGGGGCAAGGAAACAGCACTAAGCAGAAAAGAGAACTGCAGTTCTGCTCTTTTTAAAGCTTTTCCAAACTTTCATATTTCCAAATAGTTTTTGCCAAATGCATCACCATCTGAGGTTCAATATTAGTTACACAACACAAAATACCAGTGTACAGCGACAATGCAGTACTTTACCTGAATTGCAAGGTTAACTAATCAATGCTTAGAATGTGTTTTCTATTTTGCTTGTAAACATTACAATAAGTGTTTTAAGTGTCAAAAAATATTGGTGAAACCATCAACATAATTCAGTAACAGTAATCTAGTAAAATGTGTCAAACATTGGCAAAAATTCATACAAATGTTTTCTTTAATAACATTTTTCCTATTTAACCACACCAAGTACCAGCAGGTGTTTTTAAGAAGATAATTATTATGAAAATTCCATTGCAGCAATAATTGATTAAGTTGATCTTTGACTTGCATACATATAACTATGTTTCACAATTCTCAAATAATACATATTTAGGCAGCTTGAACTATGTTATAAAAATTTAAATTCAGTACATGCCAATAGTAGAGACTTGAAGAGTTGTGTTAGAATTCACTAAACTAAAAGTGAAAATGGACATACCAATAACACTGCATAATGAACATTCAAACCACATTTTCATGGCACCCTTACACATGTAGATTAAAAAGTTGGTCTGAAGATGCTTCATAAGAATTTGTAGATAGAATTTAAATTACTACAGAGTCACAGAATAAGCTGAGTTGGAAGGAAGCCAAAAGGATCATTGAGTCCAAATTCTGGCTCTGCATGAGACAGCCGAAAGCATCACACCATGCACCTGAGAGTGTTGTCCAAACACTTCTTGCACTCTGCACAGGCTGCTGCTGACCACTGCCCTGGAGAGCCTGTTCCAGTGCCCAACAACCCTCTGGGTGAGAAACCTTTTGTGGTATCTAACCTAAACCTCCCCTGACTCAGCTTCATGCTGTTATTGTTTCTACCACTGCATTGTTTTTATTTCTTTTTTTTTTTTAATTGCATTATGTTCCAGTCGACATATCAATTATGCATGACTGATCTGTCATGAAAATGTGGTAACAGGTGACAGAACTGATGTATTTGCATAAGACTAAAGAAACTGGAGGAAATAAACTTTAATGAGATTCCCCGTTCAGTGATGATGCTTCTCCTCTGGGTGAAGATGACCTGGACATTCCCCTCTCTGTGTTGTCAGAGCTAGAACCACTCTGACTGTGTTGATCTGCAGAAGCAGCACTGGAAGCAGGTGGTGACTTAGTTTTCTCCTTAAAGTCTGTAATAATGACTGTCAGATCTCCAACGGTAACTTCCAAATGCTGAGCACTACTTCGATCCACATTTTTCAACCTTGGCCTAAATAAAGCAAATAATCATATTAAAAGCACACACACCATCTTATTATCTTGTCTCCCTCCTTCCTACTTTTTAGGAGCTCTGGAGAACAAAAGTGCATATAAGATTTCTTTTTGCAACATGTAATATTTGGAAAACTAATGTACCAGAAGTATTAATGGTGGAGTGTTTCCTAGTATGTTTTACATTGAAATAGTTGAATATAACACATTAACATCTCCTAAAACTATTTAAAGCTGACATTTTGAATAATGTCAATGTGCAGCAATATGTAGGTGCTGCACATGTGAAGGTTTTTACTTTTAAAACCCAAGTCTTTTGTTATTGTGACTAGTCAAAGTTATAAATTTGATCCAGGGAAACAGCCATCTCTGCAGCAGCCTGAAGCAATAATTCTAAGTAGAAAATTATGTTCAATAATGAAGATATTGGTGTCAGTCTTTTGAATTCAACAGCATAGCAATGTTAACTTGCAGCAGGTGTCACCTCATTTCAAAACCTCACTAGGACCACTAGTATACTATCTGAACTGGACTTTGTGTTCCCAGTATATCTCTGGTGTTCCTGGCACAGGCTCTGTTTTAAATTAAGCAGAGATGAATGTTACATACAGTGTTGCCAGACTAAGTCTTTTCATTCAATCTTTTAACTGTTTTATTTTCCACAAGAAAAAGAACTAAAGATTAATTTCACTTATATTTTGCCATCATATTTTTTGCTAGCGACATGCGTAAAGTATTTTCAATTTAGTCCTTTCCCATGATCACCATGAGAAACTGGTACCAGACAGCTGATTTCATACAAGCAGTTATGAACAGCACAGTTAGTGCTTTTACCTGACTGCACAGCCACCACTGGCTCAAGCTGCAATAAAATAATGACATTCCATGTTTGCAGGTATGTTAATAATGCTCTAACCTTTACCCTATCATCAACTTTGAAGTAGAATTGGTTCCCATTCATTTAAGCTGAAACAACTCATGCCTTTTCTCCACTAGAACTGAGATAGCTTTTGACATCATGCTCCCCTGAGGCTGAAGCAGTGTGACTGAAGCATCTTGGAAAAAAACTGAAAATCTGCTGATCTGCATCATGGGAATAGAGAGAAAACTTCAGAATTATCAACTTGTGCAAGTGCTGTGTACCTGGAGCTTATTAACTACATTGAGTGTGCATGAAGATTTTTATAGTCATATCCAGCAATAATATACACATTTTAAGCCAAAAAGAAAAGGATATACTCTTCTTAAAGAATACTGAAGAAATCTGCCTAAACAAGCATTCTTAACTTGCTATCCTACCTAGTGAAACAATTCTTGGAAAATATTAACTGTTTGAAGCATTAAAAAATAGCAATTCTTAATGTAAGGTAATGCCGCTATTTCAGCCCAATATGTTATTGATTTTTCAAATTTCCTTACTGTTTCCCTACCTCACTTTTTGCATTTTTACTGTATTATTGCATTTTATCCATCAATATTTCAATTCATAAATTTTAATTGTCATATCTAAAGCTTACTATGCTAACATCAAGTGCTTTGTAACTGAAGTACTTCAGCTGCATGAGGTAAGCTTGTAAATTTGAGTATTTAAAAGAGAAAAAAGAAAGTAACAACTCAGTGTCCTTAATCCTAACTATGATTTTCCTAATGACTGCTCTGTACTGACTCTCAGTTCCTCCCTTGTTCTGATCCTAATGATCCTATTTCAGGCATACTGATACTTCTCTGCATAACTAATCCCAAAGGATATTTCTTGGCTGGACTACTTTGGAGAGCTTCCAAAAAAAAAAAAAAAATAGCCCCTCCCACATTTCCTTAGACTACATGTCTTATACACTTCTCAGCTTTTTTGACACAGCATTCTTACCACAATAAGTTTATGCTTAGATTATGATGAATTAGGGGTTGAACCTGATGCTTTTGTTTGCACCTCCTTCCTTACAGCAAGATCAAGCCTTTCACAACTGCTTGTCTGTACTGCAATATTTTATGTTTTCAGTTCTAAAGAGTCCTTCAGCATCCCAGATGTGGCACAGAGACTTCTATCACTAGGTAAAACACATACCTTATCCTGTCACATTGATTTATGCCCTAGTTCAGCCCTTCAAAGCTGAAGGGTTCTACAAGGCTATCAACAACCAAGTTATTTTCCCTACTCATCTGCAGTCTGGTACTCTCTCTCTTCCCACTACTATTTAGCATGAAAACTAATTCACTCCCATCCCCTCTCTTTTTTCCCAGAGATTAATATCATCTATTTGCTTAACAACAGTTTTGTGTCGTATAAAAAATACTTCTATGAACCCTTAAAACAATATCCTAAATAATCCTTAAAAAGTCTTTCTCTCTCTGTTCAGCTGATCTCCATCTTCTGGCCACAACTACACACTGCAGGTCTTCTTTATATTTTTTAGATAGCCAAAACCAATAAAATTTCACATCAATATATATATAACCTGTTTGCCAGAGCAAATCAAACATCAGTAAAATCAAACATCAGTAAAATCAAACATTCTTATTTTTGTTTGTAAATTCCATATTACCAATACTGCAAAAGTTTCTAATTTTTTTACCTGGTTTTCTTATGACTGTTCTTTTTGCTTGTTGTTTCCTTTTCACTCTTTTCCTTTTCTACTTTGTCTTTTTTCTCTTTCTTTGATTGCGTAGGGGGCACAAATTGCTGAGGAACCTGTTGTGCAACCAGCTGAGAGACAGGTCGAGGTTTCCTGTGTGCACATATATATAGACATGCATCATCTTAGAACTTTGCAAGTCTCAAACTGTCTACGTGTCAGTTATTAACCATTAACCATCACTGTAAGAAGAAATACTGTTTAAACATATATTGCTACTAATACTTTATTAAAATAGCATATAAAATTTAAACCCATTACAGCCTTTTGTTTCACTTACTTGCATTATCAACAAATGAGATTCCCTTTATTTTACAGGATTTAGAGACCATATTTGCAATGTGCCCTCCTCTCACAGCTGTCATATCCAGACAGCTCAGAGTGAGCTCCAAAAGAAATTGCTTTAGCACCCACTCCCAGCCCCTTCAAATGCTGAAATGTTCTGGTTTGAGTCTACTCCAATACAGAAGTAGACAATCCATATCACAAAACAGGAAAAAGCTGACCTCTGAGCTATCAGAGCTAAAGCCATTGTTGGCCTTATAGAATAAAACCTAAGTGTTTTCAGCTTAAACAGATTTATTTGAGGCAATAATAAATCCTGTTGTGTATAATTTTTATCACGTTGTTCACTGGAAAAAAATACACTGCTAATTAATATTAGTAGGATATAGCTGTCAGAACACATATACTTTGGATGCTGGCAACAGAAACCACATTCCACCAGTATACACAGTGCAGCTTTCATTTCCAAGTTTTGATCTAAACCAAAAACCAGTGTGAGAAAAGCAACAGCAGGCAAAAGAATTTCAACACTTTATTAATTTTAAATTTTCCAAAATATTCTTTTGAAATTGATTGATTTTTTATTCAGTTTTTTATTGTAATACAATGATCCTAGTTTGAAATAAAACATTTTACTCATTCCATTGCAAGTGTATTTACTTGTTCTGTAGTTATGGAATTAAAAAGTTTCAAGTCATGATATATAAAAAAGTTTCTGTTATTAAGACTTTGAAGATGTAAATTTCTTCTCCAAAAGAATGCTTACCCTGCCAAGCTCTTGGGTTTTGTTAGTTGGATTGTGATGTCAGGTTTTTTTAAATAGAAAAAGCATGAATTATATGCACTGTGATACTCTGAAAATACAAAGCTGTTATTAAAGCAACAGAAGCTATCAGCTCACACACATATTTATCCCCACCCACAGGATCACACTACTGGCACTACTTGCTTGGGTGAAGAGATGAAAAAATAACAAATGCAGGAAATCAAGGCAGCTCCCATTAACAAGTTAAATTTTCAGTAATGATTGCAATAGTTCAAGTTACACTGTATTGAGCCCACAGTGAACAACTCAAATGGACTCAGTAGACTACAAATGTGTAGGTTAACAGGGTACATAACACATTTTTAAGAAAACTTGTCTTAGAAAACACCACACACCAGAGAAATCATGTTTTGGAAGATGCACTAAAAATTAACCAAGATCTATGTGGCTTTGCTGTGACAAGATATTCCTTCCATTAGACAGCCATCTTTTTTGTTGTCAATTTTTTCTGTAGCTATCAGTTATATCTCTGCTCTCAATATCTGCTTTCTCACGTCCCAATGTATTAAAAGAGGCATTTAAGGTTCCTATATTAAAAACATTAAGAAAAAAAAAGTTAATTCATCTCTCAGCACTAGGAATGCCTTTTAAGTGCTGAATTTTTTTTCCCCAGGTACTCAAAAGGGGCTAATGAACTGCAACCAAGCACTTCACAAGCCATGCAGGTGTCAGGAGATAACTCTACTTCACTCGTGAAGCTTGAACCTGATAGAATTGTTCCTGCCTAGTGGTAGCTGAATCATGTCATTCAAGTGTGAATAAAGTCATAGAGAAAAGGCTATTTCAGAGAAGATAAGAGAAACTATCACTGTAACAGGAAATTGATTTTGATGATTTGCCAAAATACAACATTTCAAATTACTCATTTTCAAACCAGTTAAAGACTCCTTGTAATACGCTGCTACAGATTAAGTAGATACAATGTTAACACCACCTTTTGTTTATATTTATGGCAATTTGCTCTTTAAGAATATTCAAGAGCAGCTGAGCTAACTGGTATTTAGAAAGAAGCTCTATAATCTTCTGCATTAAGATTGCAAGCATTTTTGCCTCTATCACTGGACCGTTATTGGACCACCAGAACTGAACAATCCAGAAATACAAGCAGAAATGTTAATAAAAACAATACCTATTATGTAGCCAGCCCCTAAAAGCTTTGTATTTTTACCTAGTAATTCCACTTTAGTCATTTGAAGGAGAACACTAAGAAAGGCATACTCTATTACAGAAGATAAGAGCTAGCAATTCTTTCCAGAGGTGAGCTTTATGGTTTAGCCATTGTAGCCATACCAAAAAAATTATTTACTGAGCTTCCAAGAGATCTCTAAACACCACATCTCTGAATATTGCACCTCCCCTTCTCTACTACCTACATTTCCTTTTCAGGCTATGTTAACTTTCTTCTAAGTTGACATCAGCTGTACTTCTACCTACACTTCTATTCCAATCTCATTCATTACAGTTTTATTATTTATCTAATTCCAGTATTGTATTCAAGGTCTATCTTGATGGGCACTTCATAGTCTCCTTTAAAAAAATTAGGAAAACTAGCACTTTTGGTCTTTAAGCAGCCAACAACAGTAATTAAGACAAGCATGCAAGGATAAAGTTTTTATCTTCCCTTAAATTCCCATAAATGACCAAAACTGAAGAAGTCATCATTTTAACTCTAGTCTTCTTGCTGCAGGATGTGACTACATTTTATCTTACCAGGTTTGATCTACTTGCTGATTTAGAAAGCATCTTTATCAAGGCTGCAGAAACTTGTCTTTGCTTTAGCACTTGTGTGCAGAAACTCATTCAGTACTGACACTCCCAAAGGAAGAAAATATTTAATACTGTGAAGGATAGACAGTTTTCATTGTTAACATTCTTAAAAAGAAAAAAATCTTTACAGCACAGCAATTTACATGCTTAGAGATGAAAAATACTCAAGATGACCACATAATATCTGGAACTGTTGCCCTGAGTCATTTCCATGACCCAGAGCTCAACACAATACCTTAATGCATATAAGTAATTTTGGACATCTCACAGCAGTACATGCTTCCTTGATGTCCCTTACCTAGTATTCACCAATAACCTACCTTAATAGCATTTTATCTAATTTGATAGGATGAATAACTTGGTCTCATTACAGCAAAGCATTTTGAGAGCCAAAATAAACAAAAAAAATATATACAATACCAATGACCAACACATACACCAGAAGTACAGTTAACTCCCAGCTGTCTGAATTGTGAATCAAGCATGCAGACAACCGAACTGGCTTAATGCTGAAGCATCTTGGTGTTTAGCTGAATTTAATTTATAGAAAGCACAAGTACATTTGCACAGTGAAGCTTCTGCAGCTATCACAAGTCCATAAAGCATCTAATGTCTTCTGCACTACTCAGACTATAAGCTCCAATTCTGACAGACCTGAACTACTTATCTGGCAATCAGCTTTAGGGTTCATCTGCTACAGTCTGGAAACAAGGACCAACCACGATGGGGCCAACTGTGACAGTTTTTCCACAAACCAACCCCAAGTGTACCTACACCCCAAGACAGTCCTGTGTTAGCATGAGGTACCCCTGCATGTAAAGCTGGGAGTAGATTTGTCCATTTGGTGCCACAGAACCTGAATGGCCAGAGCCAGCCAAATAAGCCAGCCAGGTAGCACACAGTGCTGCCAAGCGAGACTGATGAAAGCTGAAAGCAACACATTACCTTTGGTTTAGTGGGAGCTACTCTGGACTTGAAGTGGTCCACACAGAAGCAGCACCCATATCCTCCCATTATCCACACATCTCAGAACATAACCTATACTTTTCTATACAGAAATCTAGATTCTATAATTAAATCCCAGTGCTTTTTCCAGCTTGTTGAGGGAAGTGTATTGTCATCTATGATGTGGAGTTTAGAGGCTTCAGACATACTGAAGAATGGGCAACTTACTCAAAGGCACACTCTTTCCTGAAGCTCTGTCTCCTGTTTTGTATATTTTATTAGTGCAGAAATATTAAAATTCCAATTTCCCAATTGAAACTAAATGGGTCAAGATAAAGAAAATGCTGTCATCTCAGCATTCAATCAAGCTGAAAGATGTTCTTTAACAGAAAACCTGGATCCAGAATATCAGTCAAGCAGAGCTTCCATTTTAATGTGTTCCTTTCCTTCCCTTTCCTCAAGTCCAACCACCTCCTGGCAACAAGTCAGGCCAATAGCTCTTGCCAGAGGCTTATCCTGTCTCAAGTGGGAAATTATCTGTTTTCTAAAGCTAGGGACATATGCAACTTATCTAAAAACTTTAAAAATAGCATATTAGGCCTGATACTTAAGTCTGCTACTGGGCTCTGGTCAACTTACTTGCCAAACATTTCCTCCAATAACTAGAGAATAATCTAGTCCAGTTTTACTTAGCTATCAAAAAGCTGATACAATTTTAATTACAAAATCCTCTTACTTCCTGGTTTCCTATTAAACTCATCTTGTCCCATCTGAAAAATCAGGAAGAAATTGGCTGTGAAACATTGTTCCTACAGAAGGATGTTATGCCCTAGCTGCCCAAGATGGTATTAATTTATTATTCTGGGTTCATGGACTCAAGTTTCTCTTCCAAATACTAACCAGTTACCTTTTGAATGACAGCAGGATTCAATGAGAGATGTAATATAATGGAATCAAAGAATCACTTAGGTTGGAGAAGACCTCTGTGCTCACAATGATACTATCAAACAGAAGAGGCAACTATTACACACCTGGAATTGTCTGTTCATCAGAACAGTTCAAGATTGATCAGCAATATCTTATCTCCTACAATGTTTTCCTTCGAGAAAAAAACCCAAAACAGTTCCCAAGAAAAACAAAGCCTGTGGTATTTCTTCATCATTTTTCACCTTTTTTAATGTAAAATCTCTACATGGTATCATGTACATTTCAGAATTTCAACTTTGCAAATTAATTTCATCCTTTTCTTCACTTCTTAGAAAAAAAAAGAAAACCCACCACCAAACCAAACCTGGCTTCAGAGACTTAAGGAGGTTTTATTCAAAGGCAGCTGTAGTCCTTAGGCAGTACCATTTATCTACACTTCTCTTCCCTGCAGGGAGATATTGACTTTTTTGTTAAGACAGGAGATTTATTCCTCAAGTAAGAGAAGTTAGAAATATCTGAAACAGAAACATGACTGACTTCATCTTACCCTTGGTCATAGAATCCTTTTCTCAAAAAAGAAAAGTCTGTATATTCTTCCCTTTCAGGTGATTCAGGAGGACAGAATAAATGCTTCCAAGCTAATGCAAGTTCTCACATCTTCTACTCAATTTCTTGCTGCTTTTAGGCCCTCACTGCACAGGGCCTAAGCAATGAGTTCAGCATGTTTCTGAACATCAGCTTCTTTCTGTCCCACCAGCATAGCATGACAGGACTCATTCTTTGGAAATCTAGAATTAGGTCTCAAAAAGTCTAGTCAATTAGCATCCTGAATTTTACTCTCTAGGGGTTGACAGGAATTAGCAAATTTGTTATAGTCAAAAGATCTCACAAACAGAAAATAATCTATTTATATATGTCATCTATGAGCAAACTCATGAAGCTGACTGCTATAGAATACAATCAGTATACAAAAAAGAAATGCTTTTGCCTTTACAGTTTCCACATGACTTTTTAATGGCGTCTCCTTGGGAAAGTCTTGGAGATTATTCCAAAAGCTGCACTGTAAACTGAGGGTATGCCAATGCATTATGGACTAAACCTAGAATGCTTGTCACACTTCTGACTAACATAGCAGAAACTCTAAATCAAAGTCAGGCATTCCCAATTAAGTATCTTTGTGCAAAGCATAAAAGAACAAGGTCAACCAGCTTGTAGGAGAAAATACCTAGAACTATTCACTGGGCTTCAGAGAAAATCAGTCAGCTCCTCCAATGAACCATTCAAGTTTTCCTGAATCTCACCTTCTTCTTCATTTACTACTTATGAAGGACAATTGCTTAAAAAGCAACCTTCTGTAAATAGAAGAGATGATTGTATCCCTCTCTGTTCATGCCCTGCAGACTTGTTTATCTCCTTTCCATCTGCTCCTGTGTTTCTAACTGAGCTGACTCAGCTAACATTTTTTTCAAATGGAATTCCAGCATCATTTGTACACCGGTATTCCTCCTCCACCAGCTTTTGCTCCTCCCTCATCTAGCAATGATTTCAGAAATGCCTTGTAAACATTCCAAACCCTGACAAAAATCCTAATTTGCTGATATTTGTTTCTTACACATCTTTTTAAAGTCAAAACAGAATACAGTTAAGGGCATTAAAATCTAGTTGAGAACAAAGTTGAATCATTCAAATTCCACTCTGTTCTTTCATTACTACACTGGGTCATCTCGCAATACAAATGTACAGGCTTTAAATATCTTATTATTTATTTGAAGATCATTTTCCACTCACATCTATCCTAAATATTAATGTCTCAAGAAGTTAATAGAAAACTGATAGCCACAGTAATACTCTAATCTCCATTTTTTCAGTCATTACTAGAATCTCAAGAAAAGCTTATCTTCACGTACTTTCTACTTCATCATCATATTCCAGCTACTCTCTACTCAAATCTCCTTCACCACATGTCCTCATTTCTCTAAGGTCCACATTCTCAAATCTGTCTTAACACAGTAACTGGAGCAATTAATTTAAAAATAAAAGGTTGCTCTGAATCTTGAAAGCAAGCAGATATATACAGGGAGACAAATAGAAAGAGTCATGATTTGACAGTAAGAAGCTTTTTAAATGAATTGAAGGATATGAAGAAGTGGTTTTAAAGTAGAAGATTTTCTAAGGAATGAATACTACTGTAACACCTTCACATAGGTATGAATGTTTTGAGCAATTCTTAGAGCATTTAGCTCAGTAACTTTTACAGGGCACATCTATAGTTGACTATTGTAGCAATATTAGAGTATCAGAAGGAAACTTCCCGTTCATTTTCAAAAAGACGTTAATTATGCAAAAATCTAACTAACTTTGTAATAGAGCTTAGACAGCTTTTCATTCAGCAGATCACAGAACAGGTTGCAACCAGCAGCTTTGGAATGCGACTTTTCATGATGACGTAGATTTAGATGGCAGAACGTCTAAATGGCTTCAGAATGAAAGAAAGACATTTCAAATTCAGTTTCTGCAACAACTAACATTACCTTGAAGTAAACTTTACTTTATTAGCTAGGTTTTTTTGAGGGTTACCTCCCTTCTCCTACCCCCAATATACTGATAACAAATTACTATATCTAGCAAGTTCCCAATTCCTCTGGCATGTTTTCACTCTTTTTCAGAATTCTTTTTGCAAAACAGCTAACACTGACACTAGTGATTTTTGTATCTAAGCCCCTTCCAGAGTCTCTTCTCCCTCCCAATTTAACTGGTTTTAAAGACAAAAAAATGTAAGCAACTTCACCTAAACATTCACCTAAAAAAAAAAGCATATACACAGCTACCTGACTCTTCCTTGCTTTTGAGCTAACCTCTGCCTCTGAAGAGCTTAACTTCAAAGAGACTGCTCTTCTTTTCAAACTAGGAATTCACAAAAAATGTTGGAAGGCTGAGGCCAACATTTGTATAGACATTGAAATGGCATTGAGAGTGTAAAATAAAATAAAGAAGACTAAATTAAATTTTGCATTATAATCTTATCAATGCTTAAAATGGATAGGAGTCAATAAATTGTTACCTGAATTCTTCATAATACAGAAAGAAATAAACACAGCCAAGACACACATACATGCATTAAGGCGCTGCAGTAGCTGTCCTAATGCAATAATGCTGGCAATCAACAACCAATTTGACACATAGAGAGTGGCAGTCTTATTAAACCTCCCAGGAAGAAGGCAAAAGTTTAACTGTTACATTTTAAGCCATTCATTCCAGTTTATGCTTAAATTTGTACCATTAAGGTGTAAGTACATTCAATCTACTGCATAGAAACCAAGCAAAAAAATTCCCTGCCCTTTTTACTGATTTTTTATGCTTCAAGACAATGAAATTTTCAAGTGTTAGTTTGACAGTAAATACTTAAAAGCATGCAATATTTTTAAATTTCAATAGTAGAGTGACTATTTTTGTCAAATGTAAAACACTAATTCCCAAAAAATTAGAGAATAGTTAAGCATTTGTACACAAAATGAGCAACAGCTTTTAATATATCCTTCCACGTATTTGCAGACTAGTAGCTACAGTGTTTCCTTACTTTATGTTCTTCTTACAGGCAATTTTTCAACTAACTTAACATTTTCTTCTAGATTTGATACATAAGCAAAATCTGCTTTTTAAAATGACATTTTACTTTTTAGTGACAATCATATCTACTCCACAATCTCTTTCTGCAGCACCTTATACAAGAGCTTTTAGGTTCTGCCAAACAATATTCCATAACAAAGGAAGTTGCTTTTTCACCTTCACTATAAACCCAGCACAAGCCTTTATTCCATTACTATTGCTGGTTTTTGAGATCAAGTTCCAGTAAGCCACAACTTATCTCCTAATTAAAAAAAAAATAAAGAACCAGATTCACATCAGTGACTATTAAGCACATCAGTGATGTTATTTAAAGCAAACAGGAAATCATCAGGGACACTGTGTATATGAAGTAGTATTGCAAATGCTGTGGCCAATTAGATTTTGAAAAATGTGTTCTACACACAAGCAAGCAGCTCATGTAATGATGCCACTCCTGATTTTTAACAGTTCAAGTCCTGTGAAAAGTGAAAAATATTTCCTACTGCCAGTTCTTGTAATGCAAGTACAAGTTGCAAGCAATTGAATTAAATCACTACCAGGAGAAGCAATCTTTGGGTTCTGACAGAGATCAGCTCACTCTCCCTCGGTCATCAGTACTCTATTACACTATTCATAGAACAAAAACTATCAGATTAAACTACATTTAGCTTCCTGTGTCACATGAATATGCCCTCACTAATCACCACACAAAGCCATCTTGCCAGAAACTAATCTTTATTGCTACATTGAAGCAGTTCATAATTAAATGCATCTTCAACACTTTGCTATCGAAAATTATTTTTTCTCATTACCATTACTTCTGTCATATCCTAGAGTGTTAACAGGCCATTTCACTGCCTCTGCAAACAGTGCAACTGAATAATTATGACAGTGCAAACAGTGGAGCTAGTGGTCTGTATGAGAAAATATGATATAGATCTATCTCCATACAGCAGAGTAGCAATGCAATTCCTACACATCCTATGTATATTTGAATTCTAACTTTCAGACAGCTCTGATTTGTGCTTTCATATTCCTAGCTGTTTTACAGGCATGAATCATTTACTTGGAATTCATTCATTCAGTGTATTTCTAGCAATTCTGTCTTTCAATAAAAGCTGATTCAATTAGAATAGACTCACATGACCCATATGGTTTTATCAGTCACTGTAAAAATGTGCAGAAAACTACCCCTTGAGGCACTGTCCCTGTTTAATCATTCCCTTAAAGGGAATGCCCTATTTTCCAGATGACATTTAACAGATGAGGCCAGCAAGTCTCCTGAAGACAACTGGTACAGTGCATAACAGCCTGCTCTAAGAAATATCTGTATCAGGACCTTTAGAAAGACAAAGCTCATCTTCATCAGTAGTTTTCAAAGCAGCCAAACATTACTTCTTCAAGAGCCAGTTAAAAGGTTCCAACCTTCTGCATATTGTTGTTAGAATTCTTCCCCATATGCCACAGGCTGTGGTGCACCAATGCTCAGTGTGACAGCTATATGGAAAATACCCTACTTGAGAAACATACTGGTATCAACTAATATCTGTTTCCTAGATGATGATGAGCTACTTATGAGCAGGGGTGAGGAAGCTCAATTTCCCCTCACAACATCCTCTGAGGAGGCAGTGTTTGGGAGTCTACAGAAAAAGGAGTGGTTACAGTCTCTTAGACCCCTACATCCTTGGGATTCACAGGGAAGTGACCTCTTCCAAATGCCAATTCCACAAATCCTTCATGCTGCTCCTCTGTCCCTTTCCTGCAGAAACTGTGAAACCCTCTTGCACCTATGCAAAAAAACATGCAAAATATGAGGATCACTCTGATGCAGCAGCACAGTCATTGCTGCACTGAAAACAGCCAATACTTGGTACAGCTAGTTTTGTGAACAAACTGGAAGGACCTTGGTTCTGACCTATCTTATTTGCTCTGCACTGCAAGTGTCATCGTCCCAAAAGCTGGCAGCAATCTAGAAACTTCTTCCATTAAGAGCCAGCCCCACAAAAATGTCCACCTTAGGTAGGGAAAAGGCTACACACTTCCCTAAAGAATCAAGTCTCCATAGTGTTCTTCATTAAGATCTTCATTAACCTAAAAAGATGCCACAGTCTTCACATTCTCTTTTATCCTCCTTATTCAATTACAGAATTTCTAGTGCATGACCCTAATCACAGATTTCAATGATAGCCAAAACAAATAACTTTCCTTTCACAGCATGTGCCAAACCAACTTTCTTCAGCTTTTAGAGTTGGCAACTCCATCTCCATAGTGAATTTTCAAGCCCCTACTCATTCACACATTTTTTTCTACTAGGCACTGTCATATGAGCTGTATGGTACAGAGAAAGTATTCAAGCATTTTGGAAAAATTTAAAGATAGGTTCCAAATCTTCAGTAAGTTAAAATGGGAAAACTTTCAATTGCTTGTTTCCTCCCCACCCCTCAACTCCTAGGAAAACAAGAAAAAACTTGTAGCAGATGTCAAAGTTATATCTTTTAGTCTTCAATCTGACTTTTGATGGAAAGATTGCCAGCCAGAAGCCTCCCAACAACATTCTGCAGCTGAACTCTCCAAGTTCAAGCCTGCTCTACATCAGCGTACCACATACCAGTGGAATGCACTTCAGAGAACAGACAATCCTCAGAATC
>WEIU01017637.1:9897-26706 GCA_013389925.1 Aegithalos caudatus | reverse complement strand
CGGCCCCGGCGGAGAGGAGGGAGGCGGTGCTGGGCAGAACGGGCAGACCGGCGGGATGAGTGAGTGCAGCCGGCCTGCGCGGCCCTTTCCTTAAAGCCGCCCCTCTGTTATCGCGTAGGGTTGCTCGCGCTAGCGTCTAGATTGTCTTGTGCTTCTTTCCCACAGGAATTGCTCCAGGTCGTGGTTTACAGTACGAAACAAACGGGAATAAATTGAATACGAACTTCTGGTTAGAAGTCTTGATCTAAAGCATCCCGTTGGCCTGAGGCCAAGGGAGAACCGTATGGGTACCAATACAAAACCAGGAGAGAGCGGTGTTACCTTGTACCCTCGTGCAGGTTGCTACTTTTGCACTTAAAAGCTTGCAAGTACAGCGTGGTTCTCACGCATCATAGCAACCTCAGACGGGTGTTTATCGCCTCTATTGCCAGAGCCCAGTCACAGACTAGGATGCCATTTTGCAGGATGCTGTGCAAACAGAACAAAGAGCACATGTCCTAAGTACATAACAAAGACAGCAGTTATACATAGGTAGAGAGCAGAATGCAAGCAGACAATGAAATTATACCGGTCAGCATCTCAGTGGCCAAAGCTATTACTGATGCATTGCCAAGAAATGATTGGATTTCGAGAACAAAATACGCCCAAGGGGAGTTTCACTGAAGTGTGTGAAGACATAGACATGTTTAAAAATTGAGCAAGCGGACAATGGAGAAATTTTCTGATTCTGAAAGCAAAGCTGTTGAGACAAATTTCAGCTAAGAAATACTGGGATAGAGAGGGAAAATGTAAGTAATGTACTTGACATATTAGGGAAGCAATTAAAGACCCCTTAATTGGGATGTAACATTAATGCAAAAGAACTAACACTTTTGCAAGATTCACAGTTTTCTCCGTCTCTTGAGGAATGCTGTGTGTCAGCAATTGGAAACCTGTGTAGGACTTACTTGTGGCTGGCCATTTATCCTGAATTCCTTCTGCATTCACATTCATCTTCCAGTATTGCCATTTTCCTCACCTCATGGTCCTCCTTCTGTATTTGCCTGACCTTTTCCTTCATTTCTCTATTGCAATTTCTTTCTTCCTTACCTCTTTATGCTTCTTAGGCAGTCTTCTGTAAATTATGAATAAAATACCCAGATTGCACATCTGAGGGTGAGGCATACCACACACAGACAGCTGGCATGGGTTCATTTGAATTTAGTTAGACATCTACATGAACTTAGGAGCCCAGACCCAGCTCTCAGCAGAAGAAACAAGTTCATGCTGAAGGTGATTGATCTGATGCTAAGACAGGAATAAAATTTTCTCACTTATGGGGACTATTTCTTTCAATTGACTATAAAGAGTGTTTTGCACCTGTAGTCCAGAAGTGGATGTTTAAAGTTACAGAATTATATGAGGTGTCTCACCTATGTTGGACCCTGACATTATGTACATCTCTTGATGGGAAGCAGTGGAGAAACCTGTCTCCATTTGCCCTTTTCCACAGCACACTCTTTCTACTGTATAAATAAACATTATTTCCCCACTTTTGGAGAGTAATTACTTTGAAACAACTGCTTTCTCTTGACCTTTCCTCTGTCACAGCCTACTTTCTCCATACCGATTGTAGGAAACAGAACTTCCACTGATGGTTACAAAATGCCAAGATATGTTGTAATCCCTCAGGAACCGTTCTTGGAGAGGACCATTTCTAAACAGGAGGAGAAAACACAACTGCCAACCATAAATGTTATCCTAACAGAAGAGCAATCTTTCTGTCTTTTGCGTTCCAGACCTTCTGCTTCGAGGTCATCGCACAAATGACCATGCCTAAAAATCATCATGTTTTCCCAGCAGCGTTGGGCCTGTTTCCCCTGAGCTCCAAGTAACTTTGGGAACTAAATGTGATTTGGATGCAACATTCAAAAGTTCAGGTGTATGGGTCATGGTGCAACTCGCAGTGGCCATGGGTTTGTGCAAGTGTGGGTCTTACACTTGAATAATGCTGAAAAGGAATGAAAGAATATTTTCCTGGCATCCTTGTTCTGTCCTCAAATAGGAAGACAAGAGGAGACCACCAAAAGCTTCAAGCCATCCCATGTCAGCTCTGCAACTGAAACAATGATGGAAGGCATTATTTAGCAGCAAGGCTGGAAAGCACATGTAAGAGGTGTGTGATGTAGGCAGAAACTGAAGAGATTCAGGGGGACTTTGATAAACTGAAAAAGCTGAGAATTCCAGACAGATATTTTGACATCCAGTAGTATTCATGTGAACCCAGAAAACTCATCTGTCTTTGCTAAATATTTGTATTGCACATGTTCTAGAAAGCATAAATGACAAAATTGACGGCATCAGTACTACCAGTCTTTTAAAAAATGTTTCTGGGAAAGAAAAGGGATGAATGAACCATCATTTTGACCTTATATTTTGACTTTTCTAGTACAGTTGTTCCAGAGCAGTTATTTGTCCCCTGTTTTAATTCAGCTGAGCTAAACACATATTTAAGACAGAAGGGATGGGCAATGTAATTGTATCTTTTTACATCAGGTATCACTCTCTAGCTAGTGTTTGGTTTCTTATCTTAAAACTGACCTTTTTTTGTGGCATTGTGCAAGGGAAATGCTCATTGTATGATTATGATATTGAAAATTATATATGCTGATAGCTTTGTGGAAGTGATCTATTTCTATATATGGTAGAAATGTTCTGGCATTCATGACTTCTCAGCTAAAAGTTTATTCATAATAAAGAGGATGTGCAAGAGGATAGTAGCAAATTTTAAGTACCTTTTGTGTGAAAATTCTTACTGTAGAGAAAATTAGAGTTATTCCCAAAAAAAGGTGTTCACATACCTTTCATTAAGAACAAGACAGTGTAAATCCATACAAAAGGACTGTGTAAATCTATACAAAGACTTGTCATTTAGTCAATACTTGAACCATCGCTGTGCACATCAAACCTTTGCCAGTTCCTGCATTATCAGCAACTTGAGCAATTAAGTAATCACTTTGTCACTGCTTCAGCTTAAAAAACTCTCCATAAAGATGATTATCATTATGTTGTAGATAAACCACCCTATTCATGAAAAGGAATACTACATAAGTATAAAATTGTACTGGAACAAATGCATGTTATTCCAGCACGGTGTATCTGTCTTGCTTGGGTTGCACTGATACAATAAAATCAATATAATTAAATCAATTAATGGGAATTCTACTGGCAAGGGTTTTGTTGTTTTTTTTTTTTTTTTACATGTTAGGTATAATAAGGCCTGAATCTTGTCTGGGTTTCTATGCGATACTGGGAGGGTGGGAAAAACTGAAAATCAGAGATAGTGAAAAGTGGAAGCTGCTTGCAAACTATAATAATGACAGTAAGATTGGTGACAGTGAGCCAGTTCTCGCTGTCCCCTCCAGCCTATGTTTGCTCAGCCTCAGGTGCAGCCCAAGCTATCAAAAGAAGTATCAGTGGGTCCTGACAACTCATGCTCCTCTAACTAGTGTGTGGAGGCAGGAGAGTGGAATTCTGCTTTAGAAAGGGCCAAAACAGAGGGACCACACCTAGAATACTTCGTAACATCAGAGAGCCCAAAAACTATTTTTTTAAAGAGTTTTCACTTTCTTGCATGTACAAGCCTGATCTAAACATATTGTATATCTATTAGGGAACTATAGTACTTATGAGAGTTGATTTATCACCATATCCTTCAAGTTTCACACAGTTAGAGTGGCCCTGACATAAGCAAGGATATGCTGTCATGAACCTTGAGTAACATGGTGGTAATTAAGTCCAAGAGTCTTTCTAGGGTCATAATTTGACTGTATATTTATGCAAATTTGGCTCCAAATTTGAAAGACAGAGAATTGTACACAGAACTCTTGCAGGTTACAGCACAGCAGCAGTAGCTGTGTGTGTAAGATCAATAAAAATGTGATCATAATGGTTATTTTTATATTTTTCCTCCATGAACTGGAATGAAATTATCAAACCACTTACTTTCAGGTACTTGGTAATTATTTCATTAACTGCTTACTTGTCATTTACTCTCCTAGTTTGGGCCCAGCATTTATATTTTCAGATTTTGTAGTGAATTTTGAAGTTTTTCAGCTCTATAGTTCCTTTAAATTCTCTGCTTCATCAAAGAAAACTCCTAAAGTAGAAGTTTCCCTACTTTTTCCATTTAGCCTGTCCCTGAGGTAATCCAAAATGTGAAGGATCACTGGTAAGAATGAAAGAGCATTCTCAGCATTCACTCAGTATTTCTGGTCCCTTTGCTGGGATTAGGTGACACACATGACAGTCTTTTTAGACTGAAGGAAAAAAAAAATTTATAGGTCAGATTGTTCATAAATAATATTGATACTTAATTCTATCATACCTCATACAGAAGAGGTTTTCTAAAAACTGCCTGTGAATGCTAAATTGAAGGTATGCCAGGCAACTGCTTCAGACACTGGAATGTGTTCACACCCTTTGTCTGGACCTGAGGAACCAGTGGAAGTTTTCAACCCAAAAAATGGTGAAAGAATGGCTCCTCCAGGGCAAATCGTTCAAATTGCTGGATTTTGCTTTGAACCATCTATAAAGGAAGCAGAGGGAGACAAGGCTCTGTGAATTTGTATCTCCAGAGTTAAACTCGAGTGAAGTTGCTCTTATCAACTATTTAAATTTGGGACTGAATCCTTCCCTATCTGCTCCCATCAAGGTGAATTGAGATGGTGTCCGGTACACCCTGTGCCAAGGGGGAATTTATTTTGAGCAAAGTCAGTTTCCTGAGAAGAAATAGGTATGTACTGTGAGGCTCCTTTAAACAGAAAAAAAATCTGCTGCCACTTCTTGCTGACATCAGCATAAGATCTAGCTGGTTTCAGGGGTGAACACATAGACACCTCAATTTGCAAGCCAAGCTCCCTTGGGGCTATAGGTGAGAAAAAAATCCCACTCTCAATGCTATCTGTTCATGTCTGCTCCTTGATTTCATCATATGCCTTGATCCCTCCTAATCTGCTCCCTCATTTCATATCTGCTATTTGTCATCTTCCTGGTTGTGTTTTTTCTCCTCCTCTTTATGTGTTCCTTCATTCTCCTTCCTGTTTTCTTTTCCTCCTTGTCTTTATGTCTGAGATTTATCTTTCTGCCTGGTCTTCTGTATTACTAATTTTACCTGCTCTATCCTTCAAGTTCCTTTTCTGTCATGTCTCACTCTTTTCTTGCTTGATTTTCACTTTCTCTGATTCTCTCCCTTTTAGATGTTGTTTTAAAGTGTTAAAATTTGGTAAGAGGTTGAGTCCCTATTTTTATGTCATGCAGGTGGCAGGCTTTCTATGGAATTAGTGCCAAGGAGGAACAGCAGCCCAAAGGAGATTTTACAGTTTACAGCAATATTTAAAGCATTCTGAATCTGATTAGGGAATATGGCTGAAAGTCACATAGCTTCTTGGTCTTACACAGCATTTTTAAAGGCTGTCAGAGAAAAAACATAAATACTGGGATTAAAGCCTCTAAGCCAATCCCATGCTTAGTTCAGTGCTCCAACATTGTTTCAAGAAGCATGCAAACACCTACAGCAGTGGCTGGATTCACAAGTACCATAATCAGCCTTTGGATCAAAAGTGCTGTTCAGTTTTTCCCACTGTAAATCTCTTTTATGAATTCTTTCAGATTTACTCTGAGATCAGAATTTGACTTACAGGCATTATCTTTGACTAACAATAGGAAAAGGGTGAATGTGTCTGCAATGTGGGATCAGTAAGAAAAAAAGATATTGCAGATGTACTGATTTTTTCAGATTCAATAGAAGTAATGAATGAACAAACCAACCTGTCAGGAAAAAAAAAAAAAACCCAACACAAAAATGATTAGTCCTTGAGAAGAATAACTTTTCTGTGTGTAGTAAAAGCATATTTCACTGCTTATAATTATATGTACACACATACAAACACAGAGACATCATTATTTAAATATTCAAAAGAATGGCAAATTTTTCTTGAAAGGTATTCCATATCAGCTCACTACATTTTCATTATTCTGAGGTAAATTCTGAGGAAATATTCTGAGGTAAAAGATCTCCGTGAGAAAACTCATGAGTCCCTTTTTTTCCCAACTTCCACATTATTCTAGCTAAGGAAGATAATGACAAATGTCATAGAAGTACAGCATGCAGGAGTGCTGGTAAGAGATGTCACTTTTCTTTTTTGGCTTGGAATTATTTGCTTGGTATCAGTTTGCCAAAGTTTATACCCTTCATGATATAATCTATGTCAGTATCTTCTGCCTCCATCTCCAGTGTTACAGTTCCGTTTTTTGTTGTTTTGTTCTACTTTTAATTAAATTGAATACAAAATATAGAATCTAAAAAACAAAGAAGAAGAAGAAGAGAGATCAGATCCAGCCAAAGGAATGCATCTGTGTGGATTCAGAATCAAGGCCAGGTGGGGAAGCCTCTTTCCTGAGAAGGAAAATTCCTTGCCACTGTGCTAAGGTCATTGCAATGCCAATATCCCTAAATAACTATGCACTGCATCTTACCACCCTTTTGTCCTTCCTCCTATCCTTTTGCCTCTCTTCCCATCATTTTGCTTGGACTTGTACTGTTGCCATGTGCAGGGCTGGACTGTGTAGACTCGATATTGCATAAAAGACCTTCTTTTTCAAAATAAATTTGAAATATTACTTTCAAAATTAGTATATAAATGAGAGAAAGAAAGAAAAATGAAGTTCTTTAATTAATGTGGAGTGTACCCTTAGGCTTTTCCTGTAGGTTTAGAGCACTGTTTACAGTGAGCCTACTGCACTGACAGGTGGTCTAGGGCTAGAAGCAGAAATCTCCCAGAGGAACCTGTCAGTTGACACAGATCAGCATTGATTCCTCCTGTTAGGTAATTGCTCAAGTAGAAGATTCTCCAAATCATTCAAAATTCAAGAAAAACATATCAAAACAAAAGACTATTGAACCTTGCAGTGCTGCTATTTTAAAGATGATTCAAACCTTTAAAAATGCCATGGAAAAAAATACTGCAATTATCAAGATTGTCACAGATCACTATCACTGGAAGTTGAACACTGAGATGAGATGACTTCTTCACAAAGCAGCTACTCCACTGAGTTTGACTAGGGCTGTCATAAGGCTGCATGGCTAATGCTGCAGAGGCACATCATTGATGCAAAAGCTCTGCTCCCAAGCTAAACTGCTGCCTTCTGGCTATTATTAAAAAAAAAAAAAAAAAATAGAAAAAGGGACACATAATTACACAAAAGGGACTTTGAAAAATGACAAGTTTTTTTACAAGTTGAATCTGCATCAACAGTGTGCCCTGGCAGCCAGGACAGCCAACCATGTTCTGAGCTGCAGCATCACCAGCCAGAACAAAGGAGAGGATTGTCCCACTGTGCTCTGCACTGGGGAGGTCTCACCTCGACTTCTGGGGCCAGTTTTGGGTGCCACAATGTAAGGAAAATATAAACCTATCTGAGAGTGTCCAAAGGTGGGCAGCAAAGATGGTGAAGGGCCTTGGGTGGAAACCATTTGAAGAGCTATTGTGATCACTTGGTCTGTTCAGCCTACAAAGGAGGAGACTGAGGGAAGGCCTCATTGCAGTCTGCATGAGAAGAGGAGTAGGAGGCACTGATCTCTCCACTCTCATGGCCAGTGACAGAACCCAAGGGAATGGCCTGAAGCTGAGTCAGGGTAGGCTTAGATTGGATATCAGGAGAATGTTTCTCACCCAGAGGGTCATTGGTCACAGGAAAAGTCTCCCCAGGGAAGTGGTCACAGCACCAGCCTGATGGAGTGTAAGAAGGGTTTGGGCAGCATTCTCAGACTCCTGATGTGATTCTTGGGGTGTCCTGTGCAGGGCCAGGAGTTGGACTCAATCATCCTGATGGGTCGCTTACAAATCCTGATATTCTATGATTCTATGATTAATTCTGCATTAGAGTTATCATCATCTGTAGCTGTTATACACACCTGACTAACCCTCAGAATGCTCTCTTACAGCCCTACAAAGAAATCTTCAAAGAAACCCTGAGATCAAGGCAGTATAAGCACAAGCTTTAAGTCGGCTTTGAGTGACAGTTTCTGATTTATGTTTTCAAACATACCAATGAGATCTCTGTCTCAGATTGTTCATTACCTCTTGCAAAATAAATAAGGACATTAGTTGCCTTAATATATCTCTTCCAGAATAAAGTCTTTATACATAATCGATTAAATTATATATTTCAGAGGACTGCTCTTTCCTGAAGACTGGATTTATGAAAATACTATCTAGAATCTTCTATTATTAATTAATTGGAAATCATGTAGCATTCCAGAAAATTCTAATTTCCAAATTTGATCTCACCAAATCTATATAGCTACTATCATTCTCATATCAACCATGATAAATACCGCTAAAAATAAAGTGTTGAATGTCCTTTTTATCATATCAGTAGAATAGATAGTAAAGGCATTTCCTTTATCCTTGAGGAAGTACTTAAGTAGATAAAGTAATTAATAATGTGAGATACTAGCTCATATATTAACAACAGAATAGTTGTTAGCTGTACATGTGAGAAGATTTTAAACAAATTCAAGTGTTTTAGATGTAGTGGAATTGTTTGAAAGAAAAAAATCCTGTAATTGGATTTATTTGTTGGAAAAAATCTATTGCACAATTAAGAAGAGAGACATGTATCTGAAACTCTTTAGCCATGTCTCTCATTAATATGCAGGAGAATGCAGCAGATACTGTGCTTGTGTTAACCATCATATCTCTATGCAAGCCATTCAAACTGTAGATAACTCCAGGTAAGACTTTGTCTCTGTGTAACTAGAAGACAACTAAGTGTATAGCAGACATAGGAAAGAAGCAGCTCCACAAGAAAGTGTCAGGAAAAAGTGGATTGACTTTGTCTTTATTTGGTAACTTTAGGAGGTCAAATACAAAATAAGTCATGAAGCTTCAAAGTCTAAAAATTGTGTGTATTCTAAGAGCTGTTTGTTCTGTCTCCTTAGAAGTCTGCCTGGGACACTAGCCAGAATAGCACTGCAACAGCACCTGACAGATAAAATTGAAGCATGAATCATAATCTCTCTGGTCTGCCAAACTGAGCTTTATTCAAGTTGTAGCTTTAAGATGGATTACAGTTTGATGGCATGTCCTGAAGCTAACTATCCCTTAATTTCAAACGGTGTTGTGAGAAGGCTGTATATTGGCACTGGGGTACAAATGTGGGTTTGTGTGATGAGAATTGAGTGAAGGGAGTTCAAATTGTAATGGTTTCTGATGTGTAAATTTAAATGAAATACCAGCTGGATATCTGCCAGGATGAGATATCATTCTGACAGAGAAGAGCACTTAAATATATTGAGTAAGCTCTTTGGACTAGTCTAAAAGAATAAAGGGCACTGTAACACTCAAGGCAGAGAAAATGTGGAATGCCTCAAAAACAAGCATTCAAAATAGTATTGATAATAAATTATTCACATGGAATTTGGAATGTGGAATTCTTGATGTTTGGAGCTCTTTTCTTAGGTATGAGGAAGGGACAGCAGACTAGACATGGAAGAAAGCCCACTATAAGGCAGAAGGGTACTATTTTCATTAATGCTAACATTCTTGATAAGCCTATCTTCCAAAACAAATCTACATAATCTATAATATTTGAAGCTATAGAACTGGTTGGGTTCCACAGTATAATCCTTACAATTTTTATTTTAGATACCATAGCAGTCAAAGGGTGATATATCTTCAAAGAGTAATATGACATAGGCTGAAGTTCAATTTACTGTGCTGGTAACAGACAAAGCACTGTGATTTTTCAGTTGGCTTGACTGGGACAAGGGATGGACATACAGAAGTCTTCAATCATCAGATTACCTTGATATGCATGACTGAATATAGGCTTAGTTAAAATAAAAAGTTTATAATTGCTAACAAACTGCCTGCTTTATTAAGACCAACAAGAAACACAAATGCAATCTAAGAGGTTTATAGATTTGTATATCTCAACAATTTTCATAATCCATTGATCAAAGGATAGTATAGAAACTAAACAGACTATTCAGTTTGTAATTCAAAGCATACTTATATTTGAGATATCAACTCACAAAAATTAAATATCTACCAGACTTCAGTGCAAGAATGAGCATTTACTTGTAGTCTCCTTGGTTGTGTTCATTATGGACCCGACATTCAGTTAATTGGTTGCAGATACAACCAAATCTGGGAAAAAGTGAAGCCTGATTTTGATAAGAGTAGCCATCAGTGACTGCAATTAGTATCTTTTCCAGGATTACTTTCAGTTAAATTACATATATTTGGTGATATACATTCTTAATATTGACTCCAATTTAACAGTGATTTTTGTCTGAGAATTTCTTCAAAAGGTTTTTACATGTGAATATTTAACCAGAAAGCCTGTGAGGAAACCAAATAAGACACAATAAAGGTACCATAATACCTTACAAAACCTGAAGATATAAAGGTGGAATCTTGGCTCAGCTGAAAAAACCCTGAAGTTTTGAGTCAAAATCATCAGTGGATACTGGTTGCTTTGTGCTGCTACGTACCAAGGCAAAGGGAGATACAAGTTAGGCCAGGTCTGCTGATCAGCTGCTTTGCATTACTGGGTGAACTAACACCAGTCAAAGAGACTGATCATCAATTGACCAACAAGCAGGAACAAACATGCTTACAAGAGTGGCTTTGGGGACCAGGTGTTGATTGTGTGTTATCAGGGAGAGCTATTATTAACAGATGAGGCCAGTATCCCCAATTACTTTTGCCCAGCTGAGCTGACCATTCAAGCCAGTGAATGAGGAAGCATGGCACTTGACTGTTATCTCCAGGTATAGGTGTACAGACATATCTATATAGAGATGCATATATACACTAAGGTATAGATCCACACCTGTTTATTGCAATTTCCATAGCAGTTGTTAATAGCATACTATCAAATGTATGTCCCCCACAGGAAGCCTGCACATAACATTTCAGGAGATTTAACACTAAGGAAAGTTTGAATGCTCCTATGTTTTCACATTATTGAACAAAATAATGAACAAAAAAGTCACATCCTCTGCATGCATCAGAAAGGATGTGGCAACCCAGACAGAGCTCCAGGAAAACATGCAGCCAGGTTTTGGGCTGCGGATGTTGTCTACCTAAACTTTTAGTAAAGCCTTTGACACCATTTCCCACAGCATTCTCCTGGGAAAACTGGATTCCCATGGGGTGGATAACTGGCTGGATGGAGAGAGGCAGGCCCAGAGAGTGGTAGTGAATGGAGTTACATCCAGCCTGCAGCTGGGCACCAGTGGGGTTCCCCAGGGCTCAGTATTGGGGCCAGTCCTTTTTAATATATTTATTGATGATCCAGATGAGGGGTTCAAGTGCACTCTCAGTCATTTTGCAGATGACACCAAGCTGGGTGGGAGTGCTGGGGGGTAAGAAGGCTCTGCCAAGGGATCAGGACAGGCTGGTTCAACAGGCCAAGGCCAGCTGAATAAGACTCAAAAAGGCAGACCCTGCACTTGGGTCACAACAACCTCATGCAGTGCTACAAGCTGAGGGAAGAGTGGGTGGAAAGCTGCTCATAGGAAAATGACATGGGGGTGCTGGTTGACAGCAGCTGAACATGAGCCAGGCTGTGCCCAGGTGGCCAAGAGGGCCAATGGCACCTGGCCTGTATCAGGAATAGCATGGCCAGCTGGACCAGGACAGGGATTGTCCCCCTGTACTCAGCACTGGTGAAGTCACACCTCGAGTGGTGTGTCCAGTTCTGGGACCCTCACTACAATAAGGATGTTGAGGGGCTGGAGTGTGTCTGTGGAGCTGGTGAAGAGTCTGGAACTCAGCTCAATTGAGGGGCAGCTGAGGGAGCTGGGGGTGTTTATCCTGGAGAAAATGAGGCTCAGGGGAAACCTTATCATTCTCTACAACTGCCTGAAAGGAGGCTGTGGTGATGTGGGGGGCTCAACCTCCTCTGCCCCATAACAAGCAATAGAACAAGAGGAAATGGCCTCAAGTTGCAGCAGGGAAGGTTTAGAATAGATATTTGGAGAAATTTCTTCATAGAAATGGTTGTCAAGCATTGGAACAGGCTGCCCAGGAAAATGGTAGAATTACCATCCTGAAAATTTTCAAAAAACCCATGTGGATACGCTCTTGAAAACATGGGTTGGTGGTGAATTTGTTGTGGTGTTAGGTGATGGTTGGACTTGGTGATCTTGGAGATCTTTTACAATCTTAATGGTTGTATGATTCTAGCAGAAATGTGGGATAAAAGACTGGTAAATGACAAGTTTCTGAAGTAGGTTCTGACTGGTTTAGGTTTTTATGCTTTCTATTTTAAGTTAAAAATTAGTTAAAACATTTTATCAGTAAATTGTCAGAAAAAGTGCTGTACTTGAAGGATAGGTGATGCAACCTATGACACATCCTTGGTGATGCATCCTACAATCCACACAAAAGGATCTTGAACTTTGATATGTACAAAGCAAAGAAGTTTTGAATCATTCTCTCAGAACTCTATATGAAGACACATACTAGAATCACACCAGTACTCTATGTTCCTTACAGTACATTGAAAGTCTGAAACTGGGAGAAAAAAAACTCACCTATGGTGATGATTTTACAGATTATATAAGCTTTCTCTGATGTTCAAAAGTTGTAAGAAAGGGTTGTCATAGTAGGCATAGTTAGGATGATCTCTAACAGCATGCTGCCATTTCAGTGTGAAGTCCTCAGTAAAGAGCTTGGAAGAATTATTTCTGGCCAGTTGAATCACAGTGTCTTAGATGTGCTGATGAATGGTGTTGCTATACAAAACCTCTGAGTTCAGAAGCAACCTTAAAATGTCTGTTTCCAGTGTTATCAAAGATAGGAAGTATTGTAAGGCTAATGTTACCCATATAAAGATGAACAGCAGGAACATCAGTGATCATATGTCATAGCTGTACCTAGACAGTGGGAAAGCCAGGGAATTAAAAGCAAGAGACAATAAGTTCCAGAAGATGGTCTGGGTGAAACTTTACTTTTACTGTGTGGTATGTTTCATTTTTAATTAGCAAGGAAGAAGGTCCAGAGAGCCCCAGAGCCTACAGCTCCAGAGACATTGGGCCTGGAAAAGGCATGTCAAGGAGAACGCAGCATTACAACAATATTCCTTCTTCCTGAAGGAATCATTCTTACCTGGGCCAGCCACAGAACCTAAAGTCATCCTAAAGTCCAAGAAATAACCTAAACAATTAGGTTTAGGGTTGGGGTTCAGACAACCAGCAGGCACGCAGCTCCACAGACATTGGAGCTTGAAAAGGGATACCATGAGGAACAGGACACTGTACCTACACTGCTACTTCCACATTTTCTAGTCTGGGCCACGGATAGTACCTGGTACATTGGCCTCAACCCTAAGCTGCCATTAGGATCAAGGGGTAGGGTTAGGGCTCAGAGAACCACAAAGAAAACAGTCCCAGGGACACCGGCTCTGAAAAAGGCAAGGCAACAGCATGGCTCTCTCCACATCCTTCTGGTCTGGGCCAGCCATGGTACCCGAGACCTCAGTCTCAACCAAAAGCCACAATTAGAGCTAGGATAAGGCTTCAGAGAACCACAAAGCCTACCACAACAGGGACACTGAGGCTTGAAAAGACATGCCAAGGAGAGCACAGGACAGCACAGACATTGACTCTCTTACATGTTTCTTAACTCAGTCATCCGTGGTACGTGGGGTCAGCCTATACCAAAAACCACCATTAGGGTCAGGGGGTAGAGTTTGGGTTCAGAGAACCACAATATCTACAGCTCTATGGACACTGGGGCTGTAAAAGTCATAGCAAGGGGAGCACAGCAATGCACCAACACTGCTCTCTCCACATCTTACTTATGTCGGCCACCCATGGTGCTGGTACCTCAGTTTCAACTCCAAGTCTCCCTTAGGTTTAGAGTTATGGGTTCATGTCCCCTCCAGGGACAGTGGGAGTGGAAAAGGCATATCAAGCAGAGGCCAGCACTGTGCCAACATTGCTTACTTCACATGTTTGTAATCTCAGCCTCCTACCTTACTGGAAACCTCAGTTTCAGACCTCCTACATGTTTAAGGATTACTTGAGTCTTCCATAATCCAAGATATTTTATGTACAAAGTGTATCAGTTTATTCATTTTTTTAAACTATTAGCTTCTAAGCTCTATTAGTAGATACTTTAAGAAAAAAAAAAACAAACCAAATAATATTATCCTGAGGGTAGCAACAGTATCCTTTTTCTTGTTACACATGAAATATTTTATACAGACAGATGTGATTTCAGAGTCATTCTTTGTGTTTGAAATCAAATAGAGGTGGAAGAATCAGAGCAGCTGTAAAAATAGTAATATACTAAGTTGTTTCAAGATTTTGTAGGCTGTCCTCACAACACATAAATTCCCAGAATCATAGCAACATTCTCCTTTACTGCAGCCTGGTTTGACATTCAACTAGGAGCTGATCACTGGACCTTAGTCTGCTATACTCCTTCAGTGAGCCAGGTGAGGACCCTTCTTTTGGTAGTTGATAGGGTCAAATTTACCTCCTGAATTTATTCACAGACTCTATTTCAAGATATTTCAAACATTATGTGTTTATACTGAAATAAACAGTGGGCACAAATTCACTCTTCTTTAAACTTGCTTTGAGGTTGTTTACATGTGCTCCTAACTCAGCTTTGGAATTCTCTGAGTTCTTGCCTGCCTGCCACTGTAAATCTTCAGTGACACTGCTTAAATCCAAGCATTCACTCTGGATTTTGAAGAGATTTAAATGGATGCAGACTTATCAGTTTTATTTTCTGGGGTTTCCATTTCCACCCGAAATAAAGTAAGTAGATGGAATCTCAAGTCTTCTGAGAATAACCACAGGGGATTTGTTTTCTGTGGGTGTGCAAAAACAAGCTAGAGGATAATTTGGAATTTGTTGCTGCTGAGTCTGGAGTAATTGTGCCACTTCTGAGAAGTCTGAGGAGGCTAGGGAAAAACACATATTAACATGATAACTGTGCTAGAAAAGAGTCACATCAAACTGGTCAGTTTCCACAAACATTGCTGATGTGGAAATAATAGACAAATTTTTATTTTTCTGGATTATGCTAAATGATGTATGGATTTATTTGTATCAACCCCCCCCTCAAATTTACAGATTCTCTGTTTAGAAACCTGTGTTAACGGATATGAATACATACATTAAGAGTGACTTGTTTATTGACAGCTAAAGTATTCTGACATAATTATAGCACTCCACAGTCTTCCTTAATGGATGGTGTTAAATTTGGAGTCTGTGTTAGAAATCACTGTATTAATTGATGCCAGCTGTGAGATAAGCTTCTGACAGCTTCTTAAAAATACTGTTATTCTTTCACACTGACTTTTTGTGTAGCTAATCATTGCATTTGTTGCCGAAAACTAAAAAAAACCCCCACCACTTCACTTTACTATTGTAAATATTTAACTGATGAAGTATAAAATATTCTCTGGCTTGGTTTTGTTCTCTGCCAAATGAGATAATACCTTAAAATAATAATTCTTTCCTGTTACATTTGTTTGGTGAAGAAGTTATGATAGAGCATCTTACCCGCTCTGCAGCTTCAAAAGAAATTTCTCATAGAATATTTTTATGTGCAAAATCACCTGAAGAAAAATTTTAATGCAAGTACTTCTGAAGAGCAAACGGTAACTAATCGTGACATTTCACAATCCCTTTTTGCAAGCTATTTGTAGGTTGCTCCTGTTCCCTTTCCCTGCCCGGTGGTCTGTTCCTGTCTCCCTCATGCACTGGCTGCCTTAGGGACAGGGCAGGGCATGGGGAGCTGAATCACCTTGCCAGGCTGACTGTAACCCCTCTGCTGGGTCTGCTGCAGAGTTCATTTTCTCTGCTCTCATCTGTGAGCTAGTCCAGCTCAGCCTACAGCTGTTTGATTGGAAACAGCAGGAGCTTGCAACCAGAGGCAAGGAGGAGAGAGCTGGCCTGCTCTTTCTAGGCTGCAGCAACTCAGGCTTCATTGCACACAAGTCAGAACATAAATACAGGTAACCTCAGCAAAAGGAGAGCACTGGAGGTTGCACTGAAAATCAGTTAAAGAACCCAAGCTGTTCTAGCAAAAAAAAAAAAAAAAAAAAAAGGATGAATCTGACCTATGATCAAAAGACAGAAAAGTCTCCAAACAGGCAACTTACCGGGAAGTGAAAAGCTCTTTGTAGTTTATCACTTATTTAATAGCAAAAACATAAGTGGTACTTCACAAAGACATGACTTGATTTCTGGCACTCACAACCCAAGCTCTCTCAGCCTGTACATTGAAAGACAGAGGCACGGAGACCAGCTTACATCACGGGGTTGCAGTCCTAAAGGATCAGATGCTGTATTAAATAATTAAACATGATAATGGGAGAACTGACCCAGACAGTGAGTAGACACATCTACATTAACTTACAAGAATAAAACTACTATCTCACAGCTTGCTAATGCTAGAAGCTAAGGCCCTGCTTTAGCAGGGTTTTTTTTTTTTCTGGCTGGGTGGCTCCACCTTTGCCCATTTTTTTGCCTCTGTCGCTGTCTGATCCATGGGTGAACCAGGTGATCTCATGAGGTAGATCTCTACCAGCTCAGCCAGGAGATCCCAAAAATTGTGGGCAGTTAGAAGAACTGGAGTGGAAACTCTCCCTCTGTGAACAACTAAGCATCCAATTGTCTCAGCTGTAATGGGAACCCACCCCAAAGTCCCCCAAAGCACTAATTATTTGCATTCCATTGATAGCATTAGTGACAGCTATAACCAGCTATAGCTGGTTATTTTTTACTTTTTTTTT
>WEIU01017635.1:68244-104560 GCA_013389925.1 Aegithalos caudatus | reverse complement strand
TTTGTTGGGATGGGGTAACCAATAAGGATGTCTACCAACTAGGTAATCTCAACTTTCCAAAGTGTTGGCATCTTCTAAGTTCCCCATCATGAGTCTGCTAAGCTTTTATCCTTGCTTCCTCCTCAAAATCTCATTTTTACCTTCTCGATCCTGGGCTTATGGGTGTGTATAAAGGAGGGACATGGAAGTGTTCAGCTTAGCCCTTCCACTGTGAACCAAGTGTGATGACACTGCCAAATATTTCAGGTAAATACCATGCCTCTAAGTGTTTCTTTAAGGGATGAGTGCTCAAAGGAAAGGGGGAAAAGTATCTTTTTGGGACAGCCTGTACATTCTTTACAGTCTGAGGTCTGATTGATTTTTTTTTTTCAGTAGGAGGAGTATGTGGTGGGGGGAAGGTTTAAATCATGCAGGCCATTTGGATTTGAATACTGACATCCTGAATCTGTCACCTTTTTTCATGTTATGCAATGTCTCACTTTAAAAATAGCCCAGGCTCACCCCCCAGCACCCCACCCCCAATATTGTAGAATAAATTTCCAATCAGAGGGAGCAAGATTTCAGAAACTGATTGGGATTGATAAAAAAAATTAAATAACATGTTCAAGTTTATGAGTGTATATGATAAGTCTCATGCTCCCTGTCCTGATTTTGAGATCAGATCTGAGCATCATAACACCGGAACTTGTTTCTGTTTTGTTTTATTTTGAACATATTTTGTGCAGTCTGTCTTTCATCAATGTGAACTGAATTTTCTCTCTAGCTCTTCTTTCAGTCACATTGTATTTTTTACAGGAGAATTTTTTCTCTGTAGTCAGTTGTTATCCTATAGATTGCTGTAATTTGGAGCTATTTTTATTTGTGTAAATGGTCACATTGTTCCAGAGTTTCTGCATTCTTAAGATTGATGAAGAGAATCTAAAAAGAAAATTTAAAATAATAATAATAAAAAAATCTGTGTAATATTGATGTTATTTCTGGTTTTGTTTAAAAGTTGAAGGGATTTACATGGAAAAGGGAAGGAAGGGTATGTCATAACTTCTGTGCTAAGTAAAAGGTTTTGTTTGTATAAATCACATACTGCATTCATCATGCTCAAGACAAATGATAAACATTACATTTCAGCATTCTCATAAAAATTAGGAATCTGCACCAATAGCACTAATTCTTCAGTGGACTGGTTCCATTTCTTTTACTGACCTCCTTCCCTAGCACAGTTATGAGGTAGGACTCATGGCATTATTAGTTGCCACTGCAGCTTTCCCACCCTAGGATTACTGTCAAACTTGTGCAGCTTGCCCTGTAAATAGCTCGGTCTTTTGTTCCTGAGGTCCATTGCTTTTGTTCTTTTCCTGCTTTTTCTGTTTTCATTTCCTGATGATGTTGTCATCATCAGTGGAGTTAGGATGAAAAAGTTTGGTACTATTTATAGATTCTGGGCTCGTAGCCAGCTATTTTCATGCCTTCAGTGCTATTTAAGTCTATTGTTCATTTTTGACTGCAGTACAGCTTCCTCTCATTTTGCACCTAGAGCTGTGAGTTTTCTGACTCTACCAACAACAAAATAATGGGTTTAGTCTCTATTTTAAAAAGCCATAGAATGGAAAGAGTGGAAGATTTACTTCCTTTATTTTTGTTGTGTTCTACATGCTAACACTTAATATTAGTTATTAAAGTGGATCTTGTGCTTCCACTGAAGATAGGATATGGCAATTTAAAAGTTCGATTCAAAGGGGGTTCATTTAGAAGATCATTCCTGTTTTATTTGATAAACTGCTATGCACATGTGTAATAACAATATACTGTTTAAAAACTCTTGACAAATAAGGATAAATATTCAGCATGCTACATGGACAAGTGCTCCTGAGATTGCTGTATTGTTAGTACAAAGAGATGTCTATATTTTGTGTGCTATACTAAAATACATCCCATTAGATTAAGAGTATGGCTCCTGCTCTTGCTCCTACAGGATCTCAGAGTCCTCCTTTTGTGTCTTCTCACTATTTATCTGATTATGCCTCTCTAAAATAGAGAAAAATAGGACGTTTCACAGTATCTTCCCGTAAATTAAGTCCTTCAGAATACAATGAGGATATCTTGCAAGGCTATTGTTGATATAATAAAGCTGTTTAGTTACCTTGAACTGGTGCACCAACACTCTAAATCTAATAATTCAGAGACAAAAAAATTTTAATGCTATGTTTGTGACTTAAACTGACAATAAAAAAGAGAATTGTTATTTAGAGTGATGTACTGTCTTGAAGTTAGTCTGTTGTGAATGCATGGCATGTTCTGAGGCACATAAACATGAGTAGACACAAAATCATATCATATTGCTGGCAAGTTCTTTCCACAGCCTTCTGAAGCTTAGCCTTTGTTTATGCGGGTTTAATTTGTGTTTCTGACTTTTCAACTGCATGTGAAAGATAATCTCAGGCCTTTCATCAGTCCCTTGCAAAAACTCCCTGATTTGCAGGTTTGATTAGGTAGCCACAGAGGTAAATACTGTAGTGTTTAAGACGGGCTGAAGTTTTGCCAACCCCCAATGACACTGCTGTTTATTTGCCAGAAAAAAGTGAGATTGCCTTTTTAGAATATGCCTTGTTATTCACAAAGTTCTTATTACTCTTGGAGAGGATATTAGGATATTTAGTAAAAATTATGCAGGTTGTTGATTTGATTAACATGATAATATCTGTAAGCTACTACCATACATACATTTTGAATTTACCTTATTTCTAAAGGATAGGCAAAGTTATTCTGATGTTTTTAAAAAGAAATTATGTCTTTCTGCAACAGTTGTTCCCTCATTACATCCAAACTAAAGCACAGTCCATACCATGAATCTTATTCCCTTTTCTTTCTAAAGTATTTGGAATGAAGACTACTCCTAGTATAAGGTCTTTTGAAAGTGAAGAAAGAACATGAAAATGTTGCCTAAGCATCTGTGGAGAAGCTGATCTGGAATGGAGAGCAGACATTTGCAATTGATTATATGGAGAGCAGAAACAAACAAAAAAAGTTTTCTTTCAAGAGAATTCTCCATTTCTCCAATGGTAGCTGAAGAGGGATTAAGCTCTAGATGGCAAAAAGGTTGGGGTTACCTCTACTTGAGTTCTAGGTTTTACTATTCAATAAATTTACTGTCTGAGAGTTTTGAGTATAGGTCTTAGGAACATAGATTAGTGTTAAAGTGCTTATAGGTGTATAAAGTGTATAGGTGCTTATACAATGAAAGCAAGGAAATGTACGTGATCATAGTCCATCAGCAAGGAAATACATCTGACTTTTGTAGAATCTAGGAGATGTGGTCTCCAGAGAGTCGAGGTATTATTTATGTTTCTGACAAATCCACAACAGTCAGCTTCTGCAGGCACTAATGGACAGGTTGTCTCTCACAAGGGAAACCTGATTTCCTGAATGCTATCTTGTTTCTCTAAAAAGCAGAAGGAATATAAGACACAGACCTGTGAGAGATAAGTTTCAGAAACTGTCATAAACCACCTGGAGACTTCTTTTTTTAGCTAATAAAATTATTCTGGCCATGCAGAAAATGACTATTGCATACCTTTAGAAAGCTGCAACCTTCTAAATACCTAAGTCTGTTTGGAAATTATAGATGAGGTGTCTGGGGAGTATGTCCCCTTATGATTCTAGTTTATTAGTCTAATGCTCTAATATGGTCTAATGTTTTACCCAGACTTCAACATGAAACAAAAGAATCACAGCTGTTGTCATTCAAAACCATTTGATGGAGTGCAAGACTGCACTTTAAAGTAACCAATAATCAGGTTTCATTTATGGGAAGTAGGTGACAGGTTCTAGGTCCTCTTCAGCTTGAGAAGACATAAACCATAATTTCTTACCTTCTTAAAGTGACACTATAATAATAAGACAACCTTGAATAGGACTGGTTTTCTGTCATTCATTTGAAGAGAAGTCACTTGTGAATAAAAGCAGAAATTGAATGTGGGACTCCTGGGCCCTGGAAGGGCAAGCTCCAGAGGAAGTGCTGTTGCTCCAGTGGCTAATAGAACACTGTTCTTTGGGAGACCTCATACTTCCTAGGACTGTTTATGTATTTTCCATTAAACAGCTGCCAGAAACAATATATTGTTGTCACCTTCACATTTCCCTCCACCTGTGTTTGAAAAGAGCATATCCAATCATCCATTCCTGAAGGAAAAATGTGGTCACTGATGCCTAGTAGAAGGCTTTGTGTTAGGCACTGTTGTGGGTTGACCCTGGCTGAACACCAGGTGCCCACCAACACCACTGTATGATTCCCATTCCCAACAGGACAGAGGAGAGAAAATATAGGGAAAGGCCCATGGGTCAAGACAAGGACAGGGAGAGATAACTCACTGGTTACCATCAAGGGTAAAGCACATCCAATTTGGGAACATTAGTTTAATTTACTACCTATAAAATCACAGTAGGGAAATGAGGAATAAAACCAAATCTAACAAAGCCCCTCCCACTTCCCCTCCATTCTTCACAGGCTTAAATTTATTCCTGATTTTGTACCTCTTCCCCACAGTGACCAATGGAGATGGTGAAAGCAGGATGTGCTTAATTCATCACATGTTGTCTCTGCCTCTCCTTCCTTCCTAAAAGAGGACTCCTCACACTCTTCCCCTGCTCCAGCATGGATTCCTTTTTTCCAGGAGGTACAGTCCTTCAGGAATAGATTGTTCCAGCATGAGTCTCCAGTAGGGTCATAATTCGTGCCAGCCAACCTGCATCAATATGGGTTCCTCTCTCCATGGGGACAGAGCATGGGCTTCCCACAGGGTCACTGCCTCCTTTGGGCATTCACCTTGATCCAGTCCTAGGTCCTCCAGGGACTGATGGTGGATCTCTGCTTCACTGTGGGTCTCCTCTCCTGCCTCATTGTGGTCTTCAGCATTGGCTACAGGGGAATCTCTGCTCTGGAAACTGGAGCACCTTCTCCCCATCCTTCTTCACTGATCCAGGGGTCTGCAGGGATGTTAGACTCCTTTCTCTAGCTGCAGTTGCTATTGCACAAGTTTTTTTCCCTTTTTTGCATATATCATGCCAGGAGTGCTACTGATGCTGATGGCTGATGGGATCAGTCTTGAGTAGGTCCAGCTTGGATATGGCAGGCATCAGGGAAAGCTGCCAGCAGCTTCACACAGAAGCCTCCCCTTTATCTCCCCTTGCTACCAAAACTTTGCCATGGAAACCCAATTCAGGCAGCCAGTCAGAAGGGCTAAAACCATGGATGAATTGGGATTTCAGATTCAGCTGTCTTCAAATATTTATCATGGTCCTGCGTTGGTTGCTTCAAATCCCAATCTTAATTCAGTGTATAATTCTCTCTGGAGGCTGTAGAGAGATTTTCAGATGAGTAGAACTGAGGGACCAGATATCTAGAAATTTACACTTTTATAAAGCCAGCAGTATTTACATAGAGGTTATCTGAACAAATCAAAGGATGAAAACGCTGTTGTATCTGTGAGTACACATCTTATGTGTTTCAGTCAGCCAATATTTGATACAAAATTATTTGAGTTCCATAAAATCAACCAAAATATAGCTTTGTATTTTCGGCAACAGTCAAAGATGGAGAATAACAAAAGGCAGATGTGAAGTCTGGGGCTGAACTGACCACTCTGAATTGATAATGGTATTTACAATGGGAAGGACTACCTTTTAATATTGAGTGTAGATTTGAGTAGATTGCTGGATTCTGTTTCAGATTTGACCACAAACTCACTTTGATTCTCCTTAAGTGTCTTTGAGTTTGTGTGTTGTGTAAAAAATAAATAAATAAATAAATAAATTGTATACTGAGATCTGCTTTTTTTTATCTCTTAACTCCTGTGGAGAAAAATGTCCATAGGACTCTGGTGTAATTTTATACTATGGTTAGTTCCCACTGATACTTAGAGGAGTTCATCAAAACTGGTGAAATTCTCAGCACAGAGAGCTTGTTTGAAATTTCCTTAAACAGACTTAGAAATTTACTTTGTCTCTATGTATACAAATATAAGAGTACGTATAAACTGCCTGCCTCATTAGTACAGGGCATCTTTTGAACCATAATTATCTTGAAAAGGATGTTTGCAATGCTCAGATGGAAAGAGAAATGTGTAATTATTATGAATAATTAATTTTCAGTGGTTGTGCGGGATTTCATGCCGTGAGAGTTTCATTGAGTTTAATGGAATTCACATGGCCAAGTCCACTCACTGTTGTAAATCTGCAGTTTTGGGATTATAAAAAGAGGTAAAAGAATGTCCACTTCTCTCCCAGTAAATTGCATGTCCCATTCTGTATAAGTGGAGTCAGAAAAAATATTCCCATTTAAAACAACCAGGTCATATTTGTCTGACAAGATGTTGATCTCATCTGCATTACTTTAGTAAAAAGCTGGGGCAGTCAGAGGATTAGAACAAAAATTTGATGCAGGGGTCTATTTTAATAGACATGCTACCAAAATTATTTTTCTGGCAAGTTGTAGTAAAGAAACACATGAAAGTGGAATGGTGTGTAATGTCAATAATAAATCCGAGCAAATTCTGAAGTACCATGGCCATATATTTTTTAAATGGTTCTTTATTTTGTAGAAGGCTGATAAGGGAGAGATTGCCTCTCATTCAAGAGGGGAGTGGAAAATATGATGAACTCAACTGGGTGGGGAATATTGGTCAGACATTTTGATGCAATGCAAAACATTGTCACTGATGCGCGATGAAATTTTGAGGAGCTACCAATCTGCTGGCGAGCAAAGGTGTGTTCTGAATGAGCAGAAGTTGAACCAGACACAGGACATGCTCCAAAATGCAGTGAGAGCTGGAAACAGCATTTCAGAGTGCCTGTGACCTTCCTTGTCTATAACCCAATCACCTATTCAGCAGTTTGTTTCAGCCACATTGTACTTCTTACTCAGCAACAACCATCTTCTGATAACCCTGACTTCCTCAGAACTCATCTTACACTAATACACTAATCCCAAAACCCAGAAATAATGCCATAGCTTTCTCAAACTGCTCAGCCTCCACCATTAGCTTTATGTATGAGTGATTACTTCTCTACCAGTCCTTCTTCTGTAGCCTTCTCTTCATAAATGTTCCTTAGTTTTCCTTTTAGATTAATATGGCAGTGATGTAAATGTTTCAGAAATTGTACAAATAAAGCTCTACTGCACTAAAAATCTTACTTTCAAAGAATGCAGGCAGAATTATAGAAGCAATGTTGCTTTAAACTGTTTCAGTCCAGTTGGCAACAGGCATTTCTCTGCACTTTTGTCTTCAGTTCTGAAATCCCTGTTCCGTTCCTGACATATTACTGAAAAAAACATGTCATTACTGCAGGTAGGGGCAAAAAATGAAAAAACGCCTATCATGTTTGGCTTCTCTACATAATCAAAATGTTTCTTTTGCCCTCACTGTTATTCTGGGGTTTTGTCTTCTCGGAGCTGGATGGAGCAAGAATTACAAACAGGAATATAGAATCATAGGTTCATAGAACATTCTGAGTTGGAAGGGATCCACAATGATCAAGTCCAACTCCTGGTCCTGTACAGGACAACTGGAAAAATCACACCATGTATCTGTAAGTGGTGTCCAAATGTTTCTTGAACTCCAGCCAGCTTGGTCTCTTGAACGGTTTTTTGGGGTGCTTGTTCCAGTGCCAACCACCCTCTGGATGAAAAACCTTTTTCTTATATCCAACCTACATCCCTCTTAATACATCTTCAGGCCATTTCCTTACATCCTATCACTGGTCACCAGAGAGAAGACATCATTGCCTGCCCCTCTGCTTCCTCTCAAAATGCTGTAGGCAGAACAAGGTCTTGTTTTCTCAGTCTCCTCCAGGCTGAAAAGACCAAAAAACCTTAGCCTCTCCTTATACAGCTTCCCATCAAGGCCCTTCACCATCTTCCTAGCCCTCCTTTGTGCACTGTTTAATAGTTGAATATCATTACATTGTGGCACCCAAAACTGCCCCCAGCACTAGAGGTGAGGCTTCCCCAGTGCAGAGCAGTGCAGAGCAGAGAAGGACAATCCCCTCCCTTGCCCAGCTGCTGATGCTGTGCCTGATGCACCCCAGGACAGGGTTGGCCCCCCTGGCTGCCAGGGCTCTGCTGGCTCATGTTCAATTTGCCATCAGCCAGGATCTCCAGGACCCTTTCTGTGGCACTGCTTTCCAGCCTCTCATTCCCCAGTCTGTCCATATATCCAGGGTTGCCCCATCCCAGGGCAAAATCTAGGCCTTATTAAACTTCATACTATTAGTGATCACCCAGCCCTCTAATTTGAATATCTTGGGAGTATGGTTGCATTTGAGATATATCCCATATGCCTAAACAGGTCAATCTATGGGAACTCCACTGGGAGCGCAATTTCATATAAATGACAGTAAAATTTCAGGTTAAAGATTCTGAATAGGATTTGGTTTAATTTGGCTTAAAATTAAAGGGTGAAAGAAACTGAACCTAACTGCTGAAACTCTTAAAACTAACTTTTTTCAATGAGTGGTTGAGGAGGCTGAAGGCAGAATGGTCAATGTTAGTCTGCCTGTTGTGACCTGAGACAAACAAAGGCACTTGGTGGAGTCATTCCTACTGCTTTTTCAGCCCTGAATGCTGGCTGTGAGAAAAATTATAAAGTTGGGATAAAAATTTCAGCTTTCTACTCATGTTTGCCTAAAGTGATTATACCCTTAACGGCCTGAAGGAGAGTAAATGTAAATTATCTTCATAAGAGAGGTTAGCTTAACAAACCTTTCTGAAATATTGCATATTTTTGTATTATAAAACTGACACTGTGTGTCATCAGGCACAGAACTGGGGACAGCAAAGCAAATTTCTTTTATGAATAAACACTCTAAATTTGACTTTCTTTCACAGGTGGATTTAACATTTGATATAGCCTGATATACCTGCTGGAAAAATCAAACCTTCTTGCTGAGGGTTAGAGCAACAAGGGGATTGACTCTGTAGACCAGAGCACTTTCTACATTCTTAAATATCAATACACTTGTAAGGCAAAATAAATTTCTAGGCAAAGTATTTGTTCAATAGATACTTATTAGATCAAATTCAGTGCTGAAAGAATAATGCAATAAAGAACATTGTTGACAGTAGAAGTGGTTTTTTCTGTATATTTTCAAATATATATCTATGACATAATGCATTTCTTGCACTGCACCTGTTTATTAAAATATCCATAAGAGTATATTGTTTAAATGTAAATTAAAAACTTTTTAATTAAAATTATTATTTATATGCCTTCCTTGCAATGTTATTCAAGTGGTTGTAATTTACAGATGTTGGGACTATTTTATAGATTAATGTCTTTGGGAAAGTTGGCAGTAAACCTAACTTTATTTTTACAAATAAAGTAAAAAAATAGCAATTAAACTTTTTAAAAGACAAGTTATTTCTAATGTATTTCAAATATATCTTAGCCTTTTTTCTTTGCTTCATGTCACTATGTTAGATATCTTTTTTTTTCCTTTTTTTTTTTAATAAAAAACTTAAGCTATCTTTTAAATTAACTGTACAAAGCTGTGGCTTTGATTTGAAAATTAGAAAATTGGAAATAAGTTCCATGTATTTGACAACATCTGTATCTACTCAGTTTTCTATTTAGTTTCTTAAATTTTAAGCTATATCCTTGTATTTATTTCCTCATTCTTGTCTATATTTTATCTTCACACAAGGTTGTTTTATAAGGAAAACAGACTACCACAATACCAAGATGATAATCTTTTCTTCCCTCTCCAGTTTTGCTATTATTGCCAATATTGACTGTCTTGAAAAAATGCAACACAAATTACAATCTGAATTCCACCCTTTGGAGTACATAAAGCAAATAAAATGCTTGTTTCACAAGAGTTTTGTATCATATAAATTAAAAAGTAATTCAAATACATGAACTCATAAGTGTTTGAATTTTATGACCTCTGAGTCATCCTAAATACAATTTGATTGCCTTGGGGTGCATTGAGCTGTTGCAAAATACAGGTTGCTTTCACAAAAAGAAAAGAATCACATAAATGTGTAAGAATTAATTTTATTATAATTTACAATGTAACCTTGTCAATTGCAATATATATGCTTGTAATTTCTGCTTTTGACTTGTACTAAACTGCACTGTGATTATTGCACAGGCAAAATATTCAGTGTTATGCTATGGCTACTGCAAGCATTGATTAAACTCTCCAGTGTTCATGAAGGCTGACAGGGATTCAAAGGAGGAAATGTAAAACTTGAAGCTACAGCAGTATAGTGACATTTCACTCTATAAAGCTGCCAATATTTTAATCCTGCACGTAAATCATTTTCATCAGTCCAATTCCATATCTTAATTTGTGTAGCAAACAAAGTATTGGATTGCATTATGTTTAATAATTAAGAATGTGATATCAATTTCCATATATTTTAAGTTCCTGGACAAGAAATAGAGTTAACATTTTTAGTTTCAATTTGTTTGCTTTACAGAACAAGAATGATTAAGGATTAGGTCCAATATTCATGCTGTGATCCACCAAAAATTCATTATTTGTTTTTTATAGAACCTTTAGTTTCTTTGCCTAAGTGTTCTTCATCAATGTTCATGTTGTATTCATTTAGAGTGATGATTGATATGGTAATAGATACAGTGTGATTGAAAGCAACCTTTGTCAATAGGAAGGCCAAATACTCAAACAGTGTATTGGTTTGAGTTTGCTCATTATTGGAGACCTTTCATAGTCATATTGACTTGCTGTCCAAATGTTGTTACTTACCTGATGCTTTCATTGTTTAAATGGTATAGACATTGGTATTGAACATGACTTTTCCCAATATTTGTCCTAAAATACACACATGGCTCAATTATCTACTGAAAATTCTTAAGGACAATTTTCAAAGTACTAAAATGGTATTTGGGAACATAAACTAAATATTTGTGACAGAGAAAAACAGTGTTATATACCGGTGATGTTAATGCAATATGTTCTGCACTGTGAATTTGTTTTTCTTGATATTAGAAAATTACTGGAAGTTTGCTTTCTCCGAAATGCTTTTCCATCACAGCAACAGACATCCAGGGAAGCACACTTATTGTAAAGGGAGCATTCCAGAATGACAGAAAATATATTTGTTCCCTTGCATGTAGATTTTGCCATCTAAGAGTATTTCTGTTCTTGAAAAAACTCTTTTGGACTTATTCTGGCCCTAATCATGTATTAGACATTCCTACAGAAGTTGTGACCTTGATTTTGATGTCAATGCATTTCATGAATGTGAAAGCAAACTGCACTTCCCTTCCTTCTTCAGAGTCATTGTACTTTGAAACTTGACAAGAGACCAGGCTCCACTAAACTGTGCAAAAAATGTAGAGGTACAATATAAACAACAAGAAAAAAATTATGCAAATACAGCAAGTCTTCATGGGACCTGAGTTGGATGATGCTTTATGGTTTTCAGTGCAGCTCAAATAACAGCAGGGAACTAAGATTCCTCTAGAAAGAGAAAGAACAGGGGAAAATCATGAATTTGGCATGAGAGGTTTTAGATGGAATGGGCAGTTCTCTGCCCTAACAGACAGTATAATTACAGTAAAACAACATTTTGACTATCATTTCTGAGTTGTCCATATCTTTCACAAGATACAGTTCATATATCCCTAAAACTTAAGACTTGGTTTAAATAAATCTCTATTGTGGCTTAAAAATACTTCAATTACCTTCTTTTCCCCTCTAATTTGTTGCCAAAAAGAGGTAGTTCTGTTCTGTAGATTTTTCCAGGTCCTCTCAGTTTTGAAAACAGACTCAGAAATTATATGATAACATAGATTAATTTACTTTTCATATATGAGAGATAGGAAAATGGAGAAAGTACAAGAAAGTTTTTTCTTTTATCTCATGTTTATATTTCCCCTAAATAAAGACACTTGACTGAAAAGTTTATTAATAATTTCAGATTAATGAACTACCATATATGATTTTTCAATCAAGCTCTGCTTACATATTGTTCAATTAAATATATAGAAAACATTTACCATTTTTTGAAGTCTCCTCTGATAGTTCCTTCAGAAAAATGCCAAAGTCTTGTTTGAAAGATTTGAAACTACATTTACTTAGGTAGATTTCCTTCCAAGGCCTGAGTTATCCATTTTACTCATTAAAGTCCCTGTATTCGTTTATTGTGATTTAATGAGCACTTTTGTCCTTTTAAAATCACTTGTTGCTCAAAGCAACACCAAGCTATGGCTGTCTTTTGCTTTACAGTGACAGCTTTCTTGCTGTTTCCTTGCTTTGTGTCTCTGTCAGTGCATAGTTCCTGGACTTCTGCCATAAACCATCATCATACCACGGCTATAGTAGAGGACTGCTAATAATATGCAGGAAACAATCCTTTCCTGCATTAGGATGTGAGAATGGACACCGAAGAATATTATAGAAAGGGGTCTTTCTCTTGTTCAAGTGTCATAATTCTCTTCCTATATCCCTGGAAATACACCCAGGTCTAGTGAATGCCTGAGGTAAAGTTTCTTTCATTCATTCATTTCTGAACTGAACAACCCCTTCAAATTGAATGTACACACTAAAAGGAAATATATATATCCTTGTTAGGCTGGATACAAAGATAAATCATTTATTTCAGAGTTCAGAGATGTGTTTAGCAATGTCATCCCTAATTTTTTTAAACGTATGAAGGTAAATATTTTATATATAATGTAAATATATGTTATAATGTAAAATGCTATGTTTATTTCTTTGGATTTTTACTTCACTTTTGGTAATGTTCCCTTAATTAAAAATAAATGAGAAAATTTAGGCTTATGGGTATTTATTAAAAAATCTGAGGACAGAAGCCCTCCAGCTTCTTTCATCATTTAATTTATAGGAATTGTATGCTATGCTATACTCAGCATACTTATTAAATAAATACATATCCCTCCCAGAAAAGTAAGTATAAGTTTAGGTATTTGAGGAGGTTTTTTCCTGCCTTCCTTATAATACTGATGAGGAAACTTAGGGAAACAAAAGAAAAAAAAAAATCATCAGTATCATTGTATTCCCATCTACAAGTCTCTCGCCTTGATAAATTATATTGTACCAAAGAGGAACCTTTGCATCACCCACATTCTCATGTCAGTAATCAAACTCTAATTTTACAAGATGTAGAATTGGAAAAAAAATTGATGTTATCACTGTTGTGACTCCTTGGCTCTACACATGCTAAATGAAGTTGCCCCCTGACCAACCAGCTATGGCTTACTCATATTGCAATGTTTTGCTTAATATTTACAAAAAGCTGGCATTGAATAGCACCTGAACACCAAGGCATGTCCCACATCAAGGAAATGGGAAAAGCATGCCATCAGTGCTCCTGGTCTCTGAGCAGAAGGAAAGGTTACAAATGCTGACATATAAAGTAGGGAGGTAATATGAACAGCAGATGTTGTGAAAGAGAATTCAGCACTATAGAAAGGAGCCTGGAGAGTGCAATTAGACACAAAGTAGACAAAAATATACCTGATGACAGGCAACCAATAGTGTAAATCTTCATTTTTCTTTCTAGAGTAACAATGTTCCCTGCCCTTTGGGAACTTCTACATAATATTGGTGGGCAGATATGATTACAGGCTTCTTCTCTTCTGAGCTGTTGGGAACCAAGCTCTCTAAACAGGAAACTATTCCAATTATTGGGATTTTTTCCATAAATTCAAAAAGGAATAGCAAAACAGGAAAATTCAGGTCATAACATTTTTATTCTCTAGTAACATAAGCCAGCAATGCTTGGGATTGTCTCTGTGTTGAAAATGACTCCCGAGATGTTAGAAAACGTCTTTTTCCCAAGCCCCGTTCTAAAGAAGGAGTCGAGAAATCATTGTCTCTGTTCTTCAAGGTTGTTTATTCTTTGTTATCTAATACATTCTTTCTTCACCCTGCTGAGGTTCTTGCAGCAGCTCAGATCATCGCCGACTCCTGACCAGCTGACGACTGCCTGGCCTTGGGGCAGTGTTAACTCTTCATACTCTGTACTACGTGTACTATATTTACAAAAGATTACCAATACTTATTACCTATGTTAGACAGTCTATCTGTACTCTAAACCAATCTAAAAGTGCCACCACCACAGCAGAAGATGGAGGGGAAGAAGAAGAACTCAGGGCATTGCCCCAAATCCTCCACCTTGTCCCATTCACCTCCATTCTAAAAACCCAAATCTACAGAAATTTTACCCGGTGATAAGCTACATTACTGCCTTTCCCACCTTGGTGGCTTGCAATTCCTCTCTCAATGTTGGAAGCCTTTCCCATGGACTAAAGTCAAAGCCAGTGTCTTCCTGTGCTCTGTGCCAGGGTTTCCAACCCCCCTGTATAGATATCAACCCCCCTCCCCACCCCCCGTACAGGTATCAAAATTTCTTGCTCAGGTCCCAGACATCTCTGCCAAGGTCCCTGACCTTGGACTCCAACAAGTAATTGCTACTTTTTACTTGATAATAGTTACTTCTTATTTTATACCTCAGTCTGGAATAAAGAAGGCTTTGAAGTGCCTAACACTTATGAGTAACCTGTTTTGGTGTTGAGGAAGGAAAAAACAAACTCCTGCAGGATTCTACTGGTGAGAGGGATTCTGGAAGAAATGGTGTTCCTTTGGATATATTGTGCTGTTGGGGAAGTTGATGATAATCTGCTAGGGTTAACTGAAGAATTACACAACTCTTTTTTAACTTTAGAGCTTACAGTAACCACAACAAGATAAAAGTTATTTAATGAGAGTGAATAAAATGCTCATGCAGGTAAAATATGGGCAGTTGTGAATCAAAGACAAAAAGTCACTCCAGCTGTGAAACAGATCACAGTGGGCACTAAAGGCACTGTAAGCAAGAAGGTTTGAAAAATCTGTTTGAATTGTGAAGGAGTTTGTTTTTTCAGGGAAGAGTAAAGGTTTTCTGCAAGAAGTTTCCCTTTGGTGGTGAAGCCCTGAAATATTATGTGCTAAATTCCTTTTCAAGAGAGATGAAGCATTGCAGGGACTTCTAAGATGGAGAGAGCTACTTGAAGTTTCTGTTTTAAAAACTGAAAAGACAATCAAATAGTGAAATATTTCTGTGTTTACTTGTGAGCTTATTCCAGGGGTAAGTGGTTGAACCATAATGTGGCTATGAGGGAATTTGGTAGATCTGATCTGACCTGCCAAAGACTCAGATGTTGCATTTGTATTCTTCCTGAGTTCATGACCAGTGCTGGGCACAATGAGTACTTAAACACAGTAATATTTGCCATTGGTACATATAAAGATTTCTAGAGGAATAAGATAAACAGCTGTTTGTCAGCAAGCATTTTGGGTAAGTAAAGACAGCTAATGGAAGAATGCAAATGTGAGGAAAAATAGGAAGATGCTTTTGAACCATCTGACCTATGCTAAAGAACTCAAAATTAAGTGGAGTGGCAGGTGGAGGATTTGATGCATTAGGTAAGCAAGTCTCAAAGGGAGGAATCTTTCAAAAGTATTCTGTTTTTCATTGTCAGTAGCAGGTAGCAGAGGAAACTTGATTAAAATTTAGAATATAAAAAGGCTAAAGAGAAAAAACTTGTGGTAGAAAATCTATCAATGAGGAAAACTGAAAGCTGGTAAGAAATAGAAAAAGTTTAGCTTTGGTGATTTGGAATTCAAGAGCTGCAGAATGTGAAAAGCTAAGGATAGAACAAAAATAGAATCTCAAGAATTGAAGGAATTGAGAATCTATAAAATCAAACATAGATAAATTAATAGAAAGTTTGAAGGAAAATTAAAGATTGTTAAAGATGTCGGAATTAGGAACAGTATGTTATATTATGTCCTATATGTTGTCTTTTAAGAAATGTAGGACTAAGAATGGGTACAAAACCAGGGAATACTGGAGTATTCCCTAGGTTCTCTTTGATAGACAGAGACAGAGAGACACATGAAGAATGCTTGGGGTAGTCTAAGGTGCAGAGGAGAAGAAAGAATGATATCAAAGAGGGGCAAAGAATTGAAGGATATAGCTGAAATTAGGGACCATAGTGACAACAGGGGAGAGGGAGGTTAGGGAGGGAAGGACAAATCTGTGAGCATCACAACCAGGGAGGATGATAGCTTGGAGATCATAAATACAAATGAGAGAAAAGCTGTGGAAGAGTGAAGGGTAGTGAAGGAGAACAAGAGGTGATCTGATAGAAAAAGCACTAGAATTTGAAGATAAATAAAAGAAATTGGATTTTGGGGTTTTGTTTGGTTGGATTATTTTGTTTGGCTTTTTTGTGTGTTTTTGGGGGTTTTTCTTTTTTTTTTGTTGTTTTTGTTTTTGTTTTGTTTTGTTTTGTTTTGGGGTTTTTTTGTTTGTTTGGTTTGTGAGGTTTTTTACTTTCTCATTTAAACTTATAAAGGTTTTACCATATGGTACAGTGTGCTTTATACTTAAAACTCTTTATAGAATATTTTACATCTTTATTTTGCATATACAAATATCTGTCTAAATGTTGCCATTACTATTAGAGAAGAGGATTTTGCTCCAAAGAAACTACCAGGAATACCAGTAACCAAAAGAGATTTTCCCAGCAGAGAGGTGAATTTATGTCTGCAAACTAACTCACCAGTTGAGATTTATATATTCAACATTAGTTCATAAAAATTAAACATTTTATTGGTGTTTTCCTGTCTATGATGCATTCACCTCCAGCTACATGCTAATGCTGCTTGTTAATGTCTTTTCCTGATGGCATGTGATCATAATTTTCTGAGTGTATCAGATCTGTTTAACACTGTCCAAAATAAAATAGCATGAAGATATAAATGCTAATGGAGAAAGTGCACCATGGGGAATGTACATCATAACATGAAACTACTTTCTTTATGTACATGAGCTTTAAGCAAGGAATCTTGGGGTTTGTTTGAGGTTTGATTTTTTTTCAGCATACTCATTCCCTAGATTTTTTTCTCTTTATAGCTTGTTGTATGTCACGTACTACATATAAAATGAAGCTCAAATTGCTACTTGCTACAAATTAAGCTGAAGAAGATCTGTGTCTGACCATCCTAAAGCTGTGAATTGAGCTTTCATGGATGGATGATTTTATTTCAAGTCACTTCTTTTCATTACAGTTGCCCCAACTATGGACTTCATTTCAGAAGGGCTTAAGAGGTGAGTGCAGGCAGTTTTGACATAAGTTATATGAATAAGTGTCATGGTGGGGGAATTACATCAGATGTGAGATCAGTATTTGTGTAAGTGGTTACTGCACCACACAAATAAATACCTGAATGACATGAATATCCTAAAAGGATTACAGAAGAATAAAAGAGCAAATGTACAGAAGTCCAAGAAGACAAAAAGAAATCTTTAGAAACCCGGATTTTCACATGAACACAACTTTTAAAGTGTGATATTGCAGTTTGATGCATATGTCTTTAATACATATAACTTGGAGATGATACACTGTTATTAGAGACTTATCATGCCTGATGTGCAATGCAGAGGCGTTTGCTTTGATGAATTGGAATTTGCTGTCATGAATCCAATGGCAGCAATGAGACACATCACTACCACTAGCATTCAGAGGCTTATAGCTATAATTACCCTATATTAATACATAGACATATACAGGACAGAAGCAAATCTCTATCTATTTGTGTCCTCCACCACAAAATTCTTATTTCCTTCAATGTTTTATATGGCTTATGTGTTTCAAGCTTAATCCTGCATATCAAAATAACACTTAGTCTTTATAGCCATACTAAGTGTTCATATCACTAAACATGTATATTATTCTAGACTTATTTCTGTGAGATTTATGCATATTGTATAAAGAAGCAGAGGAAGAGAGAAGTGAGAATTTCTTCCCTGCTTAAAAAGGATTTCAGCTATTCGAAAGATCTGAGAAAAGTAGAAAGAGAAACATAAAGAAAAACAGTAAACTGTAGGAGCTGCATCCTTTGTTATAAGATGCATATTCATTGGAGAAAAAAAAGCTGGAAACATTTTTAAATTGCACATATAAAATTTACAGCTGCTCTGACTATTCTGTATGACATTCAGTTTTAAAACAGACAGCTTGGGTCTGTTTATGCAATTTGAGAACTGTCAGACTCTTCCTTAGAAATAATATAAATGCAGCTTGTGAAATGGCTTCAGATATGGGAAGCTGCAAGGATTTGTATGAATTTCTAAAGTTCTTAAAGTCCTGTTTAAAATTTTAGGGAAGGAAAAAAATACCTCATTGCCCATAATTCTAGAAGATTTGGTAAAGCAAATGTGCCAATTTCTTTTTACACAGTTCATGAGGATACTGTCCACACTTGTGTAAGTGGTATGTCTAACACACAGGAATATGATGTATTCAGCCTGGAGACCTTCAAGAGGGGAGCTTTCCTCTGGTGTAACTTGCAAACCTGCAAGAACTGTGTTTAGTAGTGCAGTCTGGATGTTTGCTCGGTGTCTGGGCTGCCCAGATTAGCACAACACAAACTGTGACTTTCATGTGGATAGGAGAAAAACAAAAGGTGTGAGCACACTGTCAGATACTGTAGAGACCAAGCTTTATTAACAGTTAGAGAAACATTCATAATCTTTTCTTGCTTTTTCTCTCTTTCTCTCTCTCTCTCTCTTTCTTTTCTTTTCTTTCTTTTCTTTTTTTTTCTTTTCTTTCTTTTCTATCTTTTCCTTTTCTTTCTTTTCTTTCCTTCTTTTCTTTCTTTCTTACAGATTTAGCTAGATTCAATACAGGTGCTATACCTAAAAGTGCCCAAACCTAGAGACACTCTGACCTCAGGTGTCTTACCACCACCTGTTTTGTACAAAACTCTTCTGAAGCTATTGCATTTATGAATTCATGAAGTATCTTGCCACTTCATTTCTTTAATAGTTTGATTTTTAGAAGTTCTCTCCTTGTTTTTCTGCAAAACAGGAACACACATCCTCCAACCCCCTCCCCACCTCTCCTGCAACCAGCTGTGGCTTTATGTTTTGGTGAGGGTTTTTTTTAAGTTCTGTGGGGGATTTATGGTGGTTTCTTTGGGGGTTTTTAGTCAGATGGTTGGTTGGTTGGATTTGTTTGTGTTTGGTTTGGTTTTTTAAGTTATTCTGCTTAATATTAAAGGTATGTTACACTACCTGTGTATCTTGCTTGTGACATACTTTGCCTGATTCACTTTTTAATTTGTCTGAGCTTGTCTTATCACCAGAGATGTAGTCTGTTATTGATTAAATAATTCATTTAGCTGTCCCCAAGATGACAAATCTGCTTATTGTCATGAGAGTTGATATACTATACTTTGTTTACAAAGGTTGTACAACAGTCAGAAAGTAATGTATAACTACAATATTTTTATAGATTTTACATATTATGTACATTTCATTAACAGTTACATCTAGCAATAAATGTATATTTATTTGATAAAAATTGAAATTGGCACTAAAATAACTCACATTTATTGGTTGTGCTCAAAGTAAAGGGAATCAGGAAAAATTCACATGGTGAATTAGCTTATGAACCTTTTAAAAATTTTGTCATATTTGCTAAGCTCTCCCATTTAACACTTTCAACACTGTTTTGGGAATGCACAGAGATTTCCTTCTGTTTTCTAAACTTGTAAGTATATGGTATATTGCATAGATCCATAGAGACATCCCAATTTTGCCTCTCTGTATGAACTTCTCATATGTATTCCATGGGTTAAGAAGAGTTTATCTTGCTACTCGTGTTTAAAAATATAACTCTGTTCCTAAATTGACATTAAATTGAGGTAGACATATTTTGAAATGACAGTTCTAAAAAATTCTGGTTTTTCTTCCCCCTCCCCTTCTTCACTCAGAACACTACCCAGAATCTGGATTAACATATTGAATAAAAAATTATCATCTTTACCATCACCTTTTCAGCTACAGATTTCCAGTCAGACACAATTTTAGTCTCTGCTTGTAGAACCCATATTGTTAAAGAGGCCTTTTCAGAAATGGGCTCTGGGAGGGCTTTCAAAATTTGGATAAGATGAACAATGAAAGGGAGAACAGCAGAATTAGAGGTAGGCTTAGCACCCTACTTCCATCCTGATAAAAATGCCATATACAGCAGAGACATTTGCAAGTAATTATTGTCAAGGAAGAGTAAGAATGGCAAATGTGTTGTATTTGAAAATTGTTCTTTCTTGCATTTGGGCCTGGTACACTTCTTCATCTCATCAGTTAAACCAAAGTATAAATGCCTTGCTTTCAATATAATAAATTCATAAAAATGAAAGAATATCCTAAAATTCTTATAATTTTCAATTAATTCCCTTTTTATATGTAAATATATTTTACAAATGTTGGATAACATCTTTTTAGCAAAAAAGATGCTGGAGAAATTAGCAAACATGCTAACTAGAAAATGTGAGCTAATCTTCAAGTGTAGTGTGATAGAAAGAGTTTATACCATTACCAAATAATCAGCAAAAATTGTGCTTCGGCTGCAAGTGTAAAATATAAATCCTGGAAGTTAAGAACTTTGGAAATATACTATTTCACTTCCAAGGAAATTTCTTTCATTGTATTTTATCTGTGTATTAATTTTACCTTTAATGGGTTTGGATGTAGCAAAAATTTGACCTGTGATGTTCAATAGACTATTAGAAGTCCCAAAACCATGATAAAAAGCTTTAGTTTCTAAAGGAGGAAGTTTGGGTTATTTTTATTGCCTGTGTCACTCAAAAAATACATACGGTGGATTTCTAAAGATGTATTTTTATAGATGTCTGTGTCTACTGAACAACTGCATATATAATGTACCTGAATTTGTATATTTTTATATACATATATGTTTATATACGTTGACTAAACATGTAAATAAGCATTTTCAAATGATTATAACCACCCACTTCTTGCATAATGTCAGTATTTTCCCACAAGTTTTCAGTGGTATTTTCCTCACAACATTTGAACATTATTGATGCATATCATTCTGTAGAACCCTCCAGCAGATTCAAATTATATATACAGACTTTCAATTTATATTTTTGTCGTTTTTAAGGCTTTATACATTGTGCTTCAGTAGAAAAAAAAATGATTCATATATGAAAAAATTAAAATACATTTTCATAAAAAGGGCACAAATTATTGATAAACACATCTATGTTTGTAGATTGGTTATTTCTCAGAGGTTATTTGGGGTCATAATTGTAAATCTCATTACCTTGCTTGAAGGAGAAGGTCTCTTTCATTATTACGGTGCTGAGGTCCATATCCCTGAAGCTAATTGCAAGGTATTGCTTCAGAGTTCTAATTGTTTGCCATCAAAATAGCTGTGTAAGCTTGATTAACAGTGTTCAGCAACATTCATAATAGTCCAAGCCTGGTCCTGCATAAAATAGAAACTGGGAAAAAATCAATAAGATTTAATAAGATCAGGAACAATCACTTACAATAGTACATCAATCACACAAAGTAATAGGTGCAGGATTTGATAGGGTCCTGAACTGCCTGAGAGATTCATAACCAGTACTCGTTAATGATTTGTTCATTTGCATTTTATCAATCCAGCTACAGCTGACAAGCAGAAGGAGCAGTAAGGAAATATGTTGACTTAAACTCATCAGAGTTTGCAATTAAAAAAAACCCAGATAACTTAATAGGAAAATCAGACGTGGCTATGTATGTGGAGGGTGTGTGTATATACACGTGTAGATGTGCTCTTTCTTGCTGCAAGATTATAATAAATTGCCACTCCATAGTGGCTATTAGTATTCCCATAATCCCTCAGAAAGTCTGCTTATGTCTGAGAAAAAGTACAACAATATATAAATTTTTAAATTCTCCTCAGCGTTTCACAATGTTACTTTCTCATTGCATCTCACACAGTGTATTGCCATCACAATATTTAATATGAAACATGCATATTGTCTTGTTTTCGTACCCTTTTAAATAAATAAAGCCCTGGGCTTTGCCTTGGGCCAAACCCATATCAAACACAAAACCAATAGTAATGAGATGGCTTTCTGGTGATTATTATTTAGCATTATATCCTATATCAGCAGATTTTATGTCTTTCTAAAGTAATTAAGTTTTGTTTACTATCTGAACATTTTTGAAATTGTCATGAATAAACATCAGATCTCATTTATCCAGACTCTTGCCTGTTTGTAATGCATCAGTCTTTTGTTTAAAATAAGAAACCCAGAGCCAAGCCAAGCTAAAATGCTACAAAAAACCCCACATGAGCTGCCTTGTGTGTGGATGAGTTATTTAGACAGTGATCTTGTAGGTCTAGCTGAAGATTGTTTGTTTGCCTCTGTTTGTTGGGTCCATTTTGATGAGTGCCTCATTATAAACCAGATTACACATCTCCCTTTACTGAGGAGCAGTTTGCTCTGTTAGATGTAGTAATTCTAATTTATATCCCAATTAATGTGTTTCCCTAGTATATAGCCTTTTCTTGTCCTTACACCAGATTTATTTTTTTTCACAGACAAAACCTTAAAATACTGTCTTTGGTTCTCAAGAGTATCTCATGACCCAGAACATGTGTTGTTTATTTGTACAATCCCTTTTTTTTTGCTCATTTCAGTCAGCATACACATTTTAAAAGGAGAGCAGCAAATTCTTAATCAATATATGCTCCTGTCACATCATCTTATACTATGACAGCATCTAATACCGGTACAAAGTCTGGGCTTCCTTAACACATGGTTTAAAATGGAGATTGTCACACGGCAGTATGATACGGAAAGAATTTAATTTGGGTTTTCTGTGAAATATCAGGCCCTTTGGCCTCAGCAACTGCAATGAAGGACCTTCCTGGGTTAGGTGGCACTACGATTTTTGAGGCAAAAGGATGACTGAATTTACAGGCTGACTGATGCTGTGATTTTAAGGTACCATGACCACGCCAGTGGTATGTGTTCTGCTGAGAAAGAATTGGCAGGTTGGTGACTTTGTCAAAAAATTGGCTCAATCTCTAATGAGATTTCAGAAATTATATTCTCTTAACTGCTATTCTGGGACATGTAAAAAGTATGAGCTACTGTATTAATTATGGATTAGTTATAATAACTATTAATTTTATAGTACTTTCAAATTTTTTATAACTTTACAAATATAACCTGAACTGGATAATTAAATCCATGAGCTGTATTAAAATCAGAGTAGTAATAAAAGAAAGGGAATTATTTGCTACAGTAAGTCTTGAGAAAAGGATATTCTTTTCCTGATTTTGAGCTGACTGTGAATAATTTGTGGTTTTTAATAAGTATGTTTGCTTCATTAAACGGCTGTTTAATAAAGAAATACTATAGCCTCTGAATTTGCTAGATAGTCTTGGATAAAAATATTATTTTGGCTGTTAGACGTGTGTGATTTAAAGCTATGCTATTCATTTTTCTGAGTAGGTTTGATAAAATAGTGCCCTATGTCAGCTGCTGCTTCAGCCTCCTCTGTAAATTTTCCCCAAGTCACAGATACCCTGTAACATCTAAACTACTGAAGTCACCAACTAAATTTAAGCCCAGGCTGATTTCTATTCAGTTTAAGTCTAGGTTGCAAAGTCCACCAAGAGCTAAAATGTGCCACAATGAAGACTCTATCCTCAGAAAAAGGAAACAGAAATGTCTGGAGTACTTGCCTTTCTAATTTACTGACAGATGTGAGCTAGCAACCTCAGTATCAAGCTAGGTTTTAGTATTCCTTGATTAAGAATGTATTGCTTTTTTAGGAACAAATCTTTATCCCCGATTGCTGTGCCTGCAATGCAGACTGCAAATGACTTCAAGGAAGAATACTTCCCCAAATCCATGAGAAAAAGGCCAGGTATTTTTTAATTTCAGATTAACTGCTTGTTTTCAGATATATGCATGCATGATACCTAACTGTCAGCTTTCTGCAGCATGTAAGACCTTGAGGGATAAATGTGTGACTCAAGAAATGGGAGGGGACTCTTGCTTTCTGGCGGTGATTGAGGGCTGTGCCTTTTAGTGGGACTTCCAATCCTGGAAAGCCCTGAGCCACAGTGTTCTGCAGTACTGCCTGGCAGCATCTCTGTCTCTGTGACCCAGGACAGATAGATCCTGAATTTGCCTAACCAAGATATGGGATCAGAGAAGAAAAGCTCTGAAATGGGCTGGGTATGTGAGAAAAGCAACAAGGAGCAGAGATATATGTCTGATGTAGGGGTTGGAGATGCGTGTGACACAGACATACACCTACCATGTTCAGATATGTCCAGTGATGGTTAATATGAAAATGTTAACATTTCTTTTAATGAGTATATCACTGCTTGGATCCTCAGAGGCAGTAACTATCATTTGGCTCTCCAAGAGCCAACTCAGGGGCCACATCCTTGAAAGAAACTTTTCAATCAATTTCACTCTTTAGAGAGTAAATAAAAGATTTCCAGAATTTCAAGAAATTGGGGGAAAATGAAGGAAAATTCACAAAGCTTGTTATGGAAAACAACTATCAGAAAATTATGTAAATCACATGAAAAGTGAACATAAAACCAAGGTACTAATTATCTGAGATGCCTAATAAAAAGTGGTTTCTTGTGTTTACACTGATTTTTTTTTTTTTTCCAGTCTGCAAGAGCTATGTAATTTACCTTATGCTTGTTATGACTCCAAGAACACTATGTTGGAAAACTATGTTCTTGCTAAAAAATTTAAAACAAATACAAGTTTTAGAAGCACTTTTCCTTGTCTCTTTGCAAAGTGTTATATTAAAAAGTACTTTAATATTGCTGCTGCTGAACTTTTAGGTGTGAGAGTATCATATTATTCTAGACTTTGGGAATGTCTAAATGCACTATATTTCTGTGTCTTTATAAAAAGAAGTGCCTAAATCACTATATTTCTGTGTCTTTGTAAAAAGAAGTGCCTATGAAAAGCTCTCTAAATATCCTGGGGGAATAAGAAGCAAAATACTCCAAACTGGGAATTTTTCCATAGGAAATGATGGGAAAGCAAGATCCAGATCTAGGCAACTGCTGGTCTGTAAAGAACATCACACTAGGATGTTTTCTTACCCCAAAGAAGAGACAAAAAAAGAAGGCATGTCATCAGTATGCTGCTGATTTGTGTATAAGAAAAAAGCTCAAACAGGTATTATGGACTGTGGCTGACAACTGGTCCATACACCAGTTGTGATATCCACAGACTTGGCAAACGAGAATCAGGGTTTACCATAGCTACAAAGCAGGCATGCAGACCAAGCTGGAAAAAAAATTAGCTTCTGCTTATCAAATTCTAAATATTGCACACATTTTGAAATACATTTTTAAGGCCTAGTTCTGAAATGAACACACTAAAAATAATACAATTTCTGAAGACATCATGTTAGGTAGGACTAACCAGAGCTTGAATCTCTGTCTTCTAGTGAATTCCAGATTGAAAGATTTTCTGTTTGACTTCCATTATTTCAAGCTTTTCCCCTAGAATATTTAAAATATAGGCTTAATTTTCTTCTTCTTTCTTTTACTTCTTCCTCCTCTTTTTTTTTTTTTTTTTTTTATCTTGTCACCATGTTGTCATTTTTTGTCATGTATATTATTCCAGAAGGATTTGATGTCTGGAGTGATTGCATAAATCAACTCAACTATGTCACTACTTATAAGTTTGCAATATGTTAACTCTCTTCATAATTTACATAATGTTTAAATAATATACCTTCTTTTTCCCTTATCCCTACATTAATGTGATTAGAATCAGTGGAAGCGCTATAATTTTCTTGTAACGTGTGCTTTCCTCCTACGCTTGCTTATTACAAGAAGTATCGCTTCTAAAACTAGCAGCCTCTGATCAGTTTAGCTGTCAAAATTTACTTTTTTCCAAGAATAAAATTACCTAATAAAATATATTATTGTTTCTACTTAGTATTCCCGTTAAGGTAAACAAACAACAGAACATTGTTGCTTTGCCTTATTTATTTCCATGCTGGCATCTAACTGTAAGTAGTAGTGGAATACATCTTCTGATATATTATGCAATTAAATTGATGGATGGTTAATTGAGTCAGTATGGCATACCATATGTGTACTCCTGACCTGAATGTCACTGGTCAGATTAAGGCTTCACACATTTGACCAAAGAACATATGCTGTTATTGAGAATGGGGCTCTAGATAGGATAGGGATTTTAGTCCATGGAAAGAAAATATCATCATAACTGGCTTTGCTCTTTGGTTGTTGGAGCCCCGGCTCCTTAGGAGTCCAGCTGTAAAGGACTTTAAAAATAATGAAAGTTATTAATTGAAAGCTTACTGACACCACGGCCATTAACTTTGGCAGGCTCTTTCATTAATTTATTTGAGGTCTCTTATTACATGACATATCCTCATCATAGCATTTGTGCCTTTGTACATCAAGCTTGAGATCTTATTGGCTTTTAATTTGAGCTTAGCCTTTTCTTTTTTTATCTCAACTGCCTTTTTTTTTTAAGAAATAAAATACTTTCCTTATTGGTGGGCATGATACATATGCAAGCAATAAAGTAGCAGAAGGAGGGGAGCCCATACACCTTTAATGACAGTGACACATAGACATCAAAACACATACAGATTCTCACACAGAAACATTCTTGTATATATAGTTACATCACAGTTGCAAATAATGGTATTTTTAGAAGTGCCTTGCTAAAACATTGTTTTCATAATGATTAGTCCTAGTTTTTGGCAGATTTAATATTTCTGTTTTATCTTATTTATCTAAATAATATTTAATGACATTGTATTTTTTGTCAGCTATTTTGCATATTTTACTTCTAAACCAGCCATTATGGGAGCTATTTTAGCTTCACAAATGTTTTAAAGTAAATTATGTTATTTTACAAAATTATTGCAGAAGAACATACATCTGAGCAATAATGTTTTATCTTTGACATTGCTTTGAAGACTCATCCATTTTGACAGGTAACTGCTTTAAAGCTATTTAGTTTGCATCAACACTGAGATAAAACGAGACTTGAACAATATGTACCATAGAAGAAAAAAAATATACTGTCATTACATGGTTAGAAAAAACAAAGATTTGTAATGGGAAAAAACAGCTAATAGAGAAATATCTTTGATTCAGTCATTGCTTATTGTAGAAAACCTGCATATTCTTTGTCCACTGACTTAACCTAGAAAAAGAGTAGTACTGTCTCTGCTGCATAATTTGTTACTGCCACTTTGAGAAAGATTATGATAATGTACATATAACAAAATTGACAACAATGGAGGAGTCCTGTAATTTTGAACTAAATTCAAGGAGGCTGCTCTGAGCATGAGAACTAACAGTGTCTTCATTATGATTAGCTTACCTTTTCAAGTGTTCTGCTAGGAACCTCTATCACGTAAATTGAGGCAGGAACTTTATTATCATCACTATAGCAACTGCAGGGAAATTTATTTCAAAACAGTTGGCTACCTGAAATTTTTCTCATGATGGAAAGAACAGCAGATGATATATACATTTTAATTCATTTTCATTTATTCCTGTTTTGAAGTGTTCCATATATGAGTGAAAGGCTTCTTTTGTTGTTGTTTTAAAGACAGGATGGACAATTCCATCTTAATTTTTTTTTCCTAATCCATCTTTTTTTCACTAGGAGCAAGAAGGAGTGCTGAAGGATTTTTGTTCTATCATTATATGTAAAACTTTAATTATGCTAAGATACGGAATATTTTAAATTGGCCATTTAATGCACAATTCTCTTCATTATTTAATTTTTGAGCTTAGTTGTTACCTGGCTTTTCTTTTGACTTTGATCTTAAATCACATAACCACTCAGCAAGAATCATGAAGCATGCATTTTTTTTTATTATTTTCCTATGGTGTTATTATATTCTATGTTTAAAGAAAAGGAATATCTGCACAGATGGATTTGTAGGAGATGTGAGGAAACTGTAGATGCACATAGAAATTGAATGCAAATACAAGTGTCTCTTTTTTGTCCATGGCAGGATGGATCCCATGTTCACAATTGCAATTTTTCATGCACAACCCTCCTTTTGTTGCATTTCTGTAATTACAGAGCTGACATAATGCTGAAGACAATAGTAATGCTTCAAAAACTGGCATCAATCTTTTATTGAAAATGTACAAACAATTTTTTTTTTTCTATTTCCTTCTGGTCCATGATAGTTTCATTTTCTTTAAAATAAGGAAAGAGAAAGATAGTGTTTTGAAGCATGTGTTTCATTAAATGAGCAGAAAGAAATGGAGAAATAGCTGTCTTGAAACCCTTTTTCTCCGCAAAATATAAAAAGTGTAAAAATTCCTATTATTTATGCATCGCGGCTGGTGTTCCATTATGAAAATGCAGTGTATCTCAATGGTACCCCATATAACACCCTTCAGTCCCTGCTTTAACCAATGCCCATTTTTTATTGAAAAAGACAGTATAAAGTTTATTGCAATCTGCATTAACAAGTAGATCACATGATGGAGACTTCCTGAGCTCTCTTTAACTTTTACATCTTACTTGTAGCCAAATTTCTCTCAACTCCTCCTAATAAAGAAGAATATTTTATGCTTTGGATTTCAGTGGGTTCCTCCTGCTACTATGAAATGGAAATATGTTCATTTTCTTTCAAAGACAGGAAGGCACTTTAAGAATCACTGAAGATGAGAATGTAAGATTGAATGCAAAACAGTCAACACAGTCCAATATTTCAGATACTTCGCGTGAGGCTTGTTTTAATTTGATATTTTTAGGAATCTCACCAGGACACCTACCTAAATCGTCAGGTTGTCCTAAGATCCTAAAATAATTCATTGGGAAAGATTGCCCCTCCAGAACATAATCAGAATTGCTCTCTGAGAGCACCTTTTTTCCTTCTTTTGACTAACTAGGAGTTTATTGTACTCTTCCTTTACTAGCCTTAATTCACTAAAAAATCCATCAGGTCAAAATATTTTTACTCACAAACATTTCACAATAGAAAGACAGAATTTCCAATGGCAATGTATTTGGTTGGGGCTTTTTTGTTCAGTAGACTGAAAAAGTAGACTTTCCTTGGGTGGTCAGTTGCAGTTTTGTTTATTGTGGGAATTTTTTTGTGGTGTAGTTTGTTTATTTGCTTATTTAGTTGTTTGTTTGGTTGTTTTTGGTTGTGTTTTTTGACACTTTTTTGTATCTACAAACCCTTGAAGAATATGAAATCCTGGGAGGCCACAAGTTGAAACCATTGCTGCCAATGGGAGTTTTGCCAGTGACTCTCCCAGGATCAGTATTTCACCCTTTTACACAAATTAAGAGTCAATAAACAAATGTGTGTACCTTGGAAATGTAAATGGAATAAGTCAGGGTAACTATGTGAATGATTAGAGATGAAATTAGTTTTCAGTGCTGCTTAATAGTTATCAAAAGAACATCTATCAGTAGGTATTATAATCCATAAACACAAATGATTATTTTGTGGGAGAAAGTGCTAGTGCTTTGAAAACCTATCTCTAGGTATTGAAACAGCCATTGTAAAATGTTGTGAATCTATACGACAGCTTAAAATATTTTTGAAATAGAGATCTCAAATTTTAAGGCAAAAGATCTATGCATTAATGTATTTGGGCCAACTCCCGTATCTCACTGAAGTCCCATTAGAACCAGCCTCAGTCTACACTGAGGATTGACTATTCTGCTAGCGTGTACATACTTGCAGTGTTAGCATTTCTGATATCCACAGAAAGCCAGCTACCTGTCAGCCCTGAGTCCACCCACAGGCTCTGCCACTCCTTCACCTTCCCCAAGGGTTTTGACTGCCTTTTCTCGTGGTCACCTCTGATATGGCACAGCTGTGGGACCTGGGTCAGAGCAGCAGAAGGAAGAGCCTTGTTGGGGTCTCCCACCTTCCTTCACCTGAGATGCTTACCCTGTATCCTTGCTGTATGTGGCCTTACTGTATTTTTACTTTTCTCATCGTGACCCTGACCCACTGACTTGATATTCTGCCTTGACTCTGGACTAAGCCCATCAATGGGACTAATCTGTGATCCTTGGACAGTGGCTGACCCTAGTCCCTGTCACTGGGACATATACATATACATCTCACTGGGCACAGTAGGATGGCACCCCATCACTGTGGCACTGACTGGTCAGCCTGACCATCACCCATGGACCCTGGCTCATGGCTCTCAGCAGCCTGCTCCTCCTGCTTCCTGGTAGTACAACTCCCAAGGGCCAGCCAACCTGAGATAGGAAAGCAGTGCTCCAGCTATTCAAGAATTTCTTTGTTTTCCTTTCATTCTCGGTGCCTGCTTTGAGGAACATGTATCTGGAAAGATTTTCCTATGTCTATCAGGTTTTGGTCGATACATAAGAGACAGAAGGTATATCCCAATTTAGCCAATAATATGTTGTTCATCAGGAGCATAGAAAAGCTGATTGCAATCCATTTTTTTGTTGGATCCAGTGACTTGAACCTGAGCAGCTATACAGCCCCTTTATGTCCTCAGTTCTCATGTATTCCTTTATGACAAAATTTTCCATTTTCTGAAGCAGACTTTGTGCCAGAAAATGAATGATAAACTCCACAACCAAAAGATTAAGGTGATTGTATGTTATTTTCACTTAGAAATTCCAGCTTTGAATTCTGATGTACTGAATGTTTGTGAAGAACGGAACACTCCCAAAAGAAAGACTCAGGGCAAATGCAGTCAAACGCAAGGACTGTGGCATTCACCTGGATGATGCTGGAACTTGGAAAATCACTGCTTGAACATCACTTCCCAAATAAAAACAAAGGAAAAAATAGTATTCAGCTGGCTGTCTGAGGAAATGTGAAGAGTATGCTCTCAACAGTTTGTCCTCAGAATCTTTTTATGAGAATTAGATAATATGTTGTGATGAAAAATGGAAAATTTAATATGTTTTGTTTGGAAATCCCAGCTCTTTCCTGTCTGTCCAAAGGGTTATCTTCATATTCTGATGCACTAATATTACCATTTCAAATTTTTGAAGAAAATAAATTTTAAAAAATTGCAGTCTGAGTTTCATTTATGAAGTCTCTTCTTGAACTTCAAATGTAAACTTTGTTATAAGAAGTCCTTTTCAACATTACTGGTTCTCTGCCATCCTCTAACTCTTGAAATGTTGGAAAAGATAGTTCATGCATAATGCATTAGGTGAAAAGTCTATAAATTTCTTGCTTTTAATTCATTTAGGAATCAAACTAATTTCATATTCATCATTGAGTATATTTTTATTCCTTGTAAAACAATCACTAAAACATTCAAAATAATAGAAGTGGAATAAGAAAGCATATCAAACATGTAGTTTTAATAATAGATTGCATTGTTAAGTCAGAAAGAATTAGGTAATTGTAGACAGTAAATATTTTAATGCATATCCTCCTCATAGCTTGTTAATTCAGTTACTTACATTAGAATAGTTGCATAAAAACAACATTTTTGCTAAATCAATTATCATAGAAAGCATTTTCTTAAAGTTTATGCATTTACATTACATATGAATGAACAATATTGTGTTTATATCTAATTTAAGAAACATGTTTCTAAGGAATTAAGAATGTGCCCAGGATAGAAGGGAAGGGGAGGCACCTCACTTTGTTAGAAGGAAAAAGGGGAAAGATTTTCCTGAGACCATATACTCAGGATTTGGGTTTGAGCAGAGAAACATCGCTGAATTAGGATCTGGATCAGAAGGGTCCCATGGAATTGAGTGAAAATGTATCAATCTGTTTAGCTGAGAAAGGGTCAGAAGAAGGTAAAGAATTTCCATGGAGGTTAAATAGAGAAAAAAATTCATTTGAAATATTAAACATATTCTTAAAATTATAGGATACCATTTTCAAAACCTTTATATGCCTCCCTATAAGCCTAAGTCCCACTAACCCTGGAAGTGTTTTGAATGCTTTTGAAAACCTAAGTTACATATCCAAATAACAAGTATTTTTAAATTAGTTACCTAATACCATGTCATCAGTGTTTAAATACCTTTAAAAACCTTTAAAATTGAAAAAAAAAAAAAAAAAAAAAAAAAAAAAGACATGGCTAGGCATATTTATTGTCCATAGCAAAAAGCATCACTTTGAATTGAACACAGAATTAGAAATTATAAAATTCAATTCTCTTTTAAATGCATATCTATATCTGTCACTCAATGCTTCAAATTACTCACAACGTTTTCTTTGTGGAAGCCCCTGTAGAGTGGTGCCATTGTACCTCTTGAGCCACAAAAGGAAATCTCCCAAGGAAACAAAGGCCTCAGTAAGTTGCTTGAAGCCACTGCCACTTCATCATTCAGTTGAAGCTCTCAGTGTTACCTTTCCTGACCTTGGTGAAAATACCAATGTAAGACAAGCAACACCACTAGGAAAGAACCTGTACTTCCTAGGGACTTCATGAACATAAGAGGAAGAAGAGGGAGGTGAAAAAATGATTACTTACATAGTGCCTCTCTAGAGCAACACTGTGTTCCTGCTTCGCTGAATGCAATTGCATACTCCTGGGATGGAGAGTCACCTCCTTTCCCAAAGAGTTTCAGAGATCCAGCATTCTCCGTACACTCTTTGCATCCACTAAATATTATAAGTTTGGGATGTTTTGGACAGCTGGATGGGAATATAGGATAGCTATGTGTAACCTTCAGAACTTCTTTCTCCTTCATTTGCAGTAAAATAGGGAAATACATACTTAGAAGACATCATTTTCCCCTCACTCCTAGACAGTATAGATAAACAGCAAGTAATACAGACCAGCATTTTTACAGGATTCAGCCTCAAGAGTTTTCTGCTCTTTACTGTACTTGGTTTGGCTGATTTTTATGCATTAGTATAGAAGACTTTTCAATATTCAAATGGATGCCAAGCAGAGTAGTATAGTGCATTAACCTTTCCCTTTGAGATATTTTAGTTCAATTGGTGGCAGAGAAAACCACAAACTGTGGCACAACTGTCAGTCTCATAAATGATTTGTGACTGTGTAAATGCAGACGCCACAGCTGTCATGTAATCTGCACACAGGCTATACTGGGAATGTAACTCAGACCCTTCTGCTCCAACAACACAGGCCTTTTCCATTTGTACTGTTCCATTAGCTGTTGAAATGGCTTAAAACTAGAACAATTTATCCTTCCCCTTTTGAACTTTAGCAAAATAGGACAGAACTCTAAACTAGCTTTCATTTACCAACCAAAATTCTCCCAATGTGATTTTCTAAAGCAAACATTTAAATCCAGTGATACCTAAATAGCTGTCAACAGTATTATAGAGAGCTGTACAAAACTTAAAAGCCCAGAAACAGATACATTTTCCTGGTTTCAAGTGTCACTGCAAACCACAGATTCATGACTCTGGATTGAATATAACATCTAATTTATGGGTTTGGGTGGAAACCGCCTAAAAGCTGCAAATGCCTTAGAGCTTTTATTTTAAAAGACCCAAAATTGCAAATCTGGCTAAGATTTGCTTTTTGAGGGAGTTTGAACTGAAAAATCACAAAGCAATACCAGGGAGAAATGAAATCATGTGAAACAAGTCAGCAAGGCATGTCCCAACATGGAATCACAACACAGCCTAGATATCTCGTGCACTTCCTTTGCAGGCCCAATAGATAGGGTAGTCACAAAGCCCAGCAAGTATATAGGTCTTTCCAGGAAAAAAGCAAGTTGGTTACTTACTCTCCTCTCTCTTTAAGAAAGACCTAAGGATCAAAAGGAATTTTTCAGTACACAGGACTCAGAAACATAAAGGAATACAAAAAAATATTGCAAAGCCCCTTTTATTCCCTGATATAATATAGCAATGTTGACTTCATTTACTTCTGAATAACTGATTATGTATTCCTCTGTAGAAAAGCAACATTTTTCTGAAACTTAATATGGAACTGTTCTAAAATTATTTCAGGAAACATATTTTCTCAGCTACAGCATTTAAACAGAAAAGCTCAGCTGAATATAGTTTTGTACTTTCTTTATTTGTTTATATTCAGGAACAGTTTGCAATTCTTTCCACCACCCCACCCCAATTCATTGAGCCTATAGGTCTTCAGGCAATCAGCAAAGACTAGAACAGAGATGTAGTGTTTAGTTGTTGCTTCCAAAACCTAGACTGCCAGTAACTTAATGAACCCTCTGGAGATATGCTCCCATGTGGAGCATGTTATGTCTGTGCTTGAGAAGGTTTAAATTAGTTATTTCTTAGAATACCCTGTGATGAAGGCACTGCTACCAACTGCTTCTCTTGTCACTAGCCCATCAGGGCAATAAACCAATTAGTTGTTGCCATAGCGAGGGTCATTTTTACTATTTTAAATTCTTGGAAGGGATACACAGCATTTCCCATACTTGTGGAATCAGCATTTTCAATTCATTATGATTGCAAATGAATGTGTTTCTTCACAAAAGCAGTTTCATTGTCAAAAAGGACTTGCTCCATTGCTGTTTTATGAAGTGCTAGCATAATATGGGGGTATGGGGTAGGAGGGAAGAGAGCAGGAGGTAGTCTGCTGCTTCAGATATATCATCCATTCATTTTTTATGAATGCTTTTGAAAAATATTTGGTCCTCAATTAGAAGTAGCCACATGCTGCTTCCAAATCACTATTGGCAAGAAATGCTAGTATATGCCTGAACTACAGCTTGCATCCTTCTGGAGATTTGAGATTTCTTCTTTGAAATTTCTGTCTATAGAGAAATCACTTTACTCATGAAAATTAAATGTCCTTGAGAAGTTGGACTGTGTATTTTGGTTTGTATGAATATACCTATGGCTTTGGAAGGGTGCATCAGGACTTTATTTTGCTAAAATTTTTCTTGCTATGTGTTGTGTTCCTTGGGAAGAGCTGAACATCCTTACCTTCTAATATGTTCTCCACAGAAATTTTAGTAAGCTTCGCTCCAGAAACGTTCTCATAAGTAACTAACTCACCTGTTAGTTGCCATGGAATCATGTCACAGCATCTGCCATTGGAGTAAGGAGCCTGACAGATATTATTTCCAACAGTAGCTGATGGTAGTGCTGTGTTCAGGTTTCATTCTGGTGGGTGGCTCAGGCTCACCAAGCCACCCTCTCACTGCCCTCCAGTGAGATGGGGGACAGAATCAAAAGGGCAAAAGAGAAACAACCCCCCAAACACTGCAGTTTATTACATAAAGCATAAGAAGCACATGTAGGCAAAGCAAAATTAAAAAAAAAAAAAAATCACAACTTCCAAGATTTTTAAGCATCACATGTAATGGTTAGACAAATGCCATCAGTCCAAATTTTCACCCATTCCTCCTCACAGCTTTTATTGCTGAGTATGAAGCTATTTAGTATGGAATATCTCTTTGTTCATCCGGGATCAGCTATCCCAGCTGTGTCTCCTCATAAGTCCTTGTGCACCCCCAGCTACTTGCTGAGAAGCAGAAAAGGCCTGGACAATGTACACTGTCCAGCAATAACTGAGACATTCCTATGGTATCCAGATTGTTTTGATCACAAATACAAAACAGCACCACACAAGCTACTACGAAGAAAATTTACTCAATCAAAGCCCAAATATGTAAATGTCTTTAGGTTTCCAAAAGTACCTTCATCAGCAAAATAGTTGAATATTGCATTTATCATGTAAAACACAATAACTGGAATTAGCATTGAGACCTTACACAAAAATAAAGCCCAGATCACTTCTTAGGTGATTTGAGTAGCTGCCACGTATGGCAGTTTTGAACAGCATTCTTTACTGTAGAAAACTTGTCCTAGGTGATTTTTGGGACCACTGAAAAGAGTTTTCATGAGGACAAGCTTAAAAGTATGTTCCTGCTCTGGTGAGGGCTGGCTTTCAACCATCATTTCCATAGGCATGCTCTGCAGTCCTGAAGAGATAATAAACAGAGTCAACGAGTTGGGCATGAAAATTTGTCCTTTTCTTCCTTTTGTGCCTCTCCCACAAAGTAATTTACAAACAATGTCGACACTAAAAGCATATTTCAATTCCATTACCTAGGGAAAATATCCTGGATATTGGAACCTAAAAAGGTTTCATGCAATACTTTTTCTTGATACACAGTCTCTAAAAGTACTACAGGAGGACCCAAATGGAATAATATCTTGTCTCTTCTTTGTAACTGAATTGAAAATCCTGATTTTCCCTATCCCTTTGTTATAGATTATAATTCTTTCGCTTTACATGTTTGAGTGTTTAGTTCCATAAGAAATCTGATGTTAGTTTCTGATGGAACACCTGAATTCCAAAAAAATTTGGATCCCAATATTTCTGTTTTTAAAGGCATGATGAAGATTTTTTTACTGAAGGAACCAAAAAAACCACCACCAAATTAAAGGTAAGCTGCAAGCCACAAAATGACAAAAGAGAATAACGGAAAGATAAACTAAATTTTATTTTAATATTTCTACTCACCTTAGCCAGAAAAGATCTTTAAT
>WEIU01017635.1:47612-65628 GCA_013389925.1 Aegithalos caudatus | reverse complement strand
ATAATTGATTGTGTATCACAGATTTGTGTAAACTTGTAATATGAAGAAAACCATCAAGAACACAATATTTATTTTCCTTGTCTAATGTGCCATAGTGTTTCCAAGACTGCAAAGCTGCAAATAAGAGTAATGTCTGATGGGGCACATTGAACGGTTCCCTAGAGACCCTGAAAGGACAGCAAATGATAACTTTCAGGCTTCCATTTATAACAGCAAGATTTATTTTAATGTTTGCATGTTTCTTGTATGAACTATGTTAAAATTATAAGAAAATGTATGGAAAGATTATTTTTCATATTGCATTAGTTTTAATTGGTTTTTGTTTTCCCTCACTACTATATTACTTGCTTTCCTCCAGAAAGATGCATAAATGCTTAACCTAGCATAATTATGTATATACATTCTTACCATTAGTAATTCGTGCTTTAATTACATTTGCCATTTGGACCACAGTATATTTGTGTGACTCAGAGTTATTTAAAAGTGTTTCATTTTCACAGGTTTCCAGTATTTTTCTATAGATAAATTAGGAAAGCTTGTGAAATTGCATACTGAAAATTGAAATAGGGACTATAAAATCCATTTTGAGACTTGCCTTTTGGTGTTTACTTCAAAGCATGCTTCTGTGTGTGTGCTTGATTTACATTTAGCAATATCTAAGTGCAAATAGTAATCATACACCAAAGTAAACTGGACTATATGCAATTGCTTCCTCTGTTTCTTCAATTGCAGTTGCAATCCCATAGATTCAAATCTTGACAGGTAGCATAATTAGAAAATTCCCTTTGTCTTATTAAATGTGACTCTTCTCAATAGAATTCACTTCATTGCAGGCAAAGAACAGAAAATATACTTCAAATCTAAAATGGGAAATCAAGGGGGACTGTTTTATTTTTATCTGTCTTTGTGCAAGCGACATTATTATCAAAGGATATTGTAATGCTGAAAATGTACTTTTGGGATTTAAATCACGTATTAGCCTGGAAAGCAAAAAAGTGCTGTAGGGCCCATGCAATATATTTTCTCATTAATCTGATTGAAAGATTATCCTTCCTATAGCTATGAAAAGTCTAATACCCATATATCCATCTTTCCTGCTAGTAAAATTCAGCTTTGTGCGTAGTCATTGTCTCTTGTGTCTGAGGTCCTACACTCTTCTTCATTTCTCTGTATAAGCCTATCTGTATTAAAATAAATTCAGAACAGGCCGCCATTTCATGCACACATTTTGATTATTTCATAAGCTGCTGAGGAAAATGGAAGTATCAGCAAGTCATGCAGTTTTCTGGTAATGTAATGCTGTCATTACCTCAGTGGTCATGTGAAAAAGTTTAGCTATAATATCTATGACAAATGTTCGGTGAGTCAAAACAGTGCATTTAAATGAAATGCAGATATGAATGAGCCATTATTGCAATCACAACTCCAGCTTAGAAATTATTAAATATGAATATATACACTATCACAGTAACCTGACATTTGTAATACATAACTAGCTGTGCATTTCTCACCCCCCTCCTCCCGTTTTCCTCCCCATCATCCCCCAGATTGAGAATAGAGGAAGTCATTTTGATCAGAGGCTGCACACAGTAATTGAAGACACTCCTGATGATTTCATGCAATCAGAGTGGCACATTATTTGTGATGAAAATTAAGTAAAGAAGGAAAGCAGATTTATAGGTTGTCTTGCTTATGGTCAACTGCCTTTACAAAAGATTAGCAATTCTATGCTAACCACCCCAACTGCATATATACTTTTCCACATCGTAGATTTACTGAAATTTTCATGTAACCTTAGTCATAACTTGTGGTACCTCATGATTTTAAGCTTTTAATGAAACTACAGAAGATGTCTTAAACTGAATGATTTCTATTCTGAGCTCTTTGAGAGCTGATAGCATGAACAGTATAGATGGCTCTAGCCATAACTGTCACACAGATAATATTCTTTTATGCCTCAAGACACTAAGATGGTGCTGTAGATAACCAAAAGGAATAAGCTGCCACCATCACTAATCTGCAGCTTTGAAACACTATAGCTTTTGCATGGTTAAGAGAAGGTAAAATCGCCTAGAACTGGAATATAGAAGACATTTTAAGTTAACATAGAAGAGAGAACTAAAGGTTGTCATATTTTTTAATCTATATGCACTCTAGATCAAATCAAATATAATCCCCTTTTTGTGTGTTTATGGATAACAATTAAAAATGGAAAAGAAGCTGATGCCTTTGAATCCTCCTAGGATACTTTACACTAATATCATGAAATTGAAATGTGGGGAGTAGTAAGCCTTATTGTTCCCTTTGGAGCTTAACTTTCAAGATGTTTCATATAGACTTTTGGTTGGTTTTATAATACATGTAACAGATTTTGTCCACCATCCACTTTGTGCCAGAGGACCTTAGTTTCTGGTGATTATTTTTCAATATGTAAAAACAAATGCAACAGAAACTTTAATAAAAGAATGAAATGTGTTTATCATGGTTAAGGTCACCAAATTAGAACTACATGGGATTATGAAGTAAAGCAAAAAGTAAAACTTTTTATAAATGTTTTACACTTTATAGTAGAGTTTCCTACTAGTAACCCTTTTTATTACTATTCTTTAAAAAAAAAATCTGGAGAAATGCTCATCATTCATGTTGTGTATAATTTTTTTCATCTTATTTGTCCTATATAACACCTAATATTAATTACTATTAAAGATTGATTTATAATAAATAAAAAACCAGAATCATTTTGGAACCTACATCTTTTTCTACATACAGTTTAGAAATCCCTAATCAAAAATCCTATTGTTGTGAGAATACAGGCTGACATGAAAGTGTCAGGGAGGCAGCGAAGGAAAAATGATGATCTTTACATCAACAGAGTTGGACCGCCTATAAACCACATTTCCTGGGTGTGTTTTTTAGGTATTGTGGTATGCTTTTCAGAGGAAAAAAAATTACTTTAATGTCCCAAGCAATACGAACATTTTTTATTGAGTACATGAACTATCAATAATAATAATCTAAGTTAATTTGTGCTCCAAAATACAATCACTGTTAGGACAAAAACCCAAAGCATGCAGGAAGCTATTAAATGCACAGCAGTATTTGAAATCAAACCACGGTGTCTTGCTCTTATGGCATGCTGACGTTATTGGTCCTTGTATATATTTACATAAGCATCTCTGAAGCCAGATTTGAAAAATGGTTTGTAAAGCAGTTAAGGAACATCAAAACCTGGCTTTACCATCAACTCTCTAAGCTCTGTACTAAGCATTACTTACGACTCTTCTGTGTAAACAACCGCATGAAGTTGAAACTAACGCAAAGTACGAAAATACGATGAAATTACTTCCCACTGCAAGACCTTATGCTGTGTAAGAAAGAATTTCAGATTAGACTCCTAACCAAAAATGGAATTTTAATCTCTCATTTTGCCATGGATTCAGTTAATGCAGATGCCCCTGCACCCTCAATTCGACTTGAGTTCAGGTAGCTCTAGAGACTGTCATTGCTGCCCATATGGCAAATGCATATCTTCAATCAGTACGTGATCTAGAAAATATGTATAGTTTTATTGAAAAAAAGTCCTGATTTCTGAGAAGAAATACTGAGTCAGAAGGAGGAATTCACCCTCATTCTGTGACTCCACCCATTTCCATGTTACGAATTGCCTTGATATTAGATCCAGAATTATTTTGAAGGAGCTGCCTAGCAATAAGGTATATTATTCATGTTCATAGAGCTTCCATTTACATATAAGAAATATAACTTTTGGTCCCAGTAGTGGGTGAAGTAGAAGGATTTTGACTTATTATTGTGCTTCTGCTGTTCACACAGCCCATTTGAGTCTCACTGCCAAAAGAGCTCAAAAATGGTCTAAAAGAAAGAACTCCTGTAGATTTATCCCTGTCTAGAGCTGTATCCACTTATAAATCATAGAAGTATTTAAAATAGTTTGCCAGGAAAGTTAGTATAAGCTCATGTCACAGATTAATTCTCTTTTGTTTTCTTTTGCATTAATCACAAAACACCTGCTTTTGATTACAGTACCTATTCAGTCATTAAATTAAGGTGGTCTGATGTTAATGAGGGAACCTGATATGAGTAACTAGAAGATGTTTATTATATACCAGCACAAAAATGCACCAGAACACAGAACCCGATCCTTGAGTTTGTCATTGATGGAGCTCTATGTAGAGCTTTTCACTGTACCTTCCTTCCCCTTTCAAGGCAAAAGTTAATTTATTGCTTCTTTGAGGATGAATATTGTACAATAGGTGAACAGTCTATGCTTGCAAGCTTATAATGCTTATGTTGCTTAATAAGAAGCATACAGTTCTCTAAATTGTAGGGATTTTGTCCTGAAAGACGTAAAAGATGTGCCTCCAGCATTTTAGAAAGGGTTTGAACCAAGCCTGCCATTTCCTTTATTTTTTCTTTTTTCCCGGCTATTGCTCAGTTTGCTTTGTGTCTTTGCTGCAACTGGACATATTCTCTATGTGGATATGGAATACTTTGTTTTTAGGGAGCAAGACAAAATTGCATCCTGGAACAAGAGTGCTACAGCAAACTATTGGTGTATTTTCCCTGAAAGCACCTACTGACTCTGTTGTCCAAAGTAACTCTAATGCAGCTGTTTTGCCCATTGCCATCTACGTTATTGCAAATATTGGCAATAAAAGTGACTAACAGAGAATTTAGATACATATGAACTAAAATGAAATCCAGAGTTGTGAGTACAAGAAATGCATTCACAAGCTGACCTGAGCACAGGGGTGGCCTACCAAAGCAGTCAGCAACTGAACAGGCTGAGAGAACTGGGTTGGTGTGAGGATTCTTACATTCTTTTCTTTGTGTTAGAGCCAGGATTAACACATGGGATGAAATTTTTGTGTTCAGACTCAGATGTTTATTAATCCTTATCTAAAGTACAGTCTCAAGAGTTGTGAGCTCTAGCTAACAAGGTAGGAAATGGTGATTCCTCTAATTATCTCCAAGGTTTTTTAAGCAATAATTACCCAATAACGAGATGACACCTATATTTTTTTATATTTTTGACCCAATAATTGACCACCCAAGGTCAGCAATGCAGACCCTTTCACCCAAAAAGAAAAAAACACCCAAAGCCATGAGGAAGAAGGAAGAAGAAGGTGAATAAGGACTTAGAAAATGTCCAAACTCCTCCATCATGCCCCCTGTATATTACTATATAGTAAAATCTTAAATCTAAGTTTTTCACCCTGTGAGATAACACAAGATCATTCAAACTACACTTCCACAACCCCAGTGTTATCATTCAATTTCAGAAGCCTGTTCCAAGGCCTCAAGTCAAATGCAGTTGAGGGTCAGTACCTTTTAACACAGAAAGCCTGAAATTTTCAGCCTATAGGGTTCCAACAGGTTGGTTCGGCCTTACAAAGACAACTTCTGATTTCTGAATCAAGGGCTTAGAGAAGACATTCTGACTCTTCTCTAAACTAGATGTTCTCAAGATGTCCCTGACCATCTTAAAAGTTTCTCCGATGCTATTATTTTGAAGTTTAGTTCTTCTAAGTTGGCTATTCTACTTCAAATTTAGACAAGCACCCCCAGAACTGACACTTTCTGCCTAATAGAGTGATGAAAAAGGACTTGATATACCTGAGCAGCAGAAAGTGACCAGAAGTTTCTTGACATGCATAAAATAAAATTTGAAAAGAACCTCTATTAGTCATGCACAAAATTTAACTTGAAATGTGTGTTTAAGTACTAAGGCTAACTGCTTAAGACATTATATTCATAATTTCATTTTCATGAAGATTTTTACTGTCAGATGATACTTCCCAACCCATTATTACTAGGTTAAAATGAATGACAGGTAGCATTGAAAATAACTTTGAAACATTATGAGTGCTATTTGAAATTTCCAAATTACTATCATGATATAATTTTAGCAGCATACTGGAATTAATACAGTAGTAGTAATATACTTAATGGAGAAGCAAATCCTGCATAAAAGAGTTTATGTAAGTACTTACACTTTAGCAAGCATTATACGCCGTTATTCTATACAGTAGTAAAGCAATGATAAATAAGTCATGTTGGAAATACAATGTTATGAAAAATATGACTGCACAGCTCATCAGTTGTATGCCATTTTGCTTTTTTAAAACTTAGAAAGCTAATACAGTATAGAATGTAGACATTATAGCTGAATTTTTCAAAAGGCCAGATTAATTTATGTCCAATAACAACATCTCTAGTTATATTGCAAAAATAAGTTTTATCAGCTCTTATGCTTCTGGACATAAACTGATCATTGAAAAGGTCAGGATATAATTTTTGTGCTTGCATGCAACTTTTTTCTTTATATAAAGTTGTGGGGTTTTTGTTGTTTTTTTGTTTTTTGTTTTTGTTTGTTTGTTTGTTTGTTTGTTGTGGGGGTTTTTTGTTGTTTGTTTGTTTTTTGTTTGGGTTTTTTTTTTTTTGTTTTTTTTTTTTGGGGGTTTTTTTTTTTTTTTTTTTTTTTTTTTTTGGGTTTTTTTTTTTTTTTTTTTTTTGTTTTGTTTTGTTTTGTTTTCCTGTTGTTCTTTGTTTGTGTTTTGTGGAATCACAGAACATCCTGAGTTGGAACAGAGAGTCAAGTCATCATCACTCATGGTCAAGCACAGAACCATCCACAGGAGTCACTCCATGTGTCACTCCATTGTCCAAACACTTCTTGAACTCTGCCAGGCTTGGTGCTGTGACCACTTCCCTGGGGAGCTGTTCCAGTGCCCAACCACCCCCTGAGTGACGAACCCTTTTGTGATATCCAACCTAAACTTCCCCTGACACAGCCTCAGGCCATTCCCTTGGATCCTGTCACTGGTCACCACAGAGAAGAGATCAGTGCCTGACCTTCCTCTTCCCCTCATGAGGGAGTTGTAGGCTGCAATGGGGTCTCCCCACAGTTTTTTCCAGGCTGGACAGAATAAGTGACCTCAGCCACTCCATATACAGCTTCCCCTCAAGGCCCTTCACCATCTTCTTAGCCTTCCTTTGGACAATAACATCTTAAATTTTTTTATACTGTGGCACCCAAAACAGCCCTAGTGTAGAGCAAAGCAGGACAATCTCCTCCCTTGCCCAGCTGGTGATGCTGTGCCTGGTGTACCCCAGGACACCATCCTGGCTTGAGGGCACTGCTGACTCAGATTCAACCTTCTGCTGACCAGGACCCCCAGGTGCCTTTCTGTGCTGCTTTCCAGCTTCTCATTCCCCAGTCTGTCTGTACATCCAGGGTTGCCCAATCTGAGGTGGAGAATTCAGCACTTTCCCTTGTTGAACTTCATATGGTTGGTAGAGAACAACTGCTTATGGTTTTTGATAATTTTTAATGAGTCTAAAACTTTCTTCATTATTCTAGAACATAGTATCTTTAATCAATAGAAACATATGGCCAAATCTAGTTATACAACCCTCTAATTGTCTGGCAATTTCTTTTTCTTTATGATGAGGCTCATAATGCCTGTAAAGGAAAAATGTTATTTTCCCCCTCATGTTTTGGGAAAATTAAATATTAGCAAGGGTACTATAAATCAAGTGTTCCAATATCACAGAAGCATCATGTTGAAATAGGTTACCAGTTAGAAATGGAGGCCTTCTGGTTTTACAGTACTACAGGACTATTGTTTTGATTTTCATTCCAGGCAGATCTTTAAAATTGATAGAGCCAAGCAACCTCATGATACAATAGTGTAAAAAACATATTTCTGGATCTTGCCCTGTATAGAGGCAAAAATCTTCCTTCTTCACTGAAGAAATAAGAACAAAAATGGAGAATCTAGGAAAAGAAAAAGTGGTCTCAGTGTTAAAGCCTCTCTGTAGGATTTGATTCACGATAAAATAATTAAGTTTTTCTAGGTACTTCCTTAAAGCAAAACCTATTACAGCTGGCTGTCAATTGAGTTTATCCAATCTGAGAAACTTTTGCTCCTGTCTTCAGAACTAAGAGAGCTTTTAGCTGCAAGTAATTTTAGGAGGAATTGTGTTGTGAGAACATATTTTAGACAAATGCTAGTATTGCTAAAAAACTCAACCTGTCAGGTACAGCACCTAAACTTAGTGGTTTACTTTGATGCTCCTTTATGCATTTGATGTTGCAAAATGAGGATAGCAGTATATTTCCTACATGCTGTGAAGATAAGACCCCATGCATACAGCATTTTAGTTTTGTGGAGAGGAACACCATAGAGAAAGCCATTATACCACAAATAATTTTATATTCAGTGTTGGATTGGGCTTGTATCAGGTGAGAAGCCAATGGAAGGGTGAAAAGAGATATTAAACAGGCTTTGGGTTTGTTGGGTTTTATTTGGGCAGACAATCTGTGTGTATTATACAGTAAATGATGCTGGAATGTGGTAGACAAAATAAAAACTGATCATAATATTTTTAATTATGTTTGATCTTGCTCTGGTTCTTAGTTCCACGTGAGATATCTGAAAAGAGAGTCATGATAGGGTCTATTCAGTTCTCTGTGGGGAGACTTTGAAAGTCAGAGTAGGTCTACTACAACAAACTAGTCAAAATAATCAGCACTGCCGGAGAAGTTTAAGCAGAACTTCACCTACAGAAAGCATCTCTGGAGAAAGATTAGCAAAATTTCAGCTGGGGGAAATGAACAGTGCAAGTTTTTCCAGTACTCATTATTCTTATTAAGATGCGTAATAAAATTATATCAATGTTCAGAAACTGAGCAAATAACATGAAGAAGAATTATGCCTTTTTTTTTTTTTTTTTTTTTTTTTTTTTTTTTTTTTTTTTTTTTTTTTTTTTTGTATTCATTGATCAGTTGGTGGCACAACAGGAAAATTCATGTCCAATATAAGTTCATATACATATAGAGGGCTCATTTTTCCAAAAGGCTGAGTCTTTTCTGTGCCTTTTACATCTCATAGCAACTGAAGGTTCTCAGAATTCTTCAGTATTGGGAAATTAAGGAGCAATGTAAATCATTTTATACTTGAGAGAAAGTGGAATTTGAAAAAGACAATGTAATATTTGCTTATATTATAAAGTGGTAAGAGTATGTTGTTGAAAAAGTAAAAAAACTTTGCAAAAAACTAGTTGAATGAACAGCAAGTTGAATTATGAAAGACTAGTCAAAGCACAGTTTGTGATTATGATCTGAAATTAATTACAATGCAGCTTGATGTGCAGAGACACAATTAGCGACTTAAATAATGCAACATGACTCGTGATGGTCAAATGTAGGAGAAAGCCTAATTTCCCTTCAAACCAGAAGCAATGGTTTTAGTCTGTCTTAAGGAGACAATTTTGATAACAAAATGCCTAATATTTTGAGTCACATAATTTAAGACTGCAAGAATTTAAACTGTTTTAAAGTGACAACTTCCTGTCTAAAGATTGCACACCAATTTGATGGATAAATTAAGTTTTTAAAATGTTGATGTTAGCATGGCAGTCTCCCAACAACCAAAGGGTATATAGGACATGTATGTTGTTCCCTTCCTTCCTGCCTTCCTGCCTTCCTGCCTTCCTGCCTTCCTGCCTTTTTGCCTTGTCCATTCCCTTATTGCTTGGTATCTTCATCAGCCTACATTATTTCTCAGGTAGCAAGCAAAAATTAATGGCAGAGTTATCTGTAAAATATTATAGTATAAGAATAACATAAACTACATGTGTATTTGAAATAGGTGTTTTTACAAATATCTGTATTTTGGAAAGGATGGGGCAAGATTTGAGTGGTGTTTTTTTATTAGAAAAATCCCCTAATTGTGACTTAAGGTATTCTTGCATGCAACATTTTCACTAATTGAGACATAGACTGAAATTCTGGGCCACCAGTGGAAGTATAGACTGGAAGTAGTAAATGAAAATAAGGCAATATACTTCCTAACTATTTCCAGAGCACAACACTTTACTTGTATGGAAAGCTTGTAGGGCAATCAGACAGTTTCCATGCACTTCTACTCAAATAGACAGAAATGGACATATAAGAGCTTTAGGTCTTCTGTTCCTTCAAGTTCTTCTCTCCAGCAAGGAAAAAACACTTTCATGAAGATTTAATTTAACTGTAAAAAATCTCTGTGGATAAAATCACTAATATCAATCTCAAAAGGGATATTTCAGAGAGATGAAAACTTTCAGAGGAAGCAGGGTTGATTTGATTATAAGTGTACAAAGCTCAGAATTCCCAGTGGTGTGATAATCCTTAAAATGAAAATGCTTCCTAAAAAGAACACTCTGTATGGGAACATCTTTCAACACACACTTATCTGAAGTTCTTTACCAACAAAATCCCTATCAACAACAAATTCTTATGGGATAAAGGAGATCTATTAGAATTAAAGTCATGAGCAAAAGACAAGCTCAACAAGCCTAGGGTGTTTTTGAGGACACGATCAATTTTATTACAGAAATAATATTAAATGTATACTGATGGAAAACATGAGTCTGTCTCTAGAAAAATATCACTTATATCTGAATGATCCATCCAATCTGGAAGAATATCTTATTAATATGTTAGTAAATACAGAAATTTGGATGGATGAGAGTACTAGTGTATAAACCATGCTGGTCTGCTGCTCAAAACTAGTAAATAATTAAGGCTGAAAATTTGGAGAAACAGTATGCAAACAAAGAAGGCATACATGAAAGGCTATCTATTTTTTTTTTTTTTTTTTTTTTTTTTTTTTTTTTTTCCAGAGACGACATTTTTGCTTATTTTTAGGGCCTCTCAATTTTTTGCTTACTACTTCCCAGTCCTTTGGGAATATTGCCTCATATAGAAATCATGGATTTGTGTTTCCCATAACAATAACCATTGTGTCCTTGTGCCTGCTTACTGCCGCAGCACTTTTTATTCTCTCTGCTTTTTAAAATATCTAGAAGACCAAGTTACTGGATCATATAGGACGGTTCATCTTTAGGAAGATATTGTGAGCTACTAATCTTTCTAGCACATAAGTGTTGGAAGTAAAAGAATTTTAAATCATCTTCTAGTGATAACAAATATATACAGCTTTGCCAGTGTGAAACGTGTCAGCAAGAAAGAACTTTCTTGATAATAGACTAGAGTAAATGTCACATCAATTAATAATTCAGTAATATTTCTCCAGCTACTATTTTCACAACCATTGACTATATTTGCCCAATGTTTGAACAAAAGCAGATAATGGAATGAAGTTTTAGAATAACATTCAGACAACTGGAAGTTATGCCTGTCTTAAAATCTCTGCCCGTTTTTACACATTGTATTTTGATTGTTGATTCCAGGGTATAATCAGTAACTACACTCAGTAGTACAGTAGACTTTTCAACTTTAATCTCATTGTCTTCATTTCATGAGGAGATTGTGATGACTGATCCCCATTTACTCTTGAGTTCAGCATTAAGATAATTTTATAAAAAAACCCACAGTCAATGAGGACCCCTAAAGAATGCTGCTTTTCAAGGGGAGGGGGGGGAGGGTTGTTATTGTTTTAAACACAAATCTTGACAATCAGTTTTGGCTAGCACACATAAAGTGGTATATAGAGTGCAAAGGCGATTTGTATATATGCATGAAAACTGATACCTGTATTATCTCAGTTATCAACCATCTCATAAAAAGATTATTTATACTTTCCAGTCCAAGAGGAGGTTAAGATGCAGTCAAATCTGTAAGTAATTTAATAAAAATGTAAACAATTAATCATTAGTTCGTATTTCACATTTTAATGTTTGTTTTATTGGTTGCACCATTTTCTCATAGGTTTTTTGAGGCTTGTCTAAAAGAAAATATGCTATTCATTTGAGCCAAACCACAGTAAAATGATTCTGCCTAACTCTAAAAAAACCAATCATTCCTTTTCATATTTTATAATAACATATGACATGTCAATTTAAACAAAATACACAATATTTGCTGACTGTAGTAAAAGGTTGATATTAAAATAAAGTATGCTGCTGTTAAGACCAGATAATTGAGCTTACCGAAGTGCAGGTTGTATCTGCTACAGCAAATGCAATACAAAAGCCTCATATTTTCCTAACAAAGGGTGCTCACACAGATAATATTTGGTATCTAGCACTTTCTCAGTGTTACTGTTTAGTAAAAATATCTTTTTTTTGTGTACTTATGCCACAATAAATTTTAAAATATGTGTATCAGACCGAAACAGTGCCAAAAATATTGTAAAATATTAGTGAGGTCTTTTTTCTGGGCAATGGTGTGTGTGTCTGTGTTTGTGAATGTCTGTGCTTGTATTTTAAAAAGAAATTTTACTCCCTTGGGTTTGATTTGATTTTTTTCTGAATTTACCAAGTGAGCCACCATATGTTCATCTACTTCCTATGTTATTAAAAAAATGCATAAAGCCTTCAAGTCTTTAGTACACCACTGCAAACAAAAATCCCTTTTGCTCTCTGTCCAAATATTTTACAGAATTCTCAAATTTTTAGACAAGCTATTTTGCACTCCTTTTTTTCCTGTAAAATTTTACACTCACTTGTACCATGTATCCTACTGTGTTTAATACAACACAAAACTCTCCATATTCTTGGCTTCTTGTTTTTTCCCCAGGTATTGGATAGAGTTTAATCATTTGTATTTGCTACTTCATGCCATTTTTCTTGTCTCCTTCCCTTAAATTGTGCTTACTTACTCCTGAAATACTAAATCCCAGAAAGACCTTTTTTCAGGTACTAGAGCTCTGCTAAAACTTCTTTGTCCAAATTCATTCCAGGTTTTCTCCTTAATTTCCAGTCCTACTCCTGAAATATCACTGTAAATAATTCTCTACAGTAATCAGGTACTTTTCAGCTGTATTCCATACTCTGCTGCCCTAACAGCAAAGAATGGCTGCTCCAGACAGAGGAAATACGGTGGCAGTGATGCCTTAGGAAGGCTGACCTAAAACAGACTGGACAAAGCTAGAGAAAAAAGGAAGGTATTTATTGAAAGGCCTTTAGGATACACCTTAGGCAGGACAGCAGCCTGACCAGGGCTACACCCAAGGCGGGTATAGAATGGTCACAAGGTCTTACATTTTGATGTTTTAGTCCATTGGCATATTGAGGTTTAATTGTCCGATTACAGCTTCAGGTTGTGAGGTCTCATCCTTCTTCTTCCTCCCTACAGTCCACCATTGTTTATGCTTTTGGGCCTGAAAGTTGTCCTTGGTCTTCAGCAGGAAAAGAATTTTTTTTTGTCTACCTACTCTGTGAAGAGAGCTTACCAACACTTAATATGGGGCTCAGAACTACACCCCTAGGCAGCACAGAATCTTGAAAACATGAAAGCTAAAACTTAAGGCATCAGCAATATCACAGTCACTTTACCCATGCCCAACCCAGTGCCTGTGCACACAGACCCAGAGGACAGGCTGGCTGTGCAAAGGCTCCTGTTGTTCTGCTGCCTGATGGGTGACACACAGCAGGAGACACCCCAGTCTGAACCAGACATCTCCTCATCTCCCTTCTCCCCACTCCCACCCACGCAAAACTGCATTTGACCCTGTAATTTTTTACTAATTAATGAAGAATCAATCTCCTAAGGCCCTTGTAGCACAGAACAATCAGCAGGAAGCAGGTTTTGGATGTACCACCAAACAAAACTCCAGGTGTTCAGGTATTCCCTTTAGCTCAGATTATAGGCTCATTATTCTAACAGTGTATTTGATGCTGTCATACTTTTTATGCATAATGCAAACTTGAAAGTGATATACTACATTTTTTTTCAACACATTTTTACTGCAGTGGATCTGTGACTTATTTTTGTCTAATATGTAGAGCTGCAAGAAATAAACTCTTTTACTATGCATTCCTACATGCAGTTTTTGTTATATTAATGATAAGAGCTGTATGGTTCTTGAAGCAGCAGTAGGGAAAGAGTGTTATTTCATTTTGGGGTACCTGTGAATAAGAAGTATAAAAAAACTTCATGCTGTTAAATCTTCTAGAGAGAAAAAATATATAAATAAAAAAAAAAAACACAAAGACCAAAATCTCAAAGCAGGATGGGTTTCCCTTTTTGAAAATGAAACAGAACAATCCACTTCAAGCAATTCCATATTTATATGTTTGAATAAAATCTGTATTTAGCTTATCTTTTCAAAGATAAACTTCACCAGAGTTCGTGTTTTGTCTTTTATCTAGAGGTCCTCTAAATTATAATGGTTTATGGCCATTCAAATAATTTGAAATTACTTTACCTATGGTTTGTCACTGAAATTTAGCTTAGTTTTTGAAGTCTCGACAGTAGCTGCCTCTTGAAAAGGTCTGCTCATCTGTTGCCACATTAGCATGTTAATTGTTCATTAAAACTATGGAATCTTGTATCTAAGTCCAGTGAGTTGTGGCATGGGAAAATTGTCAGAGGAAATAATGGTGCAAATCTACCTGAAATGTCTGCTTAATTTTACCACTTCTTTTTCTTGTTACTCTGCTTGTCTGCCATGCTTAAACAGGATTCTGAAAATTTTTGAAAAGATTGTGTGGTCCTACAGACTTTAGAATAAAGTCATGGGTATGCCAGAACACCTTTTGCAGCCCATGTATAAAATCTGTAGTCCTATAAGTCAAAATAAATTTACACACAACCAAATTTGAACTTTATCAGGTTGGGTGCTTTTTCCCCTCTTCAAATAGGTTGCAACACAGCATACAAATAAAATTCAACTTCTGATAAAAAATTTTTTTGTCTTTTCCTTTTCAGAAAATGGAAACTCCAGAGGGAACACAACCAATATAGAATTTTAGTGTAGGGCTTTCCAGAAGGGGAATATATATATGACAACATTAAAATAGATATTAATACAATATTTTTTTTTTAAATTTACAATTTATGTAGTCTTTTTCAGAGAGGGAAAAAATAGTTGAGTTTTAGTTCTGTTTTCCCTGAAGGTTATGTGCTCAGAAGTAGACAATTATCATCACAAGATCTATTTGAGGAATTAATTTTTAACATTGTCTATAATTTCCTTAAATAGGTTTAGCTTTTACCTAAGTACTGTGGCCAAAATCTTGATTCTTTAAATATTAATAGAGAATAATTTTGCCTCAAAATGGAACTGAAGTCTACATGAGTGATGATAAAGAGAAACTAGATAGCTCTTCATACTAAAATTATGTATCTTGAAAACCTTGTCCTGCTTCTTCCTCCCCTTCCCTTCCCTCATCAAACATATGAAAGGCTGAAGCCCACTTATCTCAAGCACTGTCTTTCACAATTTCCCAGTGTGATTGCTGCACTCATTTGGGATACTTGGCTGATAGATCCCTGGTTTTCTTCTTGTGACAATGGAAAGGAGGGCATTCTCAGCGACAGGCCAGTAATAAGAAACAAATTCCTAGAAGCTGATCCCAAACAAGTGGAGCCTCTTTCACATGACTTTCAAGCTCACTACAAGGTATATCTGTACTAACTGACATTCCCCAATAGGTATGTAATAATGACACTGAACACAGGAGGAATCATTCTCCAGAAGATTATGGTAAAGAAACAGCTTCAAAGCACAGAAGGAAAAGTGGTACCTTCCAGAAGTAATTTTGATGTATCTTTAATAATTTCTATGTGCTCTAATACTCCAATGATTAGTGCCATAGATATACCTATAAATAAATCACAGAATGTTGGAAAACATCTCCGAAACATAAACCAAAGTAGTCATCATCTGTAATGCACATGAGAAATATTTAATTAGCTGTGCAAGGGAGCTGACATGCAAGTACAGTATGTTAATTTGCAGAATTTTCTTTGAGGAACACAAGCTGTTCCTGAAGTATATGAAAATGAAAGTAACTTATACAAAATTAAGTTCTTAGATCAATGGCTGCACTTCTTCTGCAACTTTAAGTAGTACTTGGTAAAAAAAAATGCAGTTAAGAGTTAATCAGTAATTTAATTAAAAATTCAAATGTCAAAGTGTGATGTTATTGACATTATAATAATATTCCAGTAATTGCAGGATTGTTGCAAATGAAGAAAAAAAAATTAACAGATCAAATATGTTACAAAAGTGAATAAAATAAAATTGCAACAGTAAAAAGGAGACAAATAACAACTAGAGGAAAAAAAGTGCTACCATTAAAATGAAGTTGTCAGGAATTCGAAATATCCCATGATCTGTAGTACTGTAATAAATTATTAAGTTTTTATTGCCAAACGATATACTGTCACCTAAAACAATGAGGAGGGAAAAGAACCTTGATCACTAAGTAAGATTTCAAGAGATCTTCAATTCTTGTAAGTGGAATAGAACAGTTTCATTTTATGCTGGAGGTGAAAATCTACCCTACGTGGAAACAATCAATGAGATTATTATTAACAAAGTGTTTGGGAAGTTAAGAACAGAATATATTTTCAAGAACTTTACTAAGAAATAGAACATTAGAAATAGCATGATAGTTAGCAATGGAATTTGAAAATACATAAAAACTTCTTAAGGATTTCTTAAGGGAGGGTGCTGAGAAAGTAACCACTGGCACTGGAGAAGTGATCATTAATAATGGCTGTTATGTGGCAGGAGCATAAGAAGAAGGAAAAACATCAAATATAAGGTGGAGTGAAACTGTTTGTGTTTTTATATAAGGTGATATTAATTGAATTGTGTAGGCAGACCAGGGAGTAACTAGACTTGTAATAAGACAAAGATAATTAAGAGTTGCAAAAAGGATGGAAAACATGCTTGGGTTAAGCATCACATCAGATGTGTGCTGCAATCTTTTCTGTAATCAGAAAAGTTCCTTTTATTATTCACTAAACAAAATATTCAAATTGAGTTAAAAAGACTGACTATGTGAAAGAAGAAAATGTTTGCAAGGTACTTTCAAGGTGATAGATTTATAGGTCAGAGTATCAGAGTATCATATTAAAAAGGATTTCTCAATTTCAGATTGGAAAATAAATTACAGAGTACACTGAGGTTTTATGTCACTATAATCAAACTCTTACACTGATATTTAGGAGGTTAGCAAGGAAAAATAGCTATATATTGCTCAAGGGGAATGAAAATCGTAAGTATAAAACCAAAATCATCTGAATTAAAGATTATTATACAATGGAATGACAGCATATATTTCCAATTGCATTTAAAGTTTCTTTGATTTTGTGCTGTAATATTGAATTAAATTTGGAGTTGATGAAAATCTTTTTCTAACAATAGGATGTGAATCAGATAAAGCAGTCTCTGAATTGCAACAATTTAAAGAGAAGTGCATAATCTTATATTTTTTACTCCTTCCTCTTATTTTTTTTACTGGTATTTGTCCACTGGTAGATATCTGTGAACTCAGTTTAATCATACAAAAGAAATATTAATTATATACTTTGGAAATTAATAAAAATATATAATTTTATTTCAGATTTTGAGAACAAACACAGTGAACTTTTACCAGAGAGTTATAAACAAAAATTAAGTGGTGTTTAGCTAAAAGCAAAGATACAATAACTACTAAAAAGGCAAGGAAAATGTCAGACTATGGCATTTAGGGATAGAAAGGATAGAATTGTAGAAAGAAAAAAAAAAAAAAAAACAGCTTCAAAGTGTAAAAAAATTGAAGATAAAAATTTTTAAATACCTAGTAAAAACTTATGTCAGTGAAAGAATAAAAGAAAGAAGAAAGATGTTTAAAAGAATATGATTTGGAATGGTGTTTTAAGATAACTAGAAAAGAGAGGTCCAAAAGAGTTTCCTCAAGAATATAAATTGACTTTGAGAATCTACAGATAATAGGATGGGAAAAATAAAAATGGCTTAGAAATAGATGACCAAGTGGGAAGTGTGGCGAGTACAACAAGGGTTTCTGCTTCACATTGGGAAATTTACATAAAAATAAGGGAGGATGAAGTAAAATTTGTATAGCAATAACATTGCCAAGAACTACTCCGTGTTGTAGGTTGAACATAAATAAGTTTTCCACAAATTTTATTCAGACATTTTACAGGCATTGTCTATAAGACAATGTAACAGGCATTGTCTACAAGAAAACATAATTGTGTCTGAGATAAAAAGAGTAAATGATATAAGAAAAAAAAAAACAAAACAAACTAAAA
>WEIU01017635.1:12873-42325 GCA_013389925.1 Aegithalos caudatus | reverse complement strand
AAAGTGTGTGTGGGGGAGGAAATCAGTAGAGACTTTTTTTTCAGTGATGAAATAGGTTAATTTCATAGCTGACTTGAAATCTTGTGACAAGTTATGGTATTCTATTATGCCATTATTAGTAGAAGACATAATCCCTTGCAGCTGTGGTAACTCATGATAACGCACAATATATACCCATCAAGATATCTCCTGACAGCAATGAAATTAACTCGTGTCACCCCTGTGTCTAACAGAATGTGCTTGCAGCTTCGTCTTAGTATGCTGTTTTAGATACCAATGAATTGTTACATGGGGAAAATGCATCTATTAGAAAAAATCGTTTAAACCAAAATTTTCACTGGCTTCACTGTACATTCAATGACAGATGTTTCAAGCAAGGTATCAGACAATATAGGTGAATGATTGAAGGTAAAAGAAATCATCGTTATTGCTTACTTCTAAGTGTGTGTTTTCCTGAACTTCAGTGGGATCTGTAGAACTGTTTTGCACAGTTACTTCCAACACATCTTTGGTGAGGTTGGAATTCATTTCTGAATGAAGTATTCTCTGTATTCTCTGGCTCAGAGTCAATGTGAGAGCCAAAGCCTAAAACCATTGCAAAGTCTTCTGTTTTAAGGAGCTATTTTGAAATTATAGGATGATGAAAAAACTGTTACTTACAACTTTGTTTTATCTCCTAAACTAATACTTATACAGAATTATCTAAGTGACTATGAAGCTTTGAGAACATGTTTCTTTTATGGCTAGTTCCAAATTGCTGGGACGAAAGTATATTTTACAATATTTCAAAGAGGAGAAAGAAGACAAATCAGAAGATAGCAAACATATCTCAGCAGCACTTTAAGACTGTAATTTTAATGACTTTTTGAAATAAGTGTTTTGCAATAACAATTAAATAAGCAAAGAGATAAAAGCCAGTATTTACTGTCACACATATTCTCATTTTCTGACAGGTTTCAATAATCAAACACTTCCCACATAACAAATGTTATACAAGCACTCTGTAGTCCCAGTACGGTATTGGTTATTCCCAACTTAACTTCATGTGTTGTTTCCCTGATGACTAGACCAGTTCTGACTTTCATTTTTTATTTAAAAACAACAACAACAACAGCTGAACTCCAAATTAGTCTCATGGAATACCCTCAATTTAGCTCTTTTAATAAAATGGAAAAGTTGAAAGCAGCCTGGTCACAAGGGGAAGTGTTACTTAAAGCTTGAGCTCGGCCATCAGCATTGCAGAAAAAAAAAAGACTGCTTTAAAAATAGAGACTGCTGCCTTTATCACTGCTCTGCACTGCTTCCCTTGTGGATAAGCAGCTTTTAGCTTTAAAATTTTATTAAATAAAAATAACAAATAGAATTTTTTTTCCTTGATTTGGGCAGATCCTATTTTATGAAAGAAAAGCCAATAACTCTATGAAAATAAACAAAATACTAACTGTACAAAAAGTGTGATTCTCAAAATTTTCAAGTTAGAAAAGTATTGATCCTTCCTATAAATAAAGCATATATTCATTTTGAGACTCAAGCATTTGACAGTACAAGTTGGCACAAGCTGGATTAAAAGCAGAAGGGTTTTACAGACTGTATTTCAAACAATGTGACAATATAAATTGTAAATTTATAATAAGTAATTAATGAAGATGTAGGAAATGGTGCGGTTGTGTTCCAAAGATTAGTGCAATCGCATCTTAATGGAAATAAAAACTGGTTATTGACACTAAAACTCCACCATTTAGGCTTTCAAAGAGGCATGCAACATTTTAATGGAAGTCTACTGAGAGGCTAATATGCTTTGCTGGACCTTGACAATGTTTTAAAGACAGAGGTTATTGGGGGAAAGGTGTGTCAGCAAGAGTGTACGGTGCTGCAAGAATTTTGATTGCACTGCTTTGGGATTGCTATGTGGATCTTGCCTTCCAAACCTTCAGGCACTTCTACGCCCCTAAGACATTGAACCTGTTAACTGATACATTGATTTAAAGTTGTTTTAGAGAGGCCAGCTCTGTTCCAGCTGAAAAAGGTTAGATGCCTGAATCTATAAAAACAAACATGAGAGAGTATCTTTGATACACTGAAGTATCTGCCTCCTGCTTGAGTTTTTTGCAGTTTGTTTCCAAGTTTGTTTGTGCCTGGCCCTCCTCCCAGAAACTACCTGCTACTGTTCCTGCTGGTGTTAGGCTCTGGAGAAAAGACTGCAGAAATCTATAAACAGGACATAAACAGAGAGCATTTTTACAATTTCAGAGTTTTTTAGAATTTGTATGTATTCAATGGCTAGCTTATCCTGCAGCTTTCACTTCCCTTCAATATCACCTTGAAGTATGTATTTTCCTCTCAGCTTCTGTCTTTGTACTGTGTGGGTCAGAAGTACCGTCCAAGATAGGTGTGAGTCTTACAATGCATTTGTCAAGAAACAGTGTAAATTTGGGGAACCATGAAGTCAGTGAAAAAGGTAGTAGCTAGAACTGAATATATCATCAAAGGAATTAATAATAAATCAAAGAAGGTAGTCTCTTAATAAACATACAAACAAAAAAGTAACAAGAGTTTACATATTACAACACATACCTAAATCATAAAATATCTATAAAACTAATTGCTGAGGATGAATTTCTCTTTAGGAAAGAATTCTGAGTGGATCAAGTATAGAGGAAGACTACTAGGATGATCAGGAGAAGGAAAAGAGGAGATGCTGAAAGAGCTTGGCTACTTTTTCGCCTAGAAGAGTGAAGGCTGACCGTAGCATACCATGACATAAAACCACCAGAAGTTTAAAGCACCAGGCTGACAGAGGAGCTGTTATAAATGGTGTCAGCTTTCTTAACTGGCCATGAAAAAGAATGGTCTGGAAAAAGTCAGAGGATTTCTAATATTCACAGATTCTGAAGCATCTAAATACCAGTAGATTAATGGGATAAAAGGTCATATCTCTTTGTGATAGCAGGGACTTGATTTGATGCACCAGATTGTCCCTTCCTGTATAAAACTGATGCAAGTTATTATAATTTAAAATTCCTGGTAAAATATACATTTTGATTGAGGGAGCAAGCTCAAGGCACAAAGCTGATGACTCAGATCTGTTAAAATAGCTCACTTGGCCCACCCAACAAAAAGGTTGAATTAAATTTTTTCATTAATGTTAAAACTTAAATAACATTTCTGAAATCTTCAGTTCTCTGAAAAGCTGTGACTGATCTGACTACACTGTTGTATTTGGCAAATTATTTTGCTGATTGAAAGTTTCCTTTATTTTTGCATGGATCATTTTTCTTTGGGTTTTTCTTTATAAAAGGACAAAAGAATAATTGAGAAGGCACAGAATGTAGCATTGTTTTTGTCATTCTATCAGTGCACTGGTGGAATTTGTTTCTTTTGGAAATATAAAGGAAAAAGTAAATGGTCAGGAAGGATTCTCCTATATGAGCTTCAATATTTTTAATATGAATTTTTGAAGCAATTTTCGAAGCAATTTTCTTTTCCCATTTTCAATCCACATTCTTTTTATATATTTTTAAATATTTTCAGTTCTAGGTACTATCTTTTCCACTGATTTCATGGTTGTGAAGCTAGTAAAGTTTTGTAGTGGTAGAAGCAGTAGAAATTGAAGATGGAGAAACAGTATCAAAACTGCTGAGGAAGTTAGAGCTCTGGTACTTGAAAAGACAACCTACCCTCGCAAAATATTTTTAAGGTATATTATTTAATAAGCATGTGTCAGCCGCTTACTCCAGTGTTTTATTCTGAAAAAGTAAGTTATGGTTGTGAGTAGCTTAGGAAAATATTTTCCAGGGAAGAAGGCTGAGAGCTAACTGAATTAATTGTAAGTTGATGATGAAAATTGGTGGAATATATTTTTCCCTGATTACTAAATACATTTAGTGAAATCAAATTCACTATTAAAGAATAAACATACAAGCTGTAATTAAACTGTATTTACCTCTGACATATGACTGTTAGCGGAAAACATCCCCAACTGTTAGTTATAAACTTTCTGATGAAAGTGTCTCCTGCCAAAACCCTGGTGTTCTGTTGAAGATTAAAGCAAGTAACTTGTGGTTTCTTTATTATAGCTGGCTCTGACAGCATGTATAAACTGACGGGAAATTTCCATTGAATCCATGGTGTTTCAGGATTCTGCTAGATGTGCATATGCACATACAGGAAGGTTCAGTGGAATTTAGCTTTAACAGGAAACGGTGGAATATGAAGTTCTGAGGAGACAGAGCTTTGGGGATGTCCTGATTCCCTACAAAATCTGTAGGAGGAGGTGAGAGTACCCGGCTACCCACGTCAGGCTTGGCACAAAGGAGTATTTTCTTCTTTCCTCCCTTCCACAGAAAACAAAATGTAAGCATGTACCTGTCAGAGCAATTCCTAAACAGGCACCAAATGAGCTAACTCTGGAACTGGAAGCAATAAAGCTGCTCCAGACTGAAGTTATGCCTGAGCTAATTGCCCAGGTGCAGCGCTATGCTTCAGAGGTTACACTGCTCCAAGTAATTGTAAACTTACCTGCTCAGGGATGTCTAACATATTGCTTCATTGATATATTTATACATAACTCCAATGAATCATCAAAAAAGCCAGAAAATATCAATACTGAAGTTCTTTCAGTTATTTTATACGGTCACCTGTGGTATGTGCATTGCAGTAGCATTCTTAATTGTGCAGCAACTGTGTATTATTTTTGTGGGATCACTGCCTCATTCACTGAACACACGTGGTGCCTATATCTAAGCTGCACAGTGAATTGCCATGATATAAAGTGTTGTGTATTACAGTTTGTAATGTCTGAATGATGTCTTGTGAAACAGAATGATGTCTACTGCTTCCTGTACTGAAATAGGTATATAGTGTGCAGTGAATAGGTGTAGGATCAGCTGCAAAGTAAAGATGACTTTCATAGACATCTGGCTTTTATCCCTTTCTTTGCCAGCGACTTTGTGAATTCCTTACTGAAAGATTGAAGGATTACTCCATTTCAGTTGCTCATTAGTAAAGTGGGGGATCATAATCCTCCTTGGTTAAACAGGTTTTCTTAAAAGGTAGCATATAAAGCTTTATGAAACAAGCTAAAATCTAACGGAGCATCAAATAAAAGTCTAAGAAAGATACTATTTTTTTTTTTTTCCAGTGCAGGGCTTGGGCAGCATGAAGTATAGGAGTCACAATTGACATTAAAAAGTAGTGTTGAATACTCGTTTCTTTCAACAGTGAAGGTAAAACCAGCATGTGTTTACACAAGAATGAAATATAATTATCACACAAATTCCTCTGTGCCATATCATGACTTTTCAATGTTTTGCTTGCAGACCTCTTATATTCAAGTGTGGCTTTACATACTTTGATTCTTCCATCTCTAAATGTATTGGAAGGTAAAACAGTCTCTTTTCAATAACCTTTCCTCAAATAAGCTGTCTAGAAAAAGAAATTAAGCACTGAAAGTGTTAAGAAATATGTGGATGTGGTACTTGAGGGTATTACTTAATGCTGAACAAGGTGGTAGTGCTAGGTTGATTTGGTGATCTTTAAGGCTTTCTCCAACCTTAACAATTTTATGATTCTGTGAAATGAAAAGCCAAATAGTTAAGAGACCAAACTCCTGTATTGGGCACATATAAGGCAAATTTCTTTGCAGGTCTGTCACTATCTTTCTAAAGGGATTGGGAACTTCTTCCTTGTGTCCCTCATATCTTACCTCTTATCTCTTGGGTTTGTTCACACTGTCAATGCATATGTAGAGCTGGGTTGTCTCTAGTATAAATTTGAATAATGCATAGCACATCAAAGGTCCAGTGCTGTCTGGCTTATGTAGGCATTAGTAAGGCCAAGCAAATATGCTAATAAATTAAATGTGTAAGAGAGAATCAAGTGGAAGCATGTAACATTTAAATTGATAAGCATATTAATCTAAAAAACTTGTCTGCATATACTGAAGTCAACAGAGGATCAAAACACAGATTTATAGTTTTGATGCAGAAAAATTTGCCTCATCTGACCAGTAGAAATTATGACAACTTCTTCCACAAGTTTTTCAGAACCCGAAACTTTTCTCCTATCAGAATTTGCTACTTTCCTGATATTTTCCCAGGCATATTTTAGAGTCAGATATGTGAAACCCATAAACATTAATCCACAAGTCACTTTGAAAAATGTGTTGCTTTGTCATTCTAGCGTTTCCAGTGGAATAATAGGAAACGTTTTTTCACTTCACAGCAGTAGTGTTACTCTGTGCCTAGTTCCTGCTAATAAAATAACTTTCATATACTACAGTATATGACACAATGGATATTAGACATTGATTAAGCATTGATTAGCATGAAGTTTGTGTGTACTATGTTCTGATTATGGTATAAACATAATGTCCTTTAAAACAAAATAATCCTTTAGACCTAGCCAACTGAAGCAGATACAAAATAAGGTATCTGTTCACATGTAATAATAATATGCTATTGCAACTTTATATTTGGAGATTTTCATGGAAAATTATGGGTTAAATTATTGAGTCAAAAATTAAACTCTCCTGAGTTTTTTTTAAGCTTTTGTGCCATCTCATCCTGGGATGTTAATTTGTGGAAATTATATGATACTGTATCAGAAATACCAAAGCCAACAGGACTAGGGAAGTGATCATCCGTCTATACTCAACGCTGGTGAGGCTGCATCTCAAATCCTCTATCCAGTTTTGGGCCCCTCACTACAAGAAAGACATTGAGGTGCTGGAGGGTCTCCAAGAAGGGCAATGGAGATGGTGAAGGATCTGGAGCACAAGCCTCATGAAGAGCAGCTGAGGGATTTGGGGGTGTTTTGTCTGGAGAAAAGGAGACTCAAGCAGACCTTCTTGCTCTCTACAACTGCCTGAATGGAGAGCATAGAAATGTGGGCATCAATCTCTTCTCCTAAGTAACAAAAAATAGAAGAGGAATTGGCTTCAAGTGGTGACAGTGGAGGTTTTGAAGGAATATTAGGAAAAAAATTCTTCACAGAACAAGGTTGTCAAGCATTGGAACAGGAGCCAGGAAAAGTGGTTGAGTCATCATCCATGCAAGTATTTACAAGACATGTAGATTGGCACTTAGGGACATGGTTTAATATTGGCCTTGTGGTGTTAGGCCAGCAGTTGGACTCCATGACCTTAAAGGTCTTTTCCAGCCTGGGTGATTCTATGATTTATTTCCCTAATAGGATGTTGGGGGTTGGGTTTTCTTGCCTTTTGTTCCTTTTTACTTATAGAATTTTTTCAGATAAGTTTCTAGGAAGCACTAACTACTGGGTACTTATGGGTACTTAGGAAAAACAAAAGAAGTGGCCAAGCTCAGGAGAGGAAGGCATTTGGCTACACTTCTATTTTTGGGCATTTCCTCTTGGAGGGACAGAGATATGGCAAGAATTGGGCAGGTGAAGGACAGGGCAGGGGCAGCTGCTAGCTCTCTCATTCTCAGCTTTAGAGGAGGACAGTCAGAGCTGCTGCTTGAGGAAAGGATTTTGCTGCCACTGCAATAACCCAGGCCAGAACTGCTTCTCCTGCTGTGGGGGTGAACCTTGCTCACTAGAACAGCCACCAGATTGGGACCTTATTAACACCTACCTCACCAAAAGAGGGACCTATCACCATCTGCTCGGATGCCTGGGATCCTGAGCCTACCTCTCCTTGCTGGGAGCCAGGGCACCACTGTCCTGCCCCTGCAGCTTCTCCAGCACTGCTCTGGGCCTTTTCCTACTTTGTAGTCTCACACCCCCTGCCCTACCAGGATGTCTCACAGTTCCAGCTACCGCTGTGGAGCGTCTGGTATATCTCATCCACCAGCCTGGTATTTTTTTTGCTCATTCCTGCCATTCCAGCTTGGTACTCCTCAGAGTCCTGCAGGGGCATCAGGATCGGCTGCCCCAAGGCTGTGTGAAGCAAAGCCTCTCCTCCATCCCTTCCCATCTCCGCCTGTCTGCCATTACCGCGCACTCCCCGAGCTCACCCCACAGCGCCCCCTGCAGCCATGGGGGAATCACCGCACCCACCCTGCCCGCCGGGAGCCACCAGCGCCCCTGCTGGCTGTGACCGGAACTGCACTGAAGGGGAAAGTGCCTGCGGCCAAAAAGACTTGTACTGGGTTTGTGGTTCTGTTTGTTCTTAATGCCATCATTGTTGTTTGTTTGACTTGTTATACATAGTAATAAAGAACTGTTATTCTCATGTCTTTTGCCTGAGAGCCCCATAATTTCAAAATTATAATTCAGAGGGAAGGGGTTTACATTTTCCATTCCAAGGGAGGCTTCTACCTTCCTTAGCAGACAACTATCTTTCAAACCAAGACACAGGGAAAAACTGTGCTTGAACCTCAGATTAGCTTTGTCTTGCTACATTGTACTGGAGTGTATAGTGTCTATATGCCTCAAGTCTCATAATAAAGATGAGGGACATAGTCTTCAGTTACAGGTAAACAATTTGAGTTCAGAACATTTTTCCTGACCTTTAGTAACGTAATACTTTTCCCCTTCTAACTCTGTCCCCTAGTAATCAGGGTTTGATTTAATTTGTCATGATATTTTAATGAATTTCAAATTCTGGGGAAGTATCCTTATAATTTCATTCAGTTTCAGTTAGTACCTGCAACCAGAAGTGAAGTTTTGGATTCAGCAGATACAAGCCACTTCTGAATTCTTGTGGCACTTGAAGGTCATATCTAGTAGCAGCTGCAGATATGACTGACACTGCTACAATATTTTGCTGGGTTCGCTTCAGCCATCTTTCTAAACTGTATTGGTCTTTGCTTTAGTATGGAAGAGAAGTTATAGAACACTTTTCTGTTTGGGGAAAGGTGGACCAATATTATTTAGAAGACGAAAAAGTGTCCCTGACAGTAACGAATAGACCATAATGCACCTGGCACATGCAGTAGTCCTAGAGGATGAGGTTCTGGTGGTAGAAAGTGTATTATTTGGAAAGGAAATGAACAGTAGGTGGAGTCTTCATGTTTCATAGCATCATAGAATCATTGAATGGTTTGAGCTGGCAGTGAAGTTTAAAAGTCATCTAGTCCAATGCCCCTGCAACGCACTTTAATTGGAACATTTTCAATTATATCAGGTTGCTCAGATACCTGTTCAACCCGACCTTGCAGATTTTCATGGAGGGAGCATCCACCACCTCTCTGGGCAACCTGTTCCAGTATTCCACCACACTCATTATAAAATTCTTGTACCTTAGATCTAGTCTAAACCCGCTCTCTTTTAGTTTAAAACATTACCCCTTGTCCAATTGCAACAGGCCCTCCTAAAAGCTGTGGTCCTCATCTTTCTTATAAACTCCCTTTGAGCAATGGAGCACCATAATGTTGTCTCCCCAGAGTATTCTCCAGGCTGAACAATCCCAAAAGCCTCAGGCTTTCTTCATAGGAGAGATGTTCCTCCTGTTCTCTGATCTTTTTTGTGGTCCTGTATCTCAGAAATGAGACAAATTACCACCCGGCTTGTGTATTTCTTATGTTTTAAGCTGTCAGTCCCATTTCCTGTATGTCCACTTCAAAATTAGGTCTCAAAATAGAAGACGGACATAAAATCCATTAGGACATTCTCATAATATTTTGGTACAGAATATGTGTTCATGCTGAGAAGATAGTAACATTTGCTGTGCCACATAAAAGTGGGTTTAAATTGCAAATAAATGAAGTTCCTTCCCCTTAGATCTTTCACACCTTCTAAGCACATGGCAAATATTATATAAAATGGTGGAGAATCAGACTACCTCTCTTTTGAGTGTATAAGAGGATGGATGGATTTAATTCCCTTTGGATATCTGACCCTAATAAATTCTCCTACCCAGGGTTAGCCACTTACGCCTCTAGTCTGTCCTCTGCAGCTCTGACCCCAATCTTCAATTTCAAAGGATATTTGGTAGCAGGGGAGAAGAAACCTGCCCATTTCATTGCTGCACAGTACTTTAGAGTTAGGCAATCAGCTTATAGCAACTGCAACTGCTATTTTATGAATTCCCACCAAATCCTGAACTTTCTCAGTAAATTATATGATGCCTTCTCCTAGTTTTCTCCAATAGCCACACTTCCAAGCCATGTGTTGCAGTACCCAGACTTAGTGTGCAATTCTTATTCCTAAACTGACACTGCTGTGACCACAGTCACTGACTCTGTGCCTGTGTTGATCTGGTTAACACCACACAGATAATGAGGTCTTCAAATTTGCTTTCCAGGCATTGTTCCCTACCACATTATTTTGATTACAAAATACTGCTATATCTGTACATCTGTATCAGGGTGTCACAACTTACATACTGATATGTATTAGCATTTCTTCAATCAAGCAAAAACTTACACATTTTTTCTTCTTTAACTGCTGCTTCATTACTTGTGATTCATCATTTCCAGTGTTTTGTTCTGATAAATCTTCAACATGGTTTCATTTTTCTGCTGTTATACAGTGTCAACTAGCTCACAAACCCAGAAGAATAGTTATTAAAATGTTCATGCTTCACAAATAATATTTTGACTGTTGGATAGATATAAAAGTCCAGTAGGAAAAATATTCTGACATGATTTGTAACATGCTATCTTTCAAATGGCAAAAATATCAAAATATAATTGAAACAGCCTGCTCATGAAGCAATCCCCTTTCCATTTTCAAACAAATGAAGGAAGCACACAGTATGCATTTTTCTGTGAATCTCAGGACTTAGCTCTATACAATATTTCTATTGAGGCAGTCAAGCAACTTTTTGCAAAAGAAAAATAGACAACACTGGATTGCTTTGATAGTGTTTGACTGAGAATTTGTTACTAAAAATAATTCTACATGTGTTTGATTTTAAAACCTAATTATGAGATTAATTTTTCTATGTGTATTTTTGCAGGATATGGTCCATTATATTTGATGGAATGATATGGTGAAGGGAGAACTGTGAAAAGACAAGTCTTGTTAAAATGAAACCATTATCATACTAAAGGATGCAGAAAATATAGTGAAGAGATGAGAAATCCCTTTTGTTAAATGATTGTGACCTGTGCCTTGTTTGAAAAGCAGAATATTTAGCTCTCCCTCTCCCTCCCCCTCGATAATGTGTTGACCAGATTTTTCTCTGCAGATTTCTTTGGGCAGTGAAGTTACTTTGTGTAATGTAACATTAACAAAATGTCATCTAAATAAAACATTGATAGGCTTATGCATGAAATACAGTAAAACTTACCTTTTCTATATATTCATTCACTGTAATATAAAAAGTGAGACATGATAGACTTGTATGTCTAGAATATATATTTATGCATGGACACATATGTCTGAAAATAAAATATACACAGGAATACTTTATATAGGTGACTTTCTTCTCCCTGCAAGGTTAAGCTATCTGATTAAATCAAACTCCATTCTTTCTGTTTCATCCATCACTACCAGCTGATAGCAGAAACAGCATGTACCTTCTGAAATAGTTTTTTCTTGTTGTTGTTTTATGATGTGTGAGGAAGAAAGAAAGAAGGTTTAATTTAATCTGTTGGATTGACTTTGCAGAGATGATAGTAACAGAAGCAGTATCTTCAGCTAAGTAACCTGAACAAACACGACATGGAAATTGAAAAGGAGTTAATAAATACAATACTTAAGCCTCACTTCTACCAGCCCCTTTTATAAGGACACTTGAACAAGCCATCTCTTATTACAAGAAATTTGCTATGAGAAGACTGGTAATTTTCTGGTTTGGAAGGTTTTGTGTCTTGTTTTGTTTGTTGAGGGATTTTTTGTTTATTTATTATTGGGAGGTGGTGGTGTGTTTGGGGGAGATGGAACATTCCCCTTTTATTTATCTTTTTAGTTATTCATTTCCTGAAAGACCCCTTTGGTGTACATGATCATACTATTTAGCAATTTTTTTTTTTTTTTTTTTTTGGTTAGGAGTAAAAATAGAAGACCCAGAACACCTATAATGTGTTTTGATCTGTGTTGAACCTAGCCTTTCAAGGCAGTTATTGCTTCTCATTTATTTCTTACATTGATACATATTTATTTAATGAAACTGTCTTAGCAATAATGGAGGTTCTGAGGAACAATTTTGTACTTTAAAAGCTTTTTAAATTGGAAGTGAAATCAGAAGGGCTTGATTTTTTTAATGACTTTTCCATGCAGAGTGGTTTGGCTTCAATGCCAATAAAATTTAGAGTAGAAGGAAATTTAGGGTATATTATATCAATAGAAACAGCATGTGTTTCTTTGAGACCTCTATCTCACCTCTTCCCCACCCAAATAAACTCAGGCCAAATTCAAGTCATCAATTAAGACATACCAAATCCTTTCCCACTTGGACATCTGTGTTTGCAGACTGGCATATCGTGGAAAATATTTGAAAAAAAAAATGATACTATAACTATATAAATAAATCACAAAATCACAGAATCACAGAATATGTCAGGTTGTAAGGGACTAGAGTGGGTCATCAGTACAAACTCCCTGCTTAAGCAGGTTTGTCACACAGCTGTTTGCACAGGATTGAGTCCACCTGGATCTTGAGATTCGACATTTCTCTTGCTCTGTATCTTTTAATGAAGAAATTATAATGTTTTCACATGGAATAGAACCTTGACAAGTGGTGAATAGATGCAATTATCATAAAGCTACACTAACAAACAGTTTACCTACAACCCCCAAATTCCTTGGTGTTTCCTTGGCTGTGCTTTCTATAAAGCCATGCTGAAAATCATTTGGATGTGCATCTCATTGCATGCATTTGCCTCAAGAGAGAACATGTTGAAACACTTGCTTCAAAATATTTTAAGGAAAAAAATATAACAACCAAGACCCTACAACATCTCAAGATGTAAGAAGCATTGAGGGTTTAACCAGTAATCGGGATAAGTCATGATCACAAAATCGTAGAATGGGTCAGGTTGGAAGGAACCACAGTGGGCTATCTGGTCCCTGCTCAAGCAGGGTCATCCTGGGGCACATGGCACAGGAGTGTGTCCACATGGTTCTTGAATATCTTCAGTGTGGGAGGCTCCATCATTTCTCTGGGCAACCTGTTCCAGTGCTCGGTTCAGTAAACAAGTTCTTCCTCATATCCAGGTGCAACTTCCTGGGCATCGGTTTCTGCCCATTTCCCCTTGTCCTACGGCTTGGCACCACTGAGCAGAGCCTGGCTCCAGCCTCTCAACACCCTCCTTCCAGATACTCGTGAGCATTGAGGAGGTGCCCTCCCAGTCATCTCTTCTCCACACTGAACAGGCCCAGCTCCCTCAGCCCGTCCTCTCTCAGAGACATGCTCCAGTCCCTCAATCACCTTTGTCACTGTCTGCTAGGCTCATGCAAAGAGCTCCATGTCTCTCTTGGAGCCCAGAACTGGACACAGCACTCCCAGTGTGATCTTGGCAGGACTGAGTAGAGAGGCAGCATCCTCTCCCTTCATCTCCTGGCAATGCTTTTCCTAATGCACCCCAGGATACCATTGGTCTTCCTGCCCACAAGAACACACTTCTGGGTCATGAACAGCTTGTTGTCCACCAGGACTCTTGCTCCTGCTCTGCACAATTCCTTTCCATCAGGTCAGTCCCCAACCTGTACTGGTGCCTGGGGTTTTTCCTCCTCAGGTGCAGGACTCTGCATTTGTCTTTGATGAATTTCAGATGGTTCTTCTCTGCCCATCTGGCCAACCTGTCCAGGTCCTTCTGAAGGGCTGCACAGCTCTCTGCAGTATTGCCCACTGCTCCCAGCTTTGTGTCGTCAGTGAAGCCCTTGAGGAGATATCTGCCCCTTCATCCAAGTCACTGATGAATATGTTAAAAATATTGGGCCCATTATGAAACCTTGGAGGACATAACTTATGGTAGGCTTCTAACAAGACCCCCTGCCACTGATTATAACCCTCTGCAGTCTGCTCTTCAGCCAGGACTCAACCCACCTTGCTGTTCACTCAAGTCCACAATTTCTGAAGTTGCCTGTGAACATGTTGTGCGAGACAGTGTTGAAAACCTTGCTGAAGTCAAGGTAAATGATATCCCCTCATCCAGACAGGTAGTTGGTTCATCATAGAAGGCAACGAGTTTGGACAAGCATGATTTACCTTTACTGAATCCTTGATGACTACTCTGATCCTGTTGTCATGTGGATAGTGATACCGTCAGAATCAGACACGCCACCACCTTTCCAGAGACACAGGTGAGGCTGACTGTTACTGTACTTCCCTGGGTCATCCTTCTTATTGCCTTTTTTTAAGGTTTGAGTGACATTTGGTTTTATAGTTCTTTGGTACCTCTTTTGTTTGTTACAACCTTTTAAGGATAATGGTGAGAATCCTTGCTTTGGCATTCACCTGTTTGCACAACACTAGTGGATGTAACCCCTCAGGCTCACCCACATAGACTTGTGGATGTCAGCTTTGGCCAGGTGCTCTCTCATCCAAAGATTTTTCACCAAAGGAATCTATTCCTTCCTTGATTCATTTATCCTGCTATCCTAGATCAGAGATCCCTGAGTGTTGGTCTTGTCAGTGAAATCCAATTCAAAGAAGGTGTTCAATACTGCCTCCACCCTGTCCTGCTACCAGGCCCCCCCTCCATTTAGCTACAAGCCCATGTTATCATTAGTTTTCCTTTTGTTATCATTGTGTTTTAACAAGCCCTTCATTTTGTCCCTGTCATACTTAACCAAATCTAATGGGTTTTGGCCTTCCTTTTCTCATTTTTACTTATTCTACAACCTCTCTATATTCTTTCTAATGTCCTGGCCCTGCTTTCATCCCTTCTGTATTTCCTGGCTATGCTTGAGTAATAACAGGATTTCTTTATTCATCCATGTGGGTCTCCTGCCTTTTTTGCCTGATTTCTTGCTCATCAGGGAGCATTGGTCTTGACCTTGGAGGAAGTGATCCTTGAATATCAACTAGCTTTCTCGGACCCCTCTTCCTTGCATGATCTGTTCCCATGAGATTCTTCCAAGGAGAACCTTAAAGAGGCTTAAGTTAGCTCTCCTCAGTCAAGCTGTAGGGTCACTTTAAATGTCCCAGCCATCTCAACAGTTTTAAATGAAGAAATTCATTCCTTAACACTTGTCATTCATCCATCCTGGAAATGACTTTTGTAACTAATGTAGTTACAAAGCTCAAAATGAATTTTATAGATACAGCAAATATAACTTTGGACATGCCATACTTTTCAACTCTCTGTAAAGGAAGGGTTATGGTAGATTTCAGCCACATCTCTTTTATTTCAATTTCTAATCTGAGTTCAGGATGATGTGTGAAGTTGAACCATTGTGTAAATTTACCAGTTTCCTTTGCCACAGCCAATAGCATGAGTTTAGTTTTGGAGTTTGGGGGGAGGGATGTGTGGTTTTTTGGATTTTGTAGGTTTTGAGGGGTTTTTTGTTTGGTTGTTGTTGGGGATTTTTTGTGAATGTCAATCTAGTTTGATACTTCAGAAGAATTAGTTACCCTAGATTTCTTCAAGACAATATTGAGACTTTGGGAAATGTTTGTTCCTTCAAGTTGATATGAGTTCCTCTGCAAAAAACTTACGTAAGTAAAAATTCGCCTTTACCAGGGCCCAAGTTCTAGTTGTGATTCTGTGATACCACAGTAGTTTAAAACCTCTGTAGTCCATGTGAGAACCTTAGTCGTATATTCATTAACTATCGAAATATCCTAGGGGTATAAAAGTAGAGATTGACAGTATCCAAAATTCACTGATATAGTATGTCAGCTTTATAAACTTGCTACTTAATGTAGTCTTCAAATTGCCAACTATCAGAGTTTTTGCTTCCTTGCCAAGGTATTCTAACTTAGCACTGAGAAAAAGTTTTAGTAAGGAACAGTATCAGGTTTTTACCCTTTAAGAAAAATTGATTCTGCCTATGAAGTCATCTTGGGTAGAAATGAACTACATTTTTAACTGGACATAGTACAGAGAGAAGCAATGGTGTTATGCTAAAGCTCCCATGTTAACCTTATTAACGGAAGTTAAATACAGGATAATTTAGCAATGACTGCTATATATAAGAACAGATGGCTGGTGGATGACTTCCTTCTGTGTACTGAAAAATTCCAATTAAGGCAAAATTAAATGAATTAATAATATCATAAAACTGGTATTCCACATTTTACTATGGATTATGCCCTCCTTAGCAGGGAAAATTACATTAATTGCTTCAAGAAAGGAACCACTCTGTGCCTGCAAAGGACTTGGTGGTGAACTGTTCCACTTCCTGCCACTGCACAGTTATGCATAATGTGACCATATGGAATTTACAAAACCTAAGTAAGAAGGGTACAGCAAGATTTTTGTTCCAAACCCTAACTACTCTGTCATTTAACTGGAGAATATCCAAGATCCGTATCATAGCCTAAAAAGTTTTTATCCACACTGGATACCCACTAGAAAGACATATGCATAAGAATATCTGACATTATACTCATTAGAGGACATCATTATGCTTGGTGCATTGCACAGCCTGACAAAAACGTTTCTTAAGCAGCACTAAATAAGATTGTCTCTCTCTACAAATAATAGGTCATGATTTTGGCTGAACAGAGGGTTAAAAGTGAGGGAGAATCTACCTTTTATTATTTTCAGATCCCTAATCTCAATTGACAGTATTTTGCTGTATCTTTGAATAGGATAGTTCGACATTTTTTCCCCCCAGTGTTTCATGTCTAAACCCATCTCACATCTGGTCTTTTCTGATATGAGCCCCCCATCAGGGGGTTGAGGAAAATTCTTAAGCAAAATTCAGAGGGTTTTTTTAAACTATTTTACTCTTTTTGTTGGATCTGACAAGCAGAGGTTGGTTATCTGGCACTCAGCCTAAATGATGCATACTCTCCTCCTGCCCAGCAGTAGTGCATTGGGCTTGCAAGCACTGGGTGTAGTTAGTCACAAGAGACCTTGAAGCTCCTTCCCTCAGCCCTGATGTCTCAAATAGTGAGGGCTGATGTGGTATGGAACAGCCCGGTCTCAGATTGTCCTTGCTGTGTAATAGTATGGTTATGTCCCACATGGGCTGGAGTCATCCCTGTAACTGCTGGAACACCATGACTCTAGATAGCCAGGGCTTCAGTGTCTGCATCTGAGCTAATCTCCCCACCCTCCCTGCATCACCAATGGAGAAGAAAATGGACTTTTAGGGAGTGATTTGGGGAATCACATTGCAGAAGTGCATGTCCTCTCTAGAAATTCCATAAGCAAACCAGCTAAATGAGCTGTGCACATCTCTAGGTTACTTGTAGGTGGTCTAGTGAATCTCACTCAGGCATGATGCAGATTGAATGTATAAATGCTCCAAGGAATACTTTCTTCTTTTAGTGTTTCCCAGCAGCATGAATTGTCTGGGAGCATATATCAGCCATGAAGAAACAATAGAAGTACATGAGCCTATAAGTGGGCCCTGACTTTTGTTAGTTATGATATATCTACAAAGTAAGTTTGGAACAATGGCAGTGTCATCCCTATAGATATGTGCAAATAATATTAGAGAAACCAAAATGGATCAAAGCAAATCTCTTAAATTGAACTTTATTAGAAAACATGTTACCAGATAGAGAAGAAGACAAATAGTTATATGGCACCTGACATTTTGTATTGAGGGGGTTTCTATGATGCCACAAAGGAAACATAGAACCCTTAAAAACCTAGATATTTGACTGCAGTGCATTCTGGCCTGCACAGCTAATTAAATGGTGGCATTTGTCCATACTGGATACTTATGACAGAATTAAGTGCCTATACTCATCACTGTAGCAGGAGTTCTGGAGACCCCAAAGGAGATGAGTGATATGCCTCCTTAGTATTGAAACGTACTGCTAAGTTGTTGCAGCAGCAGGAGATTGCAAGATCAAGAGGCTTAATAGCTTTGGTACAAGAGCGGTACTACATTAAATGCAGTAAAATGCAAGAAGTTACTGTATGTTCATAGCACTGAAAGCCCCCTAGCCATACATAAAGGAGCTGACAAACCACACATATGTAGAGTTCATAAGTTAAGAAAGATTTTAAGGGGAATTTTACTGTATGTCATTTCAGACAGTGGTTTTATTTGAAAAATTATGTTTTGCATGCTAAAATAGAGCCTCACAAAAATGCAAGGTAATTACAGATGGGTCTATTTTATAGCATGAGATGCAAAGCAAAAACTGCAAACATATTTTTGAAGCATATTTTTCAACATAAGTTTTAAGTGTTTTCCTTTTACTTATTTCTTGTTTCAAAAAAGTTGTACTGTGTATTACCTTATTGTTTGCAATGCATCTTCATACTTCTACCTTGTTCTCCTCATCCTTATTTGTGTGGTAAATGTAAGGATTAAATCAAAAAATTATTTGTTTTCACAAATAAAATTATTAAAATAATTTCCTCTTTTTGATTTTTTTCTATTTTATATCAGGAGCTCCAACCTAATTTTTCCCTAAAAAAGTATTGGTATAGAAAATAATGCAAAGGTTTTCAAAATATATTTTGCAAACCTGATACTCAGCATTAAAGCTAAAGATAAGAAAAGTTTCACCTTAGGCATTACACAAAAGCTTAATAACCTACTCACCCCTGTAGTTGCCCACACACATGACCATATGTACTTTGTCACAATCTGGCATACTAACCCTAGTCCTTTGCTATAAGAGTGTCCTTCTTCATAGCATAGACTTGTTTTACTGAGACAGGTCTCCATGGAGATGGGATTGAGAAATAAAAGGCTTGAACTCCTGCCTTGTTTATGCACAGTCCTAGACTTTTGTCTGCCTGTGGCTGCCCCACCTGTACAAACTGCCCCAAGACTTTGCTGCTGAAACTTTCTGAGCAGCATCAGCAGCTCTCCCTGCCACCCAGTCTGTGTCCTACCTCTGCTTTGCTGTTTCCAACTTGTGTTTTTCCATCTTGAAATACATCTGTTTCTGCTGCAGAATAAGTTCAGTTAACAGTACTTGTGCAACTAATTTGTCTATGTCTATGTCAGGTTGGGGCTGATTGCCTGAGGGTAACTTTGCCTCAACAGCTTCTTTCAGACCTCATTCTATGAGCAGCATTTTGAGCTCTTTTAAAATCTTTCCTGCATATTTCAATTTTCTTTCTGAGAATAATTGTTCGCATTCCAGTTTACAGAGTAGGGAATATGTTTTTGACTGGCTCATTTTACTTAGGATAAGGCCTTTTTCAAATGAAATTCCTTTATACAAGTTTTCTTGGAAAATTCAGCCTTTTCTCCAGTGAACATTTTCTCACACATTTTTGTGGTTTAGTTTCTTTTTCCTTGCAGACTGACATCCTGTGGCTGGAAGAAAGCTATGGGTTCTCCTGCCTTATGTGGTATTCCCAAAGTGAAAAATACAAATAAACAAAACAATCAAAACCAAACAAACAAGCAAACAAAATAAAACAAAGGCAAAACAAAGGTTCTGTGCACCATGTAGAGGTGGCTAGGTTTACAAGTAGACCTACATCTCTGTTGTTATCAATCATTTGAATGAGAAGGAATAAATGTTCATTAGCTTTCCTGTTACATTAAAAATTAAAAAAAGTTGCCAGTATTTAGCCATGTGAGCAACTCATGTGAAATTTCAAAGGTTTATTAGTGGTGTTATATGGTACCAAAGTAAACTTCCATACCCTTACCACTCCTTTTATTCCAAGACCGATTGGTCTCTCAGCAAATGGAGAAGCACAGCAGAGGGCCTACTTCCAGCTTTCACTCTGGAAACTGTACATCCCAACTGTAGGAAAGAGAAAGCTCTCTGAAAATGCTAATTATCTTCACACCATGGTATTCCCGGAAACTCCCTGAAAATAACCACTTTGAACCTTTGGAAGGTACAGCCAAGATAATGGATTTTAGCATTAGGCTGTTCTAGCCTTGTTCATAGAATAGGATGAAAAAGGCATGTGTATTCAGGACTTTTTTTCCTGCCCTACTGGCTTGTGAGTTCTTATCATCCTTTTCTTATAGTCATTAACTTAAGAAGACCTTGACAACCATGTTTTTTTCCCCAGTTTTCATCCTCTGGATCATCATTCAGGCATGTTTTAGGAAATTCCAGGTCATGAAAGAAATATTAATTTATATCTGGATACTTAGATCCATCATAACTTGTTACAGGTCTAGCTACGGAAACAGATAGCAAGGAATACTCAAGAAGTCCTCTGCTAGTCCTTAGAAACTACAGGCACAATAGTTCCTTCAGAAAAAATTATATCCCTTTCCAATTTCACATATCTTGTTCATTTGTCAAGATATACTTGACCAATTCTTCTCATCTTCTAATTTATCTTGAGAGTTTTACAATTATTTTGAGGTATTAATAGCTGAAAAAATGTTTCAGAATACACGAATTGTGTTATGAACCCCATTTGATGCTATAGAATGGATGCTAGTATTTTATTCACTTGTTGTGTTACAGAGGTAATCATGGTTTCAATGCTTTAGTTTCCCAAAGGAGGTCCAATCCACAACTGAAAGTGTTCTATCTGAGGGTAAAAAAAATCTATTCAGTGATGAAGTGCACCAGTCATTAAACTGCAACTTTGCAAACAATGTAAATCTTTCACTGGACCAACAAAAGAAGACAAAATTATGATCAGTACCTTGAGTGGATTAATTTCCTTTAGCTTTCTTTTCTTTTCATAGTGATTAAAGGAAAAATGTTCTGTACCAAGAAACCCTTCTGGTTCAGGGTCATTGTCACCCTTTTTGTCAACACTGAGAAAGATCTTCATAAAAGTTCCATTGAAAAGGCACAGAGTGGTTTTGTCTTTCATTCCTTACCAGCATAATTTCCTGCTCTGTATCTTTTAATGAAGAAATTGTAATGTTTTCACATGGAATAGAACCTTGACAAGTGGTGAATAGATGCAATTATCATAAAGCTACACTAACAAACAGTTTGCCTACAACCCCCAAATTCCTTGGTGTTTCCTTGGCTGTGCTTTCTATAAAGCCATGCTGAAAATCATTTGGATGTGCATCTCATTGCATGCATTTGCCTCAAGGGAGAACGTGCTGAAACACTTGCTTCAAAATATTTTAAGGAAAAAAATATAGCAACCAAGACCCTACAACATCTCAAGATGTAAGAAGCTTTGAGGGTTTAACCAATAATCGGGATAAGTCATGATCACAAAATCGTAGAATGGGTCAGGTTGAAAGGAACCACAGTGGGCTATCTGGTCCCTGCTCAAGCAGGGTCATCCTGGGGCACATGGCACAGGAGTGTGTCCACATGGTTCTTGAATATCTTCAGTGTGGGAGGCTCCATCATTTCTCTGGGCAACCTGTTCCAGTGCTCGGTTCAGTAAACAAGTTCTTCCTCATATCCAGGTGCAACTTCCTGGGCATCGGTTTCTGCCCATTTCCCCTTGTCCTACGGCTTGGCACCACTGAGCAGAGCCTGGCTCCAGCCTCTCAACACCCTCCTTCCAGATACTCGTGAGCATTGAGGAGGTGCCCTCCCAGTCATCTCTTCTCCACACTGAACAGGCCCAGCTCCCTCAGCCCGTCCTCTCTCAGAGACATGCTCCAGTCCCTCAATCACCTTTGTCACTGTCTGCTAGGCTCATGCAAAGAGCTCCATGTCTCTCTTGGAGCCCAGAACTGGACACAGCACTCCCAGTGTGATCTTGGCAGGACTGAGTAGAGAGGCAGCATCCTCTCCCTTCATCTCCTGGCAATGCTTTTCCTAATGCACCCCAGGATACCATTGGTCTTCCTGCCCACAAGAACACACTGCTGGGTCATGAACAGCTTGTTGTCCACCAGGACTCTTGCTCCTGCTCTGCACAATTCCTTTCCATCAGGTCAGTCCCCAACCTGTACTGGTGCCTGGGGTTTTTCCTCCTCAGGTGCAGGACTCTGCATTTGTCTTTGATGAATTTCAGATGGTTCTTCTCTGCCCATCTGGCCAACCTGTCCAGGTCCTTCTGAAGGGCTGCACAGCCCTCTGCAGTATTGCCCACTGCTCCCAGCTTTGTGTCGTCAGTGAAGCCCTTGAGGAGACATCTGCCCCTTCATCCAAGTCACTGATGAATATGTTAAAAATATTGGGCCCATTATGAAACCTTGGAGGACATAACTTGTGGCAGGCTTCTAACAAGACCCCCTGCCACTGATTATAACCCTCTGCAGTCTGCTCTTCAGCCAGGGCTCAACCCACCTTGCTGTTCACTCAAGTCCACAATTCCTGAAGTTTCCTGTGAACATGTTGTGCGAGACAGTGTTGAAAACCTTGCTGAAGTCAAGGTAAATGATATCCCCTCATCCAGACAGGTAGTTGGTTCATCATAGAAGGCAACGAGTTTGGACAAGCATGATTTACCTTTACTGAATTCCACTAGTTTAATACCTGATCCGGAGTGTAGCATCCTATTAAAACACACATGCAACCATATTCTGAGACATGTTGTTGAATCATATTCTGAATGGAAATGTAAGATGGAATGGAAACTCATCCACATCCTAGGACATGATCAGTTTATTGATACACTTCATTGAAACAACTTCCCACAGTTTGGCTGCCCATAACCCAAAATATATTAAGTTCAGATATTTTAAGAAAATAAAAGCTTGGGATAATGTCTTAAAAGATATATTCAAGGAACAGGAGTATGCCATGGGTGATCACTGTTTCCCACACAAGCCAAAGAGAAACATGTTTCTTCTTGCTTTTAATTTTTTTTGTTAGGCCAATTGAGAAATTCCAGTTTCAATTTCCTCCCGTGTCTGAAGTCATCCAGGTAATGGAGAGGCTGGCATGTGACAACTCTAGGCCCTGTTTCCAGAATGAATGAAAGTCATGGTTTAAATCTTGCAGTGAGAGTCTTGCAGTGTAAGACACTGTAACCACATCACTATTTCTTGACTTTCTGGGGTCAGATACATCACCTGTCAATTTTTTCCACTTCTCCCTGTGTATGGTGGAGGAATCTTAAGTCTGGGCTATATAATTTCTGACAGACTAACATCACAAAAGATTCAGTCAAATGGATTATATTTTCCTGCAAATGAGAAAATAAATTGTTTTGTCTATTTAAGTTCCTACACTTCCTACAGCCATAGTTTTCCTGTGACAGAAAGCTAAGAGAATTGGGATTGTTCGGTCTGGGGAAGAGAAGGATTAAGGATGACCTTCTAATACCTGAAGGGAACCTACAAGAAGGATAGAGAGAGGCTATTTACAAAAGCATGTCCTGACAGGACAAGGGCTTTGATAGCTTTAAATTGAAAGAGCTGGTTTACATTAAATATTAGGAAGAATTTTCTCATTGTGAGGTGGTGAGGTATTGGAACAAGTTGCCCAGAGAAGCTGTGATGTATCATGCCTGGAGACATTCAAGGCCAGGCTGGGTGGAGCACTGATAAACCTAGTTTAGTGTAAGGTATCCATGCCCATGACAGGAGGGCTGCAATGACATGATTTTTAAGACTCCTTCCAACCCAAGCTATTCTATGAGTCTATGACTGTGACTCTGTGGGTTCTGTTTAAATTTACTTGGTGTTTTTCCTCAGAGTAAGCATTGCTGATTTTCTTTAATGCAGCTGATGAAATATTTTGGTTATTATCTACATCAGAAATTTTAATCATAAATGGACTGAACACCTTGTGAGCAGGCCTTTTGAAAAAAAATCTGCATTGATTTCTCTGTCATTCAGGTTCATTAAAATGGTGATATTGACAGCTAGAAGAATATAAGGGAGAATTTAGTTTATATAGCTGGTTCTGTTTGCATTCCAGCTTTGGGAAGCATGTAATTCACCTAAAGCAGTATCAGAGTTTATCTTGCATCCAGAGACCAATGTGCCCTGAAATAGCTCAGTCTCATGTCCTCATAGTTGAAACCATTTTCTCCACCTTCAATTTTTAGCGTACATCATTTTTACATATGGATTAAAAGAGGCCATTGACTCTTCATCACCCTGCATCTGCAGTTGTGTTGTATGCCTAGTCATCTAAACTAAGAGTATTTCTCATTGAATAGCCAGCACTATACAGTTACCTTGGAAAAAATTACTTCTTTGATTTGAGGCCACTTTATCTGAGAAACCAGGGATCTAACCAACAAACATCTTCATGCTTGAGTCTTTCAAGCTGTTATATAGAACTCAGTTCATACTTGCTGTTGCTGCAGTCTTATGGTTTAAAATGCCAAGGGTGTAGCACTTACAAATGGGATGTTTATTCAGATGGGGAAAGGAGAATTGTCCCTCAGGCTTGATTCATCAGTCAGTGACTCTCTAACTAGACAGTGTTCAGTAAGGAGCATTGCTTGGGGTCATATAGGGTAGGAAGGATTAAACAGGCAACTGCTTTAGGGGTCAAAAAGGTTTGCTTCTAACTTGTTTGCTCAAACTCCACTCATGGGCCATTATTCCTGCCTTCTAATTTCCTAAGTTTTCTAGCAGCTGACAAGAAAGAAGGATTTGCACTGTAAGACTGTCTTCAAAAGGCAATTGGCTGATGCTATAGTTAGACTGTGAACAGGTAACTGACAGAAATTCCATGTAGGGCAATCAAAGTGCTCTCATGTTTATATTCACACTATAATAAAGAAGCTTTGCACCTGTATGTACATGCAAGTCCTTCTAACAGGCCTCCTCACAACACCAGCTACCTGCCCCCAAAGTATCTCCTCTATACATACAATGTGAATATAGTTGTAGAATATACATTTCAAAGACCAGTTATAGCTAAATAACCCTTGCTTTCCTGCTGAGAAATATCCTTCAATTTAGTATTTTTTTAGATGAAAAAGGTTATATTGACAAACAAACTGTTTTCTTGCTATTATCTTAATTTATACACCTTTTAAATACTGTTAATGCAGAAATCAAGTAAAGCCTTTATTTTCATTAGTATCTCTCAATCTTTAATCATGCAAATACCTCACAAACTAACAACCTAAATATGGTTATAAAATTTTTGGGATAAAAGCTTTTCCCTGATCTGGTGACTCCTTTTAATTACCTGCCAATAAACACATACTTATCAAGAATATATAGTTCTTCATCAGTCATCCTTTTTATATAATGTTTATAGTACACATTTTATTTCAAAGGATTTTACAAGCTACAAAGCATGTACAATAGTCATTTTCTTTATATGTTGCTCGGGGGCATTACACAACAAAGTACAAACAGCTTATCCTTCACCCCCGCTGAAATGCAGTCACCTCTGAAGTAAAAGGTAGCAGCATTTTAATAGCAAAAGAAAAACACTATTATCTAATTAAAGCTACAAGCTACATGTAGTTAGAAAGAATGTGGTTGTTCAAACTCAAGTCTTACTTATGGCTTATTACTAATTTTTCTGCTGTCCCTCCCTTCCCCCCCTTTATTTTACATGCCAGGAAGGGGAAAATACCTTAATGTATGACCTGCTCTTTACTTAGACCTTTTAGTTATCCTCTGCTGTTTTGTAGGACTTACAGAACTGTTTGAGCTTGATCCCTCTATGTTAGCTGTGAAAGAATCCAACAGTTGCTGCTTCATCTGAAGGATTTCTGTGGGGAAAAGGGGCTCTTTTAAACTAATTCCTCAGGCTGCTCACAGCCTGGACTTTCCCCTTTAGATGTCCTCCGTGGCTCCCTAACACTTTTGGGACTCTTTGAGCTGCCTGAGCTGTCTTCCTCTCCTGATGGTGGCATTTTCTCTTCAAAGAACAGTTTTTGCTGTCCCTCTATTCTGTGCAGGGAGAAAATGCCTTTGAAATCAACATGGTTCTGCAGCCAAGTAGTAAGCATTTAGAAACATCTATCTCTTTCTCATTTGTTTAAAATTTGTTAAATCCTATAGCAGTTAAACGAATATGAAGTGATTTTCTTTTAATGTTACTTCCTTCTGATAGTCTCTGCAATGAAGCTGCATCAGTTTCAAAGGTTTCACACTCCCTGCGTAGAATAGAGCTGTAATAGCAATAGCCCTTTGAAAAGGAAATGGCAAATGGCATCAGCAGGACAGGCAAACAGCTTAAGTCAAGTTCATGCAGCCCCAGAAGTGCTTGGAAGCAGAAGATGATGTGAAAGAGGGTGGAGGAAAAAGAGTCCAAGCTTAGAAAACATCTGTTGAAAGATGTCACCCCACCCTAAACAAAGCATAGCAGGGGGGAAGCAGAGGATAGCAGCTGCAAAGAAAGTAGCTGTAGAAGATTCTTACACTTGTGCAAATACAGTGAGACCCATTATTTCAAACAAAAATTACAAGAAAAACCCATGTTCAGACAGGAATTCTCCCCTTTCAAAGAAACTATTAGGCAGACATTTTGTTTGGTTTTTACAAGCATTTATTATGTTTAATATGACCGCTCTGTTATTAGTTCCCAGATGACCATGTTTATTAGCATGACTCTCTCTAGGCAAGGGGCTTTCATGATTTTTAAGGTCTTACTGCTGTACTATTTTCTGCTCTACACCTGTACTGAAAATGCCACCTACACTTGTCAATAAAATAGAACAAGACATAGCACACAAATATTTGAATTCTCTTCCTTTCCATAAACCTAGTGAAATTATCAGTACTGCCTGTTGGGAACAATTGGGAATATCACAACTAGACAAATGGTTGGGCAATACCTGTGAGAGAGCTACTTGGAGCAGGACAAAATCATTCCAGGGTAAACAATAAGGACACTCATTTACCACTGCTCACATCCACAGCCTAACTCTGTTCAGCTCACCAGCAGAGGCATGTTCAGATGTCCTCCAAAGAATGCTCATCCCCCTACCAACCTCCACTAAGCATCAAGGAGAATGATTAGTAACCTGTGCAGCTGGGAAGTCCTGATCCTCTGAGCATACAGGAATGACCAGACATAGGAGAAAAACAGGAAAGACACAAGCATAAGAAAAGGTTTCTCTGCTTTTGACAGTACTCTATGGCCTGAAGATTGTCCTTTCAGATGGGATGGATATAGCCATTGATTTAGTGTGTAAGTGGTTTGTTAAATGAACATGAGCATTTTGTTAAATTCTGTGTAGGTTAGTTGTTGAACTAATGGAAGGTTCACTAGATCAGGATATTTGATTATTTCATATTGTACTTTTCAAAACTACCATGAGAGGATTCATGACCATCTAGAATATTTTTCAAGAGATGAGCATTGAGAGTGGAGGCTTCTGCAGTTAATTTAAAAATTGTGGTAAGTAGTTCAGTAATCATAAATTATTCTATCACTTCAATACTGCTCAGAAAATTGTGAGGAAAAAGTTCTACAATTGACAAGTAATTTTATCTTCAATAGAATCCTTATTTTTGCATTTTTAAAAACGTAATGGGAGAAAACTCCCTCAAAACCAATGTCAGTTTGTATAAAGTCTGTGCAATGTTGATTGATATAATTTTTATGCTTGGTGATAGGGAAAAAATACCATTTAGGAGGGGGATTTTGTGTTTGGTTTATTTCCTTTCTTGTGTACCTATTTCAAGAAATAGCCGAGTTTAAAAACCACAGCAAATAGGCAAGCACTTAAGGATGCAAGTGGGAATTAGACACAGATTTCTCTCTGCTGTTAATAGAAACTGTGCATCTAACACTTGTTCACTGTAGTGGAAATAGACTTGAGCCTTAATCTAAAGTGCATTGTGAGAAACTACTTTATTTTTTCATTGGAGACTATTGTGAATGATGTAGCTGTAGTGGACAAAGCAAGTCTAAGATAAGTGAAGTAAACTGAAAGATCTCCATTGAATCAGGGTCTGTTGGACCACAGACCATAAGTGGACACAGATGCTCCTTAACCTTTCATCATATCAATAATTTAACACCACTGATCTCTCATAAAGGATTGAAATGTATTAGTTTTTCCCTTGAGACTACATTTATCTTTTTCTTTTCTTCCCGTACCTTAAATTCTGTTTTATGCACACTTTCACTAAAGAACTTATACAGAATCAGCAGAACTACTGTGTATAAATGGATGTGACTTTTTACTTAGATTTTGTGTAAATTTCTATACTGATGTGCAGGATGCCAGTCTCTGTAGTGTCTTGAGCTGTTCCTGTGTTGTCTTGGTCACCAAAAATCAAGCAGTGATTCCCAGTTCCAAGTTCCTACAGATTCTCAGCTTCTTTCTTAAGCGTTCATTTTGTCTATATCTCAAAATAAATTTTAAAAGAAGTCACCAATCTCTTCTCTTAAATATTTGTTGTGCTCTCCAATTCACATAGAAAATCCATACCCACAATAAAAATTATTTTATGAGCACATTAATCAACAATGTTAAGGTGGTGAACTGCTTCTGTTCAACCTCTTGTTGTGACTTAACCCCAGTAGACAGCTATCCCTACGGTCACTCTCCCCCAGTGGAATGAGGGAGACAATTGGAAGGCCACAAGCAGAAAAGTTGTGGATTAAGGTAAAGGCAGCTTAATAGGTTAAGCAAACCAGTACACGCAAGCAAAGCAAAATCAGGGAATTCATTCACTACTTCCCATTGGTGAGCAAATGATTAACCATTTTTGGAAAACAGGGATCATCATATGCAATGATTACTTAGGAAGAAAAACTCACAACATCCCCCTTCCTCCTTTTTCCTTCAGGTATTATTGTTACATAGGGTGGTGTCAGGAGGAAAGAGATAAAACCAGATTGTCAAGGAGGAGGGAATAGTTTAGTTCAAAGTGATCTTGCAGTTAGGAATGCTAAAAAACATCAGTGTGAGAAAGCTCCATTTATTATGTGTAGTGCTGCTCATCCTCTGCTTGTTTTGAGAAGCAGAATTCCTGTGCAAAGGTAACACACTCTCACAGACATGTCCAAAACCTTCTGTTATAGTGAGGCAGACAGGGAGCTCCCCACCCTGCTGCTGGCCAGGATGAACTGAACCAAACGGAGCCTGTGTCCCCATGTGTCTGTGCCACCTGGCATTGTAAGTGAGGGGATGAAATAAATCTACTTTTTGCATTTCTGCAATGGTTTCATGATTGCTTTGGATACTTGTATGTGTAGGTTCACGCAGATGGCATTCCATATAGTATGGAACATATCTTTGATCAGTTTGGTCAGCTATGCCATCCAAATCCTTGGGGCACCCTCAGCCTACTTGCTGTCAGAGCAGCATGAAAAACAGAGGACTACTGCTCCTCCAGATTAGCTAAAACCGCATTATGTAATCGCAGAGTAACATAGAAACACAGAATGCGTAGGTTGGAAGAGACCATCAAGATCATCGAGTCCAACCCATGTCCTAACACCTCAATTAAACCATGGCACCGAGTGCCACATCCAGTCTCTTTTTAAACACATCCAGGGATTGTGACACCACCACCTCCCCAAGCAGACAATTCCAGTACTTTATCAGTCTTTCCGTAAAAATTTTTCCTGATATCCAACCTATCCAACCACTATTTTGGTCAGTAAACTAAACTAAAACAGTGCCATATTTGCTGCCACAAAGAAAACTAACTCCATCCAGTCAAAACCTGTACAAAGTCTCACCTTCCTGTATTTTTCTGGATTTCACATAATGAATTCACAGATTGCACGGAG
>WEIU01017635.1:1067-12833 GCA_013389925.1 Aegithalos caudatus | reverse complement strand
TTTTTTGGGGGGGGTGGCATTGTGGGGGGAGTGTTTGTTCGTTTGTGTTTGGTTTTGTTTTTGTTTTGGGGTTTTTTACTTATTATTGTTAAAAGAAGAATTATCTCAGAGTAAGTTAGAAAATCTTGAACAATGCCAAAGTTTCAGGTAATGCATCAGAGTTTCTAGCAGAAGTACACACATACAATGGAGGAAGTCATTAGAGTGACATAAAGTAAACATAGTACATTATAAAGCAAAACCTGTGGGTCATGGCAGGGTGCTGGGAGGAGAGCAGACAAGCACACAATTGGGAATAAAATGAATCAGTACCTTACCAGTGAAGGATAAAAGTCCAGAGGGATAAAAGGAAAAGAAATAAGAGTATGTTAACATACTGAAAAGTGTGAAATTAGAACAAAAATGAAATTTGGGAGAAAAAAATTCCTCTCAGACCTCAAGGCTGAAGAAAATTGCTTGAGTAACATGAAAAAAAAATCTTCTGGAGATTCAGAGAGTACGAAAGTTCCTCTCTGGAAGTTTCAGTGATGTAGATCAGAAAGATTTTCTAGGAAGAAGTCTATTAAGGGGCAAATGAAAAGATTAAAACTATCTAAAACCTCGCTGAGTTACCATACAAAATATGGTTAATTATTCAGGCCAATATATCAAGTCATTCTGAACTTTTGCTGTCATGAACGGACTTAAGGGTTTTTATGTGAATGGATAAGATTTTTTCATTTAAAATTCAAATTACAATGGTTTCTGAAAGCTAATGAAAGCAAATTACACTATTCTGGTGCATGCACAAAATGATGACATGAAATACTATTGCAAAAGAATGAACAAACATCACAGAAAAAAGTTTCCTTGTAGGCATGAAATTTGACATATTGATCAATTAGAAAACAAAATGAGGTTAAAAAGATCTCATTCTTCTCTCACACTCGTTCAGTATTCCTTTGATGTAACTGGAATTTATTCCAGCATAATCTGTTGTCAGAGGAAACTTAAACCTAAAGAACAAACACTGTATTATTATCTTGTAACTTTGATTGCACTATCATGGAGAATAATTTTATAAGCATGTTTTATTGACTTCAAAGTTTGTGAAGGCTCTGTTAACATATTGTTTGGGAAAACAAGAGTATAGATCTTGCATGTCTATGCAGTTTCTGTTTATATAAAATTCAAAATCTGAAGTGATTAACACTTGTAAAATAAAAATTAATTTCAGTGAACAAAATACAAAAAACATAGCTTAGTTTTTCTAGATCAAATTTCCTGTGCTTATCTCAACTACACTGGAAAAATGTTATGAAATAGTTGTTTAATTGAATTAATTATTTTAATTGAAATTAAACCTGATAAAATATTAGTAAATGTAGTTCAACACATTGGACAATGTGAAACCTTTAGAGTCAGCTTGATGAGGACAGCATGCCATCCTTGGTTGCTATTGGTTGGTAACTCATGTTTTGCAATTGACTGTAGTTCAGAGCTGTTCAGTATTAATGTAGAATGACCAAAGTTTTGTTTATAATTGCCCACCTCTTTTTGCTGAACCACACCATTCTGTCCAAGTCAACATCAAACCTGAGAGTTTTTAATTAATTAATTGGTGTGTATGATACCTACTTATGCATTAGTAGAGCTTTAAAATATTAGCAAAATACCAGCTATCCACTTTGACTTGTCAGCAGCAGCTGAGTATCTACTTCGAAGAGTCATATTCAAAATATAGACTAATGCCTGGAGGGAATAATGATTTCTTAAATTCAGAATGAAATATCCAATAGACAGCAGCCAATACAAAAGGCAAAATAACAAAACTGCCAGCAAATTAGGCAGTGGGTATCTGTAGTTCAATAACTGAACTAATGGAGGGTAATTTGGCACATCTTCAAATCTACTCTGCTTACACTTATTGCCTATCTATAATATGTTAATTATCATTTAGACTGATTTTATAATTTATTTGAACCATGCCTGTAAATAATTGCACTGAGTAGGTAGACTGGCATCAATCAAAACATAAGAAATAAGTTACACATGAATGACACAAAAGGATGGAAGAAAACCCTGTGATTCCTCAAATCTTTTTCCTCAATAAAATATTTTTCTGACTCAATTGCTGGAATTAATTTGCTCTACAAGTTTCTTTCAGTTTTACTCTTCTGATTCTTTCCACCATCTTACTGGAGGGAGTGAGCAAGTGGCTGGGTGGGGATAAGTTGCCTGCTGGGGTTAAATGGTGACAGTCCTTTCTGGTACCCTTTTTTGGGGGTTTGAAAGGTTTGATATAATGGCAGAGTCGATTCTATATTCTTAGCATTTATTAAAGTGCATAAATGTAATATGGTGTTTATGAGGTTTTTGTGATCAAATCAGAGAAGAGTCAATGCAAAATTGGCACAGAGGGACAGAAAATATAAATTAGGATTACTAAAGCTTTCTTTACCTGTAGAAGTTCCATGGCCTCTATTAAATATTTGCACCCTGCAAATATTTATGTGAAGGAATTCACTATATATCTTTGTTCATTTTTAACCATGAAGTGAATTCTTCAAATACTGCATTTTCTGGTAAACAGCCTGATTTTAACTATCTTTCCATTAAAACAGAATTTAGGCTCTCTAATATTTGTCATGATAGATGCATGTACTGACTGCCATCATTATGGGATGCAATAACTGTTAGAGTAAAATAAGTATATCCGAGTCTTATATGGATATTCAGTCTTTAGAAAAGAAAAGATGCACACTAAAGGATGAACTAAATTGTTACTACCAGAGGAGTGTTCAGTGTGCATTTATAACTTTGTGAATAAGTTGTCACTCTTCTGTCCTGAGTACCAACAGTGTAAATATTGTTACATTTACACATGGAAACAATCTATGAATGTTTTTGTCTTATCTACTTTGATCAAATTTTGTCAAGACAGCAATGGAGGTGTTTTCTTTTCTGATTTTACTAAAATGAGCACCATGAAATTTAAATCTGTCTGCTTGTCCTGGTTTCAGTTAGGGAGGGACTGAATTTTTTGCATTAGCTGTGAGGGGGTGGAGCCTGGAGCCATATGGGCAATTCTAGGTTGTGATTCCATAGCACGTTTCATCATTGTCAAGGGAAAGAAGGAAGGAAGGAAGGAAGGAAGTTATGGGAACGAAGTTATGGGAACGAAGTTATGGGAACGAAGTTATGGGAACGAAGTTATGGGAACGAAGTTATGGGAACGAAGTTATGGGAACGAAGTTATGGGAACGAAGTTATGGGAACGAAGTTATGGGAACGAAGTTATGGGAACGAAGTTATGGGAACGAAGTTATGGGAACGAAGTTATGGGAACGAAGTTATGGGAACGAAGTTAGGGGAAGGAGGGCATGGCTTGCAGTTGAGGTAACAGTGTGAACAGACAGTCCAAAGGACTCCATTTTGTTCATTGTCTCAGGGTTGCACCATGTTGGTTGGCCAGGGTTTGTTGGTGAGCAATTTGTAGGTAAAACACCTTCTCTTTGTTACACTGCTGTTATTAATATTGTTGCTATTACTCTTCATTCTCTTATCCGATTGCTGTTTCTAGTAAATTTTTTAATCTCATTCCGCAATCTCTGTCTTTTGTCTCTCTCACAGGAGGGGTGGGGAGACGGAAGGACTGTCATTCCTAAACCATGACATACTCCTTCATGTCTCTCATTTATCTTCTAGTGTTGGGCTTCCCATTTTTCTCTATCACTTTAACCTTGACATGAACCTATGCTATGGCCACAGCTCCAGGATTTGAAAATCCTCCACAGTGCAGATCTCCTTCTCTCTTCAAAGTTCTGCTCTCTGTCTGGACTGATACTCCCAACCCAACACCTATCCTGGCTGGGAGCCCTCCTTTGCTCAAGGCCCTTCACCATCTTTGTAGCCCTCCTTTGGATGCTCTCTAATAGCTTAGTATCTTTCTCATATTTTGGTATCCAAAACTGCCCCCAGCACTAGAGGTGAGGCTGCCCCAGTGCAGAGCAGAGCAGAGCAGAGCAGGACAATCCCCTCCCTTGCCCAGCTGGTGATGCTGTGCCTGATGCACCCCAGGACAGGGCTGGCCCTCCTGGCTGCCAGGGCTCTGCTGACTCAGATTCAACTTGTGCAGCTCTGCTTCCCAGCATCTCTTGCCCCAGTACATTCAGGGCTGCCCCATCCCAGGTGCAGATTCTGGCACTTTCCCTTGTTGAACTTCATAAGGTTGGTGATTTTACTTCTGGGGCCAGAATTCCCTCCACAGCTGCAAGAATCTAGAATAATCTTCAATATTTATGCCTCTCTACACACTACATGTTTAAAGTGTCAGCTGAGAACATATTCTTTCTTCCTTAACTCCTCTTTGTCATTGGTATTTGTTTCTTACTTGACTCTGTATTTTAATTAAGCCTATAAAATAGTTGTGCAATTTCTTTAAATACTCTCTACAAAATTGTTATATTTATGCATTGGTAATTTACACTGAAAATATTTTATAAGCCTATTCCTTTACCATTCATGAGAATACCTACTGTTTATTTAATAACTACCATATTATATAATACATATGTTATCTATAAGCTACAGAAGTCTTAAAAGCCACACAACCACACACTAATTTAGCATATAAAACTTTAGGGTTTTTTAAGAGTGATTTCACAGAACATGTGTAATAACGAAACCACATGCTTTTTCAATTTGCCAATTATTGTTGTTTATTTGTTGTTTTCAAACTTTGAAAGCTGTATTTGATACTGAGAGTAAATGTAGGTTTTGGTGACAAGAGGAAACTCATGGCTATATTTTGTGCCTTTTTGTTTTGCTCTTATGGAAAGCTAGTAGGAAATACATCTAAGTAAACAATGTAGATGCCACTGTATGTAAAGTCAGCCCTTTGCTTGGTGTAGAGAAATGACCAGTTTGGTTTAAGCACAAGCAGATGTTTTTATCTGACCATCTGGCCTCTATATCTTTATCCAAAATCCTACGTTCCCTCCTTTACACAAGGGGAGGAAAGGTGATAATGATGGTTTTTGTTGTTGATTGTAGGAAATCATAATTGTGTTCTTTGTAGCAATAAAGAATAAACATGAAAATAAAATATTGTAATTAAAGAAGGAATACTTTAAGTGAGGTATGAGAAAAGAAATTCTCCACTTAGCAAATCAGCATTTTGAAAGTTCTGATCTGAAATGCCATGAATTTATCTCCTCTCTATTCTGCAGAAAACCTATCCTTGAAAACCAATGTGGATCTGACCAATGGGCCATCTGACCATAGCAAAGTCTTCAGTTATGAAGAAGTGCTGTATTCCATGATCTGCAAAGGAGTATTCTTCATTGACCAATTTTCATAAACTCTATAATATTTTAATTTTTTCAGTAACTGTACTTTTTGTTTTGAATAAGCTTGACAAATTTGAAATATTAGGGCCAAGAAAGAAAAATTCTGCTAAACATAAACCTGCTTGATTTGACTTGAAAGCTCCAGGATATTTTCTTGTACTTAAATTTCGAGGTACTCTGCAAAGCTATTAATAGTTGTAATTTGAGCTCAAGTTCTGTTAAAAAAATGAGTTTTCATATCAACAGGTCCTTACAATTGTTTTTGTGAAATGCAGAAGTTTCAAGAATTAAAATCTGTCCTCACTATTTACACCACAGATTAAGCAAATTAAGATCTGTGTTTATAATCATGCCCATGAGTGGGATTTGCTGCAGTTTTTGCTACTGCAGTTATGATGGCCTGGTTTTGAGAGAGCAGCACGGCATCCACATGCTTTGTGTGGTGCTCGGGCTAATGACAAAGAGAAACGCAGGCTCCAATATGGAGGACGGTCAAATAGCGTTTATTCTCGTAAGCATACAGTTTATATACCTTCAGGGTCTTATCACTACGTCAGGAGGGTCTTTGCTTCCTTATAAGGTTAGTATGGGGTAGGAAGGATACTGGCATTCTGTTAGAAGGGGGGCTTTTGCATGCCGAGGGTGATCTCTTATCAGGAATGAGGCAAGAGGGGAGGCTTCCTGTGTCCTTTACCCGTTACACTCGCGATATCTTCCCGCAGCGTCTGTCCCTGCCTAACCACAGGGATTGAATACTGCCTATGGAGACCAGGCTCAGGCCATCCAAAACCCATCCCAACCTTTTAGACATTAATCACTTACAAATCCATTGATAAATGGAATTAATAGATGATAAACTAATTTTTGTGTTTTGAGATTCAAGTATTTCTGCCACCCATCTACAAACTAAAATAAAATTAACTTTGTGCTGGAGACACCTTTGTTGTAAGAAGTGCCAGTGGAGCAAAGCTATGGTTTTCTTGTAGCCCCATGATTAAAGTGACTTTCACTGCAATTGCCAATCTCTTCCCTTATGTTTTATAACAAGGTTATTTTTCTCTTAATATCAGTTTATTTTCAAAACTTTACTTCCTTTTGTTTTCATGTGAATGTTAGAATTTTCACCTTTCTAGACATGAAGATCAGAAACCTATTATACAAATTCCCATTGTAAGAAAACACTCGAAAGTCTTGTTTTCTGATTTTACTGCAGCACATCAGGTTTTCAGTATTTCCATGAGTTGCACTGCACACTTTGCACTTAATTTTCTTTAATTCACTGTGGGACACAAAATATTAGCAGTGTCAGTTGGAAGACTCAGACTGAGAGTAAGGTTGGTTGCTACAGTAAGAAAGCCAATTTGTGTTCTCCATTATATCGTTGTGAATCAAGACTAACTATATTGACTTCAGTGGGGAAGGAGGTTGACAGACTTATTTCTACTTCTGCAAAATGATCTATACACCTCTAATGATACAACAGCACAGTTAATTGTTTGACTGAGGGGATGATGGCTGAGAACAGCAATGGTTACTTTCAAGGATGAGGTTACACATGAATTTTACGTACACCTCAAATGGATGAACCTAAATAATTTAAATTGCTAAAAACATCTGGTCTGATTTATTTGTCTCTTTTTTGTCTGTCTTAAACACAATTTAACCAATAAGAAGTTACTTTAAGATCTGTTTGGCACAAGCCAGTAACCCTTTTTCCCATTTATATGCTCTTGTCTGGACAGAAAGAGAATAATCTCTTAATTAAGCCAGACTTCTAATTATCTGTCATCATTTTTGTATTTACGTACATTGTGTGCATTAGAGAAGACTTTTCTGAAGTGAGGAAGAAGTATTGTAGAGATCAGAAGGATTGAAACACAAAGAAATTAAAGTCAGAATTATCCTTTTCAAAGGTCCAACATCAAGCATCAGCTATCTGATTTTTTCACAGTATTTTGTCTTTTTGCCTAGCTCTCGATCTGTACATTTAATTCTGTTGAAATCAGGGGGTTCAGTTCATCCATGGAATGAAATACATATTCTAAAATTAAGGGCCCAATGAAATGACAATGCATTATTATCTATAAAAACACTCATTTAAGTAACCTGACAGCCGTCACCCAAAGACTTTTTGGCATAGCAGGCTGTAGAGCTTGTTGTTTCACAACAACCCAGTTTCTCAGGGCTATATTTACCCAAACTAGATAGGGGGATAAATTCAGTAGTTTCATTATCCACATCTTCTATATGCATTTTCCATTTTCTGCAGCATATTTAAAAATAGTATCGTGAACAAACACAGTTTCTATATAAATTAAAATGTCCTAATGTTGCCTTTTAAATTCATCAGGCAGCATTTCCATGAGAAAAATACTGTATCATTATAAAAACACAGTATTGCATTGTTGGTATGGGCAGCATTAGTTTTATAATTTCCTAACATACTGAATCATGTAACCTGTATCAATATCTCTACATACATATCTTATAAGATATGTTTATTGTGGACTCATGGCTCACACCATCACCCACCAGACCTTTACACTTGAATTAGACTAGAAGTATTACCTGCTCTGCCTCAGAAAAGGAGGTGACATCTTGGGTTTTTTGCCACTGTGTTTTGCTAACATTTGTTGACAGTAATTTCACATCTTAGCTTCTTACCTTAAGTGATTTTCATCCTTACTTGTTCTTAATACCTTAGCTCTAGTTGTTGTGAGGTAATTTAGCTCTCCTTCAACGAGGCATGACTACTTCAAATTATTTTGCTTTCTCTTCACACTGGTATTATCAGCATTAACACTTGAGTGTTAGATTTCTACCAATAATACTTATCCTGAATTTGATGGTGAAACTGCTACTATAAAAACAATATAAGAGTACTGGACTTACGAATAACGATGCACATTCAGTAAAGGATTTTTAAAATGATGTGTTCTTTTTTGTTTTAGATCCCAGTCCAAAAGTACCTCTTTAGCAAGACACAAGTTACTTGTACCTCCCAGAGTGGGACACAGCATTCTGTGCCCCCACACAACAGAAGTTTTGTAAGTGGTGTCTGTGACAAAACACAGTAATGTCAATGAAAAGTTTCAGACTGACTTCAGGTACCTTCTGACCAAGACTTCACAAAACATGCTTTTATATAGCCATTTTTTTCTTCTTAAATCTACTTATTCCCTGATCACCTTTAAGGTGATGTACCATTAGTTTTGACTGAGTGTTTACTGGCCCTCACTTGCCAGTAGTGACCAAGCACAGAACTAAATCAATCTTTGTCAGGTCTGTAATTGAGCACTTCCCTAATTTATGAGACAGCTTTTCCATTAACAACAAAATCCTGAGAATTAAATAAAAACAGACCTTCACAAGTGCTGCTGCATTGGTGAATAAAATAAAAACATTGATAAATGTACGCCCCTTTTCCCAGGCTGACTTTGAAAAATTCTGTGTCACAGACCTTGGTCATATTCTGACAACAATTAGGAACACTAAAATAAATAGTTGGCAATTCGTTTTTATGACAGGCTATGCAAAGCTGGACTTTTTTTGCCAAATAATACAGCAGTCTGTGACTATGAGTTATGTTATTACAGTGTGTCTGTACTGTTATGCCCCCTTCACAGCATGACTCTTTGTTTCAAATCTCTTTCATCTGAGACTTGATGAAATCTTACATAGATGGATGAAAATATATCCTTAAGTTTTGCTGGAGTAGTTTCCATTGTTGAACTAAATCACTTACTCAAAACTCAATCTGAACATTTTTTCTGAAGTCTTTCTAATGAAGCTTTGAATGTCTCTGAAGTCTTTCTAATGAAGCTTTGAATGTCTCATCCATTAAGACACTTAAACTAGACCAGATAAATCACTGAAAAATTCAAGAGTCATGACAGTCAATCAACAGATCGACAACCTCATAGGTATTTTCTATATCCAAGGCTGCATCTTTTAAACTTACATGTGAATAGCTCATTGGTGACAATTGTACTGTTTTCATCAAACTTTAATCAAGATTATATTGTATGATTTTGTAAGTTAAAAAATAATATTTAGTTGTTTCATTGAATATTTTACAGTTCATGTCTTCCACTTCCTGAATGTGTTTGGATGTGGAAAAGTTATCTCATTACAGAACCTGTTGACACAACACTTTCAACATCTCTTTGAAGTGAAAGTAATGTTTTGAAGGTGCTAACTTTAAAGAAATACAAATAATGACTATTTGAGATTTATTATGCTTGATAACTCTGCATACTTTTTTAATTTTGTTCATATATGCAAATAGACATATACTATCTAGAGTACTGGTAAAATATAAACTGTGGACTATGTAAAGGTTTTAGATACATCAACATTAATGCTAACACAGTCTCAATCATATTGAATATAGTTTTATGAAGCAGCATGGAATTGATAAAGGAAAATACTACATCATACATGTTGTAGAGTTAGGGAAAATATGAATTTGGTGTACAGGTTTTCTCTGTCCAATTGATAATAGATGTAAACTTTGAAATACCTAAACACTTACCATTGCAGATTTTAAGTATGGCAGTCTTGCGTTTTAACAGTTCAATAGTTAAAAAATATGGCAAGCATTTGAAATAGATAGATGTGCATGAACACAAACACAACAAAACATGAATGTGCTGGTGGAACAGGGAGAAGGGATGGAAACATCTCTTAAATTCTTCATCCAAAATACAGATGTAAGTAGAAGAGTTTACACTGACATTTGAAGCTCCAGAGACACCACTGTAGCCTTCTGGTAGAGATCCATCCATTTGAACTCTTGTTTACATACTCAGAAAAAGACCTCTAAACTCAGACTGGCAGTTGCACATAAGCAGCATTAAGTGCTCTAAAGCCTGAAATGAAAGTCCTAACCTGAAAAATTTTGAAGTACTGGAAGGAGAATCAAAACTGGAACTGAAAGTGTAAAACAGAACTGTTGGGGGAGTGGTGGGGTGGGGAAGCGGGGGAGGGAGGAGTGTCCAGAGCACATTCAGTGGAAGTAAAAAAAACTTGGAAAAAACTATTTTCAAAATGCAGGGGCAGAAATTAATCTTGTAAGCTTTACTGCTGGAAAAGGTGTTGGGAATTCAGTCTGTGTTCTGTAACTGTAAAGTACTTCATTAGGAGACATCCAAATGCCCTTGTTCTCTCTGCATCTGTAACTTGCCCTCTATTTCAAGTGAGAGAAATGCACAGCTGGAATCAGCAGCTCTTCCTTCTATAATCTTACAGTTTTAGTCCCCAGACCTGATGCAGATGCAGTCAGCTTCACTCCCATGACTGTTGCTGATGTTCTTAGTTCTCTAGGAGAAAGTGAGGGAAACAGACCCAGAAAAGTAAGAGAAAAAAGAAATTCAAATTGGTCCAAACCCTCATTTAACAGTGACCAGTGAATTAAACTTTTACGTCATCACTTTTTAGACACTCTAGAGTCAGCTTTTTTGAATTCAGCTGCTCATATCTGTATTACTACCCTTGGTGTATCTAGTCTCAGTTCCCCCAGCTTATTACCTAAGCATCTTATCACTTACAAAAATCTCTAGCGACTGTGGTAACGGTCCTGGGTTATAGCCCCTAGCCTAGGATTGCTTTATAGTCCTGCAGACAGCAATAAGAGTGGTTGTTGTGTTCCTTCAGACATGGGGAAACATTTTTCCTCATCCTTTAAGCCTCCTGAACTACCATGAGGGGTTTTTTGTCCATGGCTTCATATACAGAGGCAGTGGTTTGTGCCGTTTTATGACAGCTGAACAAACTTTTGCCCCAATTAATATCCTAATGGCCTATTCAGAACAGGATAGCAAATTCTTCCGTGGCTTACTTCCTTGTTCTAATATTAAATCTGAAATTTCATCAGTTTTCTTGACAACAGGAAAGTGGTTCAATAAGGCAAAATCTAGGCAAACATTTTAAAATATAGTATAAAGAAACAGTTCTCCACTGCTTCTGGAGAATTTTCTTTAGCTCCAACAGCTACAGTTCCACCTGGCTGATCATTTCACATGTTGTGGTAAACTTTCTAAAAGTAACATGTTTATTTTATAGAGTGTCTAATTTATCTCATTCACTGTGTTTAATTGGATGTTCTTAGGAAATGCAGAATCACAAGACCACAGAATGCTTGGTGTTGGAAGAAACCTCTCCAGAGGTCATCTGATTCAACACCTCTGCACAGTCAGGATCGTGTAGAGCAGCTTGCTCAGGAACATGTCTGGTTGTGTTTTAAATTCCTCTTCAGATGTCTCTGGCTCCACAATGTCTCTGGAAATGCTGTTCCATTATATGACCAACCCCAGTGAAAAAAGTGTTTTGTGGTCAGCCACAATTTAATTTTTAAAATTGTTCTCATTGCTTCTTGTCTTGTCAGTGGACTCTGCTGAGAAGAGTTTGGCTCCCTTTTCTTCATTCCCTCCTATCA
>WEIU01017634.1:154634-204408 GCA_013389925.1 Aegithalos caudatus | reverse complement strand
CAGCCTCATAGTGAAGTCACACATCCTAATTATTATGTCCCACAGCTTCATTGTGATATCATACAGTCTCATTGTGATGTAACAAACCCTCATTATGATGTGACAAAACCTCATTGTGACATCACACAACCTCCTTGTGATGTCACACAGCCCCTGTGATGTCACATATCCTAGTTGTGACATCATACATCACCTGTGACATCACATATTCTAATTATGATATCACACAGGCTCATTGTGACATCACACAGCCCCTGTGATGTCACATAGCCTCATTATGATGTCACTAAGCCTCATTGTGATGTCACACATCCTCATTGTCATGTGACACAACCTCATTGTGATGCCACACATCTGCATTCCGATGTCACACAACTTCATTGTGATGTCACACATCATCATTGTGATGTCACACAGACTCATGGTGCTTGTGCTCTGTCCCTTTGCTCACTGCACAAGCTGTGTTGCTGTCCTGCTTTCCCAGCAAGTAAAAAGCCTCATTGTGATGTCACTCACCCTCATTGCGATGTCACTTATCCTCATTGTGATGTCACACAGCATCTCTGTCATGTCACATAACCCCTGGAATGTCACACATCCTCATTGTGACATCACACATCCTCATAGTGACGTCACACATTCTATTTGTGATGTCACACAGCATCTCTGGATGTCACAGAGCCCCTGGAATGTCACACGTCCTCATTGTGATATCACAGAGCCTCATTATGATGTCTCACAGCCTTATTGTGATGTCACTAAACATTATTGTGATGTCAATCAGCCCCTGTGATGTTACAAACACTAATTGTGATGTCACACAGCCTCATTGTGATGTCACTAAACATTATTGTGATGTCAATCAGCCGCTGTGATGTCACAAACACTAATTGTGATGTCACACAGCCTCATTGTGATGTCATAGAGCCTCATTATTATGTCACACATCCTCATTCTGATGTCACACAGCCCCTGTTATATTCCACAGCTCCTGTGATGTCATACGGCCTGATTGTGATATCACACATCCTCATTGTGATGTCACAGAGCCTCATTCTGATGTCAATCAGCTCCTGTGATGTCACAAACCCTCATTCTGATGTCACATAGCCTCATTATGATGTCACTAAGCCTCATTGTGATGTCATACTGTCTCATTCTGTAGATATGACCACCAAGCACCCAGCATAATGATCAGACCTTTGTTTATCTGAGTATTATTCCAAGGAAGAACAAGGTGTTATTTACTTAACCATGTCAAAATATGTAGTCAGTAAAAACCTCAGTGGCATCTGATCCCTTTTTTCTCTTCTTCTTCTATTGTCTTTTTCTATTTCTGAATATTGCCTGTCTTGAGGTTATGAAAATATTTGTTATTCCAGACATAGTGCTTCCTCCTCCAAAATAGGGTTCATGCAGTAATTTGTTTTTCAGTTTATATGATCTTAGAAATATATTTCTCAAGACAGTAAAGAAGGTCTTAGGATACTACAAAGTGGCGGGTAAAAGACAGCAGGTATTTCCAAACAAGCAGCAAATTATAATGGTTGTGCTAGATGGAAAGATTGCTTTCATATTTCATTAAATGCCACAGGACTGAATCAGCTGACTCAACTCAAGTGTTTCTTCTCAGAAAAGATGAGTGGCCACTTATTTCCCATTACTACATAAAGTATTTCTCAAATGAACCTGAAAGCTATAAATAAAGACAAAGGACAGTTAAGAAGGTTTTGTTGGTTTTTTTTTTTTTTGGGGGGGGGGTTATTTNGTTTTTTTGGTTTTTTTTTTTGGTTTGTTTGTTTGTGTTTGTTTTTGTTTTTGTTTTTGTTTTTGTTTTTTTTTCCAGATGGGACAAAGTTGCAATTGTTAGTGCTGTAAAACAAACCAAAAGCAAGACCTTAAAATAAAAATGATTTTCAAGGAAAATGAAAGCTTTTGTGTAAATTCCTACAATATTTTCCAGATGCTGTATCCAGCCAATCTGTCAAATAGCTGATATAAGGTAGCTTTGGGCTTTGTGTTTCTAGAGAATATTTCCCCCCTTGGAGATCTTCTGACTATTTCTCTAGTTTTTACAGTTTCTGGATTTCTTTTGTCTCCTTGCCAATGGCACCTTTCCAATTACATTCCTTCAAGAGACAGATTCCAAAACCTCTTCTCCCACTTGTCAAGACAATGATGTCTTGTCCCTTCAAAAGGTGTCTCCTGTACAACTGGTCCTAGTAATGTTGCTGGGGGTCATCACAGATATTTAGGGTAGATGCAGGGCAGTATTTTGCCTTGTCAGTGATCTTGCTCTGTCGCGTAGGTAAGTAGTGCTCAGAATAAGTGAGAGAATACATCTCTTGTAGAACATGAAGTCAGCTGTTATCTATTTCTACTCATTCTGTAGATATGACCACCAAGCACCCAGCATAATGATCAGACCTTTGTTTATCTGAGTATTATTCCAAGGAAGAACAAGGTGTTATTTACTTAACCATGTCAAAATGTTGCCCTTGACTTCCACCACTAGAGCATTTCAAGATGGAAAACAACTCCTTTGCAGACACTGGATAGGGTCTAGAATGTTGTGTTATACCTTCAAATTTAATTTGGCAAGGGACAAAAGCAGAAAGCTCAGTGGAGAAGACAAAGACAAGATGTTTGATTAAAGCATCCGTAGATTAGATCACTGTTCTACTTCTTACTTGTGATGTGAATGGCAACAAATTGATCCACCTACAAGGGCATCTGCCTGTTGCTAGCAGAGTCACTTGTATCACAGAATTTCAGAATCACAGAGTATCCAGAGCTGAAAGGGACTGACAAGGATCATTGTACCCAGCACTGCACAGGAACATCCCCAGGAGTCACACCATGAGCCCAAGAGTGTTTCCCAAATGCTTCTTGAACTCTGGCAGGCTGGTGCTGTGATCACCTCCCTGGGGAGCCTGTTCCAAGGCTCAACCACCCTCTGGGTGAAAAACCTGTTTCTAATATCCAACCTAAACCTCCCCTGACACAACCTCAGGCTACTCCCCTGGGTCTTGTCACTGGGCACCACAGAGTAGAGGTCAGTGCCAGCCCCAGCTCTTCCCCTCACCCAAGGAAGTTGTAACTGCAGCGAGGTCTCCCCTCAGTCTCCTCTTCTCCAGGCTGAACAGACCTCAGCTCCTCATACAGCTGCTTCTCATACATCTTCCCCTCAAGGCCCTCTACTGTCTATATTGCACTCCTTTGGATACTATTTAATAGCTTAATATCTTTCTTACATTGCCCTTTCAGAAGCAAAAGATGAGAGGTCAGAAGAGGTCATAGTAGCTCTTAATGGTTCTATTTTTCCCCATGTTTCCTTCTCCTGTGGAGGATAACAAGCAGTTTTAACAAGCCCTGAAGCTTTACAATCACTTAGATTTCCCAACATGTTAATTGCTTTCTGTGGTATGTATCCGTGAGAGCATGATAAGGCTAAAATTCAATCTGAAATCCCATAAGTGTTTACAGATGTAGGAATCTGATCACGATTCAGGACACAGCTATACCCTTTCCGCTGGGTTCTGCCAACACCAGAAGCCAAACACCCTGAGTTTTGGATAGATCGTAATCAGACAAGAGCTGCATCAAAAATGTGCAGCTCAGATCTACTTTTGGTCTAAAATATGACAGGCCACGTGCCAGAGGACACATACCTAATTACCAGGCTGTGTTGATTATTCCTTCTTCTGTACTTTTCTCAGCAATTTTAGAATAAATTATATCTTTGGCAAATTACACAAGGAGATGATTATACACTTAATTAGATGTTTACTTCTGGTTTTCTTCATGCAATAGTATCTAGTACAGATTACAGGAACTCAGAATAATTTTTCTGTATGGTCACATTTTCCCAGGGTTAGATTTCAATGGAAAAAAAAAAACAAACCAAAAACAAAAAAAACCCACCAAAAAATAAACCAAAAAAACCCACCCAAACCAAAACAACAAAACCAACAATAAGGCTTTTGGTTAGGAGAGTATTTACACCCTATTCAGCTCTTTTTCTTCCTTTAATATGAAAATGAACAGTATCAAGGGATGGTGTCTCGGCTACTTGCAATCCATTGGAAAATGCATGTTTGAAGGGAAAATACATAATTTATTAAATGTATTGCTTAAAGTGAGAAACCTGAAATTGAGTTTAGAAAGTCTGGGGATTTGAGGTTATACTTGGCATAGGCTACTTAGTCTGCTGAATTATTCAATGCTAAGCCTGCCAGAGGGAACAACAAGAAAACAGACATAGATTTCAAAATATGTTTTCATTTGATTGGAAAAAAAGTTTAAAAATTAAATAGCTACACTCAAAAAAGATTTATTCCATCCTCATTGAACAACTGTTGATGGATGACTGCAGTTCTGGCTATGAAAGGAGTACCCGTGTGTATTCACTTAGTGGCACTTAAACAAGAATAAGAGACTTACAGTCCATTAAGCTGACACAAATTTTAAATATAATTAGAAATTGCTTCCCTTTGAAACTGTTTTTTTCAAATTAACTAAAAAGTACATGTATATTGGAAGATAAGGACAAAAGACAGTCAAAATGCTGATGTCTTTTACACCTGTTTGAAAAAATCAGCTTAAGACAAAAACCCCTCTTTAAGGATTGCCCTTTTGCCCCAAGATCAGTTCCTTATGTTAGGAAAGCACCCTGATTTCCTTCAGAAATTGAAAGAGTTGTGCAAATAGTGGTCATTATCCTTTAGCTTTAAATGCTATCAGAGGAAAGTCTACTTTAATCAAAGCTACATCTGGGGTTTTGTTATGTAGGTATCAGATGACCAAGAGACTGAAAGATTTCTTATATGTATAAAGAAAAACAATTTCTTGGCAGCACATATCTTCAACCATCACAAAGAAAGAATTGTTTCAGGAACTGAAGCAAAACCCCTAATTTTCTCAAATTCATCATTAGTAAGGGGTAACTCCCTTTGATAACAGCAGGCCCCTTTTCTCCTCATCTCAAGATTGTGTAAGACCTCAGGAGATAGAAAAGATCAAAGTCACTGAGAGCACAGTCCATCTTACCTAAGCCGAGTCACGCTGTTTGGTTGGAACCAGGAGCTGCTAGCAGAGAACAAAAACATCCATCTGAATCTTGAAGCCTTTCATTCCTGTCAATCTCATTTTTTCCCACACCATACAATATTCTACCCACTGCTCTCCTGTGCCCTACAACCAACACTCCAAATAATCTCATTGAGAAGAGATGAAAACAGAATCTCTGCACATGCTTTCACTCTCACACCTCTGGTTCTGCTCTTGCTCAGCAAAATATAATCCCCCAAAACTGAATTACTGTTTTTGGACATTTCATTTAATATGCCATAAATCTGTACTGCAATTGATATGTTACCACTAATCATTCAATAATATACTATTTTATCTATTCTTCATCATGTTTTGGTAAAATGGCTAATTCTTTCTGTGTTTTCTTTGATTAATTTTATCAATAAGGGAAACAATTGTCAGGCCTAGAAGCAACACCTGCAAATTAGAAAGCCATGGAAAATGTCTGGGTTTGTCCTAGGAAAGACATTCTAGATGACAAAGAAACCACTGGAATGATTTGAACAAAACAGAAATATCCATTTTATCAGCATGTAAAAGTCCCTAGGAAGAAAATGTTCTGTATTTTTAATACAAGCAAACATCAAACTAGCTTTTCTCGTGTTCAAGTGGCTCAAGAAACAGTGACTAACAAAACTGCAAAGCTTTCTGAATATATTTTTATTTAGCAATACAAAACAAATATTTCAGCTTGATGACAATAGATCAGAAGTATGGAACAACAAATACAAATTGGAATTTTTTTTTCACCATAGAAATTGAGAAATGCCCCCAAACTTACTAATAGCTTTAGTCACTTCTGTCTCACTCTTGTCTGGTCTGTGAAGGGTACTTTAATAGGCAAATGCAAACAAGAGATGAGAAATAGGAAAGGTAGTGCTGTATACAGAGAAGTGGACATTTAAAATTTTTACAAAAAAAAAAAAAAAGAGCAAAGTATAAATTACAGACTCTTCTAGGGGTATTAAATTTATCTGGAGCTCTTCCATCAGCCTCAATGATCTTTGGATCAGACCTGCCACTGCTTTAGAAGAGCAGAGTTCTCATCTCTTGCAGAAATTGTCTATTCAAGCCAAAAGCCAGTCTCCGTGCTGAAGCCCTCCCACTCCAGGTGGGGCTGAATTTGGACTACAATCCACTCAGGGCACCTGAGCTGAAATCCAGCCTATTTAGCAAACATAGAATATTGTTTATTGAAGCAGATATCCCACTTAAAATGCAAGCATCATGTGGATGGACTCTGTCCAACTCTCCTTTGAGTCCAACGGACTGGAATCAAATTGATCTCTCTACTGCTGCTGCTCTGTGACAGTCTGGCTATACAAACCAGTTGTGAATTTAAGACACCACTTCAAATGTATTTGACCCAGGTATAAATGGCTACAATGGGGCAGCATAGCATGATCTACCCAGCAGAGTTGTTTTAAGGTAGGTTCATGACCTTTAAAGCTTTTCTGTAGGTGAGCCCCTTGCTCTGGGCAGCAGTGAGAACAAGGGACTAGACACTGGACAGGAGCTTGCATATGCCATAGAAATTTTTCCAGTGTGTTTCATGCTCTGTAGGTGAAATAATCCACTTGGATTTCCCCAGCTCCTTTGCAGCTCTATAAAATGCAGAACTGATATAGAAACAAAGTGCTTATGGGAAAGATGAAAATGAAGTTATGTACTTGTGTAATGCTTTCCAAATACAATAAATTAGTAGTTTGGTGGGGTTTTTTTTAAGTAAAAATTCTTTAAAAATTCTTTAAAAATTCTGATAATTCAAAAATTACATGAGTCTTTCCCAATTTGAAATCTTTTAGCATCTTAAAAGATGTAATCTTTTTAGCAGGAACCTTTTCTAAGCAAGTCCTAAAATTATTATTTTCTGAAATGCTTTTGTATTTTTTATTTCTTTAAGTGAACCTACTCAAACTAGGAACAAATTTAGGCTAGTCTGAACAATCTGTATGCTCTTTTACTGTGCAATGAAGTAACCCCTTGGGCTTAACAAGAACTGAATGAACTCACATAAAAAATGATATTAACTGTTCCAGTCATCTCAGCTTAACTGAAAAAAAAGTTGAGGGGTTTTTCATAAGTATTCATCCATTTGAAATAATTCATTTGAATTCATCCATTTGAAACACAGTTCAGTAGGTAAATGAATATATGAATCATCATATAAAATCACTCTCCATAACTCCTGTAATTAACAAATTTCCTGTAATTTCCCTACAGAACTCTCCATGCTGTTTTCATCTTCTTCCCACAGCCCTAGAAATCATGCCAGTTCCGTTTGTAGCTGGTTCTTACCCGTGTGCAAGAATCTCAGCACTCCACTAGGCCACATTTCTTCTTGCTGACAGATATACACTTCCCAGCACAAACCACAAGATCAAAGCAGACTTCTATCTGCTGTGCAACAACTCAGCAATTTGGGAACAATTGGAAAACATAGAAGTTTTCAGAGGTCATTCACCTCTCCCTTTTTGTTGCATCACCACTCACTGGTTTTTCATAAAAATAAGATAGGTTGGGGTCTTTCCAAAATTTGGTCTCTTCATATATTTTCATATGTAATCTGCATGTTTTAGCTTCACACTTTTAGTTATTTGAAATGTTGGCATATTTAGCCTTGGGAAGACTATTCAAAAGCCTAAATTAGAAACATTGTATCACGTCTGGCTCCTGAGCCCAAGACACCATAATTTTGGTGTAGAAAATAAGGGCCAGATTTCTGAGTATTAATTGTATTTATGAATGTCAATGTATTGACGGCTTTAATCACAATATTGCAACTGATGATATCACTTGAATCAAAATGAGTTGTGATATATGGAGCCAAATTGTCATCTTGGCACTTCTGTGAGAATAAAATCTCTGGCAGTTATTCCTCATGGATGGTTGCACCATCAGTAAAACAAGCTCTGGAGGGCTGGTATGTATATCATGTCACCCTCTATCAGTCCTGAAAGTTAGGGCCATTCTGGTGTGATGTGCAGATGGCAAAGGACCCTTACTGGCCAGCACAGAGCAGAAAACTCTTCAGGGTGCACTGAATCTTTTTGAGTGTTGGGACTCCTAAATTAGAGTCATAGATGACCCTGTTGTGCTTTCCCTTCAACAAAGACAGTAGAAACAGAATATAAATTTGCATAATTATATGTGTACATTTATATTTTCATTTTCTGCCAGGAGCTAGATTTTCCTCTTCTATGTACTAACTTTCTCTCTCTGCCTCTCTGTCTCTGTCTCTCTCGCACACAGGGGTTCAGGGATTCAGTCCCTGTATGGGCAATTCATTTAAGAGTGGGACTTGATCCTTATGGGTCCCTTCCAACTCAGAATATATTGTGATTCTGTGATTCTTTAGACTGTAATTCATCAATATTTGAAGTAGTCTTAAGTTTTTTTTTCCACACAGCCTACAATTGCAGTAAATATGCAGAGCTTCCATTGCATTTATGAAATGAAAAAAGCAACTTTTACCTAAGATTAATAAATGTAGGATATATATATATTAATAAATATATATTAACGCTGAAAGGCACAGCTGAAATTTCTTTAAAAATCAATTTTATTTTAAAAAATAGTTATACTCTCCTCAGATAGCCCTTCACACTGGTAACTTTGCTAGACATTTAAGGCATGACACAGCTCATTAAATACATTAAAGAAGAAAAGCTTTGGGCAGTTTTTTCCCGATAGCTGCTTTTTTCTCCCAATAAGTGTGCTGTGGGAAGACCATGACCCATGCACGCTCAGCCACATGCCTGTGGTACTCAGAGGCAGAGTGCAGAGGCAGAATGCTCCCGGTGTTGTGCGGCTCTGTGCTGGGGGCTGGAGGATGGCAGCACACGGCAGGAACACAGGGCTGTCTGAACAGCTCCTGTGGCAGCAGGGTGCCTGGCCCTTTGCAGCCGTGCCTTTGAGCCACGGCGGCGCCGGCTGAGGCAATAAAAGTCCAAAGCAGGGAATGGAGCCTGCATCCCGCCGCAGCCCCGTGTACAGGGAGCTGTGGCTTCCCGTCTCGTAGGAAGTGCCCACTCTGTGACCTGTAGCTTCTGCTGTCTGAACGGCTGTCTTTGAGCTGCCTGCAGCAAAACAAAACAGCACTGAAAGTGTCTGTCTCTTCCTCTTGTTTTACTATTTTCCTTCCATGGGGGTTCTGAACTTATGTGCCCAGCTGGAATTAATACACACAGAGTCTCTGCAGAGAAGACTGGGGAAGTGGAGGAGGCCCAAGGGAGTGGTGTGAGTATTTGCTGTTGATATACACATAAATCAAAACCAGTGTATCACTCCGTTGGATGTCTGAGGCAGATCAAGGACAAAGGAACCTCAGTTTTTGACCCTGCTCCAACGTTTTATGTGCCTGGTCCCCAAACTTGTATAAACAGCCCTTGCTGTAAGTAGTAACAAATGCCAAGGAGAGAGAGGCAAATCTTTCTGCAGCTCAGCATAAGCCAGGACGTACTCTAGGCAGGCTGAAAGGACTGCATGTCTATCTACCTGAGCTGCAGAGCTGGCAGCTCTCTGTGGAAGAATCTGAGTCAAAAGTGAGATGAGCAGGGAGGGAGAAAGGGAAGGCAATTACAGAAGTATAGACCACTATTCTCAAGTTAGTTTTTTGATGCCACTCTGTCAAAGGAGCAGCTTGGCACCAGCTGGTGAATAACCCAGCAGAATATTGCCCTGATCAAACATCCCACTGCTGCATCTGTGTCACAGGCAAGCTCTGGCTTCTGGTTTTCCTCTCTGCTGTACAAGGCAGGTATCAAGAGAAATGGGGAAGGAGACATGCCAGGGTTTTCTCCAGACATTATTCTGAGGAAGTCTATCTTCTTGTGCAAACAAAAAGATATTTCAAAGGTAAGTGGGATTCAGAGGGTTTTTTCTGCAATTTCACTGTGGCTGTAAGCCTGGAGAGGTTCCTGCTGTAAGGCTTTTCTTTAGCTTTAGATTCATGGCACACTGGTGTCCATGAGAGATTTATACTAAATGGAGGAGATCCAGCTGAGCACTACACACACAAATGTCTACATCATTTAAGTGTTACCTCAGTCCAGTTTGGATCACTGCAACAAGATTTCTCAGAGTCACTTGAAAGACAGGTCACTCAGCAGGCAACTCTCAAAAGTTTTAATGGATGCTCTTGAGTTGTCTCCCCTGCCTTACCTAGCTATGCAGTAGGCTTTGTCTTCTCCAGTAGTTCATGCCCTCCAGCCTCAAGTCATAGCACGCATGTCCTCAGTGTCAGAACACTGGGTGGGATGCAAAGCAATCCCATCATTACTGTCATTATTTGGATCACTTTGAACTAAAAAAAAATAAATTACCCCACTAAAAATTGAACCATTATGTCTTAATGCCTGAGGCATAACTTGTGAGACCTAAAGAAACTCAGGGTCAACTGCTGCAGCATATGCATGTAGCCAGTCTGTTCTGGAAACACTGGGATGGAGCAGAGTACAGTCACAGCCATGCAGACTTAATCTCAAAGATCTTTTCCAACCTAACTAATCCTGTGATTCTGTGATTCTGTGACCCCAGCCTTGACATCATGCTGTAGTAGGTGGTTCTTACTGTTCTCTGATCATTACTAAGAACTGTTGTCAGTTTCATTTACAAATTATAGAAATGAGGCAGAAATTAGGTGATGGGCTGGCTCAGAACCAAGCCCTGGACTTCTGCATTTAATGCTCAGCTAAGCTGCTCTCTTCTGTTGCCTTGAATGAAGAACCTTGAAAGAAGAACCTTGAATGAAGATACAGTCCTTGGAAAGGAAATTTACAGAGAAGAGTGAGATCTGCTCCAAGAGGGAGTTCTGGTGTTAGAAATAGCAAGTTTGTGTTACAGAAAGACAAGATGATAAGGTTTTAAGTTTTTATACTGATCAAAGAAGAAGATAGGAACTTTATGGCAAATTTGTTATAGAAATAATAAAATTGAGAAGGTTTTCTGAGGTAACAAGTAGAGAAAATTTGATTCAATAAGTCATTGGTCTGATTTGCATTCCTAAAAATCATTTCAGAACATAGATTTGGCCCAGTGGGTGAAGTTATTAGTCAACCCTATCTGGTTTTCAGCCTGTGTAGTAACAAGTAGCACGTGATGATGAAGTGGAATCACAGACAAAGCGTGCTGTCCTTGCCCAATCAGATATTGCTACACATGGCATGAGGCATTTCTTTCCAGCTCTCACTGCTAATGACCTTGTGCCTTCAAGTATCAGGCTGAATTATCCTTATCTCCTGCAAAGCTATATATAGTACTTTTCTGTTGTAAAATCTGGCACCAAGAGGGGTTTTTTTTTTACACATTAACATTAGGCTGATTGTAGTGGTTGGGACTACTGGACTTTCCAACACCACAGTATTCTAAAAATACCACTGAAAGCCTTGACTGTTCACGTGGAAAACAACAGACACTCAAACTTCTGAAACAAGGTGTAAACTTTGATCTCGGGTAAGTTATGGTGTCATGATTCAGCAAGTCATCTGGGAGCAAAGCTGATCAAATAGAGCTGGTGGGAGATGTATTGATCAAATAAGAAGAATGAGTGTGGGCCAGACCTCCCACTCATCTGTACTGACGTGTCCATTGCATGTAGCCAAGAGAGTCATTGGCCAGGGTCATGCATCAAAACCAACTAAGGTGTATCAGCTGAGAAGCAGCAAAAGTAGCCAGCAGTTTCCTTTTCCTTCTTGTGGTAGTAGTTTTCTATCAGAGCAGAAAAACCAGGCACATGCATTCCTGAACCTGTATTTGACTTAAGGGAACATCAATTACAAACTGTTCTTCAATATTTTTTCCTTACTGCAAAAACTGCCTGGAAATGATGTGAAGATGTAGCTTGCAGGCAGAAATGAATGGCATTAATTAAGGGGAGTCACCACCTTAGTTTGTTCCTTGGACCTGATGCATCTCTTTAAGATTGCAAATGTTTTTAATGCTCCACCAGTTTAAACAACCTTAGTTGTAGATTCCAACTGGTCACTGAAACGACATCTAGGCAAGGACAGTGCCTGCAGTAACACAGCTACTGTATTCTTTGAAACATACATCTCCAAAAAAAATGGAACAGCAGGAAACAGATAGGTAGTCAGATAAAAATTTTCACTTTTTCTTTTTTTTTTTTTTATTTAGCACCAGAAATATTGAATTAGAACAGTCTAAGAAATATTCATATCATCAGTGACATGGTTTTGGGTGGGGAAGAAAAGGACTACACAGCCAAGAAAAGGGTATCTATTATGCTAACTGATTTTAGTATTTGTTTTCCAATTCTGTTAATGACTTGTGCCATGTCTGTCTGTTCCTATTGTCAGACCTGCTCACTCTGGAATTGCCTTGAAGTCACTTTCAACTTGCAGATTAGGAAAGTGACAAAAGTGCATAAATTTTCTCAGCAAGTCACTTTTTCTGGCAGCCCTCTAGCCCAGTCCAGTCCAGAAGCTATCTGCATTTATCACCATCTCATGGAAGAGTTGTACTGCTTCCAGAGGAGCTCTTTGCTTTTGTACAGAAGAGCTGTCACTCCTTCAATATCAGTAAGTCTAAAGTGAGCAGTTAATATCCCCTGGCAGTGCTTCCAGAAGGCCTGGGTGCTACACAATAAAGATCATATTTTTCCAGAAGATGAAGGCCTTGCTATTCTGGTTAACTGGGGAGACCTCTTCCTGACACTCCTTCCAATTTGGCACCAGGGATAAAGCTTTTTTCCATTGCCAGCTAAAGGTGTCAATGCCTGAACACGTAGATAGGCACTGATCAAGAGTCTCCAAAGCACATCACTCTGCAGCTCTCAAATCAGTAGGAGTTACGCAGTGCCAGGCATGTAAAGTTTAGATATATAACTTTTATCTGATCTCTATTTTGGGGCATCTAAATACAATTCCATAAGCCTCCAGCCAGCTACCACCTTTAGTAGTGAGCAGCAATTCCCGTTGCTGAGAGACATCATAGAAAACTAGGTTGGAAGGGACCTCAAGGATCATCTGATCCAACTTTTCTTTGCAAAAGCACAAAGATCTAAAACGATCTGAAATGATCCACCACCCTGTCCAGCCAAATCCGAAAAGTGACCAATGTTGGGGAATTCACAATTTCCCTAGGGAGGTTATTCTAATGGCTCATTGTTTGCTCTTGTGAAAAATTTTACCTCGCGTCCAGTTGGAATCTCTCCAGAAGTCACTTGTACCTAATACTTCTTGTCTTTTCCATATGTAAAATAGGAGTCTCCATCTTTGGAGGTGCTCAGAAACAGCTCTACAGTTGCACAGCTGAGCAGAGCATATTGTTGGACTTTTAGGTCTATCTCACAGTGTACCCAACTACTACTGGGTACACACAGACTTGCCTCAAGCCCTGTAGAACCTAAACTACTGAATTGACCCATCATGGCCCACAGAAACAGTACTCATTCTACAACAACGTTCCACAGGCTGCTCTGACATCCATTATGAATTACTCATCACAAATCGATCTGAAACATGGAAAAACAGTTATGGATTTATTCTTTTCTCTTTTGTTAAACTGTGCCAAATATTTACAGCTCAGGCTGTAAGGGAACTGGGGATTTCATGCAGGAATATCTCAAATTTCACAGTTCCATGCATTTGTAATTATTTCTCTTTTGTTCATCCTTGTCCCATAATGTCAGCTGTTGAGAGTTATCATTCTCTCTCTCCATAAGCCATACAGCATACTCCAGGAGTCACAGAGGTTGTACCTGCACTGATTACTGTGCTCATGGGTCCAAAGCAATCTCCTGCCTCCAGAGAAACAACACAGCAACCTTGAGAAATCCTTGAGTTTAAATACAGCCACAGGCCAAATCCACTCCTGTGGTAACCACTAAACAGAAAAGTTATACCAGGCATACATTTGGCCTTATTTACCAGTGATTCTTCCAAAACCTCTCTCAGTTTCAGTCTGGAGGAAACTGGTGGCAATATGCCATCAGCAGCTGACTAGTATGACACTTGGTCCAGAAATGGGGTGAGTGAGGTTATCAGAAGGTAATTCAACATCATTGTCACCATTCAGTCACCATTTTCCCTGGCTCCGTTGCCATGGAGTTGTAGCATATGCTACACAAAATAACAACGTTATTTTAGGAAAACTATGCAATGAACTTCTGTTCTTAGTCCACCAGGCTCCCTACATGCTGATTGCTGGGATGCTAACTGGAGCTTGCAGGCTTGCCATTGATGGAAAACTCAAAAGTTCATGTTTTACCAAACAACATGATACACCTCTATGGCATGGGTATAAGGCATAGTTATGCATGACCAGTGTTAGCTGAATGTTCTTAGACACTGTCTGTGGAAAATTAACATTTCCCCTGATGTGCCTGACTGGCTTCATGTCATTCCCCTGGCAAGAGAGACAGAATTACAAAAGCTTTTTTTTTTTTTTCTTTTTTTCCATGTGCCATAGCCAACAATGTTGTACATTATTAGCCTTTAGCACAATTTCTAAAATTGGAATTTCCATTGCTTGCAAGGCAGACTAAAAGTTTTCTTTCTGGAACGGCTGTATCTATTTCTCTCTGCTGCCTCTCCTGTACCTCTCCAAAACATATGTTTTCAATCTTTTTCATTTATATGTAGAAATCACTGCCGACAGATATTTTTGCTTTGCAGTTTATCTTCTACTGACCTCCTAAAAAATAAAAGAGATAAGGAAGAAAAACTGGAGATGGATTTACTGGTATGACAGGATAGAGATGACAAAATAAAAAGAGTAAATTCCTCAGTTCAAATGTGAGCCTGCCAGACTGCAAATCAAAGATTTGCTAAATTCCAGAAATGTTCAGGTCATTTTTTCTTTTCCTCTTTTGTGTTTCGAGGTGCAGTCTGGAAGACAAAGCCAAATCATTGTGAGAAAAGTGATTGTTCCCAGTATCTTCAGTTGGCACCAGAAGTACCAGTTCTAGGAAGTCTTCCGGGGAAGTTGCTTTTTATACCTTCACTCTAATTTTAGAGACAAGATGTTAAAACAATGTGAGCATGCACCCACCTTGCAAGAGGCTTCTTCAAACTGAACCGAACTAGAGGCTTTCAAGGCTCATGTGTGCCTCACAGAAGCTCTGGATTTCAAATGATGGTCTTTAAAAGCATGGGTCACTCCTTATTTCCTCATTTAAGGTGGCCATGACATAACTGAGCTCCAAGTTGACAACTATGGGAAAGGGTATATAGAAATCAATCGTGCCTGAGCACACACACACACACACACAAAAAAAAAAAAAAAAAAAAAAAAAAAAAAAAAAAAAAAAAAAAAAAAAAAAAAGGACAAAGACATCTCAGTTTCTAAAGCACAGCCCAGGAGCCAAGGCTCATATCTGTTTGCTCTAAATGGTACTTACTAACTAAAACCAACAAAAAGGGATGTATTTCATGAATCACTATCCATTTCTGTGATGGCTGTAGACTTTGTTAGCATGGTCCCCCAATCTAACTCCCCCATAGCCAGAGATCTTTGTCATGAATCTGGCTGGCCTCCCAGCAGCACCTACTTCCATCTGAACTGGATGCCATAAGATCCCACCCAGAGGAGTCAAGCCTCCCCAGGAACAATGAGTAATTCTTGGGAGACGCCACTGGAAGGCTGCTGCCGTGGCACAGGAAGGCCGATAACATCTCCCAAGCCACAGCAGTCCTTTGTGTCGGCAGACACAAGTGGGATGTTCCTTCTTAAGCTTTCCAGATTTGGAGGAAGTGGACCTTGAAACACAATGCTCATTGAAATAGACTTTCATCTGGGGGATCTCGAAGTGTAAGTGCCGCTTGCTGATGTGCTTTCCATCTGCAGCCGAGGCCTCCTGATGCATTTCCTGTGTTTGTTCCAGAGGGACGGATGGCAGCACCTTAAAGCAGGCACAAACTGTACTGGAGGGTTGGCATTATTCTGGGCTGCGGAAAACAGTAGACATTAGTAATAACAGTACCCTCAGGAGCCTCTGGTGGAAGTGGATGACATGTCAAATTACCTCCTCTCTCTCCTTCCCTCTCCACAAGAATAGCACTCTCATTATAGAAGGGTTTAAAAGCATTTTGTATCTGGCTGTGGTGATGTGATGTGCCCTGTTGTTCACAACTTCTCTTGGAAAGGAAAGGCCATCTACATTTATGGCACTAAACAGCCCTGGAGAGCAACAGTGTAAGTGGGAGTAAACTGCAAGGGCTAGAACACTGAGTGGCATTCCACCGTGACTGGCAGATTGGGTGGTACAAGAAATGCAGTTGAGCAGGATGCTGCCACCAAGAGAGGGTCACTTCAGCCATCAACTGAGACACTGCAAAAGCAACTCAACCTAGCAGTACTTCTCTTGTCATATGGCTACTGACCAGTCTCCAGGCTGCAGATTTGCAGGATTTCTGGTTGCTCGTGGAGTTTTGTAATTAAGCCTAAGCTGACTGCAAGTGCAAATGAGTACCCTGTGAGTCTGCCGTGTGAATAAGTGCTTAACTAAACAGGGGAGCATAAGGACAAATGTAGCTATTTCTGAGGAATAAATGTTGTCATCAAATCCTGTGGAATAAGTCCCCTTTTCTGTTATAAAGTCCAATGGAAAGAGATAGAAATGTGCTGTACTTAATTGGCATCTCCCTACCAGAAGTATTTTAGAAAGTCTTGAACAGCAGGAGGATGAAGCTGGAAAGAAGGAAATAGAAATAGCTTCTCTTTCACAAATCAGTTACTGAGTTTTAGGCCTGAGCCCAGGGCATGGATCATGACTGCAGGTTTTGGAAGCTGGAGACAACTTGAAATCATCTTGAAAGGCTCATAAAGAGAGGAAAACATCCAACCAAAAACTCATTGAGGGTACATGGGGATGGATGGTGTGTTGTGTGGGAGGAGGAAATTATTAGAAAAAAATAGTATCAGCCTCTCACAGTCCACTTTGGTTGCAAAATCTATTTTTACATTTTCACGTATAGAAATACTTACTACTGGCAGATCCCCACTGTGCTGGTTATTCAGGCAGTCTAAAAAAGCCTCCTCATTTCCATTTGCCTTTAATGACCACATGCCGTCCAGTCTGAAAGGGAGAAGAATGCCTCTTTTTACTGTTGATCCCTTGTCTGTCTCAATCTAGACATCATGAGGCTCCCAGGGTGGGTTTGAGCCATGGGATGAGGCCGAGCTGGGGCAGAGACACAGCAGGCAGGGCAAGCAGGCGGGAGGGCAGCCTGCTCACCCCACAGTACTGCTGAAGAAGAGTCACTGGATCAGAACTTAAGGCAAGGGCAGAAAGGAAGGAAAATCACACAAATGAATATAACAAGAAAGAAAATGAGAAAAGGGGAAAATTAATTTTTTTTCATAAAGTTTTGTAATTTTTTTACCAAGACAGTTCAGGGTATGCTAAACAAATGAAATCAGAATACACATTAGAGAAACCAAAAGACTTACTGAATTATTAATTTACTGTAATAAGGGGAAATAAATTCTGCTCAGTGACCAAAGGAAATTTTTGCTTCAATGTTAGGAAAAATTGTGGCCAGTAAGAATTTCAATAATAATACTGAGCATTACAATGATGGCGAAAGACTTCAGTCATGTTAGACTTTCACTGTGAGTAATGGTGTATAAGCATATAATGCCCATCCAAGAACACCATATAAAAACTATTCTAAGGGCTGAGTGTCTGATGAACAAACAAATACAGTGGCCACCACCCATAGAAACATGCAAACAGTTATCCTCACAGTGACATCTATTCAACATGATTTTTCATGGCTGACATTTGGGTACCATCAGGAATGTTAATGCCTCACACAGGGAGGTTTGATGTCGGTTGATTGCCCTGAACTGGGAAAGGATGAATTTTCTTCTTCATCTGAGTTGACTGAAGAGGGTTCCTGGCTTAGGCTGAGGCTATTCTCATAACTGTAGACAATTAAAACTATTAATTAAACAATTTAATTAATTAATTAATTAATTAAAACTAAAAATAAATTCCAGCCTTGAAATCTTTCACCTGAAAGGCAGCCATGCTAGGAACAGTATTAGTGTTATGAATAGAATATAATAGAAACCAAACCTTTAATTAGCCAAGTTTATGACATTAAGATATTGTTTTAGAAATTCGGTACTTCTGAAGTCTATCATTCCCACACTGCAGAAATCAAGGGAGCAGACTGGTAAAAAGTACCATATGGTAAAGACTGTCTTAGTGTGACTGTGTATTTTGAAGGTAAAATGTATCTTCAAGATAAGCACTGTTTAGTAAGCAGCCATGTCACTTTCAAACATGCCTAACCATTTTCTGAGGTTTTTTGGTTGCTCTGTGTTGAAAGTGCTCTGTGTTGGAAGAGTGAAGATCTCAGATGTAGTTAATATAATAATTCTTTTGATTAATTAACTTAGGCTCATTGTATTTTTCATTATTCTCAATGCATCTCTGAAAAGACATGTCTAAATCCCAAATCCATTCTTCTCGAAGAAGTGACTACCTAAAAGACTTGCACTTAGGAGCATGCCTGAAACAGAGAAGGTCAGCAGAGCAAAGAGAGATTCCCTGGCAATGATTTAAAAGGAGGTGATGGAGGAATACAACATTTTATACCAGTTTTAGCATTGTTCTTTATGCATTTCCAGCTTTAGCCATCCTCCCACAAACTTGCCAGACTAAACAGCTGCTTCTACTTCCTTTCACTGCATGTGATATTCAAAGCATGGTGGAAATTAAACCATACAATCATCACAAATGAGACCAGTTTAGTAACCAAAAGTCTAGAATGTCAGAGTAGTAAAAGAGTAAATATGATATTGTGACCTCTGGTTCCACTGGTATTTCCTACAGATTTAGCTAAATGATACCTTAAAAAAAAATCCTATCACACAGGGGCTATCATCCAGTGGCTTCTCCTTTCCCTTAGCTGAAAGCATATCTGAATCACTTCATGTAAAATTCATTGACTAAGTAACATATTTCATCAACATGGGTCTCTGCTGTTATTTTAGAGTGTTACATCTTTTGCAATTTGCCAAAGCATCTGAAACTACCAGGCAGCAGGAAGTCTGTAAAGCAATGCAGTGGGACAGGAGAGTCACAGCATCTCTTGGATGCCCTAGACTGGGCAGACAGTGAATAAGCAGCATAATACCAAACATGGGTGTCATTAGATAAAGTATATCAATATAACTACAGTCTAAATATTATAAGCCTAAAGCAGCTTAAGTCCCTAACTGCCTCACACAGACACACAAATCCATCGTTGAAATCGGAAAAACCCTAGCTTTATTGTTGGTTAAGTCTGGAGTTGCTTAAATTTTTCATGATACTTGCGTTCCTCATGGGGCATGAGCTGAAACACTCAGGGAGAGGATGGGGGGGGGTGTGTGTGGGGGTGTGCAGCACAGTGGCAGCAGGATGAGCTCCTGGGAAGAGGTAGAGACTGAGGCAGATTACAGAGTGAGGCTTGCTTTCCTCTGTGCCTGTTCCAGCCAATTAATTAAGCTCTGCTGCTTTTCTGTCCCCTCTGTCGTTTCATCCCTGGTTGCTGCACTGGAAGAAGATGAGGGGAAGAACTTTAATGGGCTTTTCAGTGTCCTCCCCCTGTCGTCCTTCCATCCCCATCCCCACACAGTGCTCCCCATATCTTCAGAGCTGACTTTCCTAGCTGAGTCAACAAGAATTGCAAGCATTTCCCTACTGACCTCCTCCCAGCTGGCTGCTGTGCTTGTGGTTATCTCTTTTCCTCTGTGCATTCAGCATACATCAGTTTAACAAAACTCGTGGTGTTCAATTAAACCCACAATTTTTCTTGCTCTCCAGGAGGCTGTTTTTGTGCTTAGTTTTGTTCTCTGCATCCCTCTTCCTGAACCAGTAAAGGCTGAAGTTTTCAACACAGTATGCTTTTAAGGAGCCCATCCTCAATTTGACAACATTGCATTTAGCATTCATTTAACATTTAGCTCATTGATAAAACCTGTAACAAAAAAAGGCTGTAGATGGAATGCACATTAAAGCACTAATAATGAAAATTTCTTCATTAAGCTGGGATACCTGGGAACAAGCCCACAGAGTCAACACAAAACAGAAGGCCACATCCCATGTCCACTGCTGCATATCAGTGACTGTGTCCCCAAAAGTGCCTTCTAGGTTGACCCTGTGCCCTTGAATCCCGTGTTCCCTGGCAGCCAGAGCTCAGGAACATCAGGGCCCCTCAGGGTCCCTGGCTGCTGCCTCTCTGCCGCCCGTGACGCACACACCCGGTTGTAGCAGGCCAGGGGGTTTGGTGAGTCTCTGAACAGCCCTAGGGAGCTTTGCCTTATGTACAAAAAAAAAAAAAAAAAAAAAAATAAAAAGGACAGAAAAAAATAGAGATAGGGGTTTGGAGTCCCTAATCAGCAATGATTGCTTCCTGTGCAGAAGTCAGCTGTTTCCATACAATAGCCAAGCTGTTCAGGCTCCAGGCGCCATCCCAAGGTCATCACTTCTCTATTGTTGCTCCCCACCCCCATGGAAAATTCCTGTGCTCTTTTATGTATATAAGCATGTTTGGTTTGGGTGGGTTTTTTTTGTTGTTGTTGTTATTGGTTTTTGGTTTGAGTTTGGTTTTTTTTAGCTTTCAAAACTCACTCCTGCCTCTCGTGGTTGTGGAGGGGCTCAGCACTTGGCCCTGACCTGAACTTGTATTTTCAGAGTTTTCATTTGTTTTGCATCAACACTGCCTGATGTGCCTCTTATCTCAACATTTTTTAAAGGTTTTCAAGCAAAATACTTATCTGCACTGAGCTCCATGGAGGATGTAAATCACATTGAAATAAGACACATTTTTTTCAAAATTGCTTTTCTAAGAATTCCTGTGTGTCATTGCCCTCTGAGACAGAGAGAAATGAGGCCGTGTAAGTTACTAGATATTGTTCCCTTATAAAATATTTATTTCCTTACACATATAAATCCCTCGCTGTTTTACATCTACCTAGTGGAAACCCCATGGAAGGAAATATTTCATCCTAAGAAGCCATCAAGATATCATTGTATTGGTTCATTTTGAGATCTGCTGAACAAAAATCTATACCCTTGAGAATTCAGAAGTCCTGTAGAAAAATATTCATTTTGAGCAGCTTCTCTGCTTTCTCAGAATTCTCCCAAATCCCTTTCATTCAGTCAGAGCTGATCCTGGGCAACACTAAGCAACTTGTTAAAAACTGCTGCCTGTTGCTGCTGGCATTAATTGGACAGAGCAAATTCAGCTCTTTGCCAATTTGGTACCATATAGTCCAGTCTGCAGCTTTTGGAAGCATTGGCTAATTGACTGAGAATTTCTCTAGGTATGTGTAGTTTACTAAGCAGAACTAGGAAAAAAAAAAGTAGATTTCAGGAAGGGCCTATTTGCTTGCACCCTGTGATGTGCAGGAATACCAAATGGAAACAGTTTATTCCCATACCTGCTGTAGGATCTCTGACTGATGTTGGCTTCTCAGGAAGTTCAGTGGTGATTGTGGTCTTGTGATATCATCTCTTGTGTCACTCCTAATAAAACAATTGTGCTACTCAGACTGTGGCTTGCTCAAAATTTAGGACAACTCAGTGGTTTAACGTGAAACAGCTGATGGAGACCAAGTCAGATGAAAACTGCATTTAGTGATGAAAAAGGTTTGTTCTGGCTATATCCTTTTTTAATTTTTTTTTTTCCCAAATGAACATGTGTTGATTGTCTCTACTGCTTGCTGAAACAAGCAAGTCTAAACCATAGCAGGGCACTCCACTGTGTCTGGGTTTGGGGGGTGAAGGCACTTATGCAGATATACACACTCCTTTCAACCTGTAGACTACTAGTGCTTGTAACTCACCCTTTAATTTCTCTCTGGGTGATTTTTTGCAGTTTGTACTTCTCAGGTTCCCTCAGGGGCTTAGAAATCTGTTGCTCAGCTTCCATCCAAGTTCCTGAATATTTGTGCCTCTCAGACTCCTCTTCAAAAGAGTGTAGCCAGACAGGCTTCACAGTTCTGCTGGGAACAATCACTGTTAAAACACTTCTGTTTGAAGGCTTCTTCCCAGTTCTATGGGCTCTGATTATATCTTTTCCAGTACATTACTGCACTGTAATAGTTTCTTTGGGGCCCTTTCTAGCTCTTGAATAGATTATCATGCTATCATCAGGCAAGATACCACCAAACCCCCCTCTGATAACTGTGTCACTTTGAAAATCCTGAATTACTGTTAAATGAGAAACCTGTGTAGTATACATAGAGCACAAAGTTATAAGCTTTTTATCTTCTGTGAGTAGATTTTTGTACTACTTGAGGTTATTTAAAATAAAATAAAGTGTTTTGGTTGTAAACCATTGCTTTGTCATTTTAGAACAGATTCAAAATGACAGGTAGAAACTTAAGCACTAAAGGTTGCAGAGATTGACATATGGCATTTGTACAAAGACCTCTCACACTTTCTCTGATGACTGCCCCTGATATTGTCAATAGGGTTATACTTCTACTACACACAGCTTTTAATTGAAGTCCCTTTTTCTTTTTTTTTTTTCTTTTTTTTTTTTTTTCTTTTCACAAAAATTCAGCTAGAAAAGGTTTTTCTTTCCCAAAGATGATTTTTCATGTCTAGCATTTAGTGCCATAACACAATGCCCAAGCCCTTTCTGCTAAGTGTGGTATTCCTATTCACTACTGAGTGTCTGCATTCTTAAAGTTTACTTGTTGCTGTTTTCCAAAAACTATGAAGTCCTCAGCTGCCCACAACAGGACTTAATACAAGTTTGTCTACAACCTCTACACTAATGGCTCAGAGCACTACAATTCTTAACAGAGTCCTAGGGCTTCATAAAGCAATGTCACAGCGCTATGTAAGGCCTTGATTCTTAATGGAAACAGTGAATGTACATATTCAAATACTTTAGCACAAGACATTGTCAAATAATATTTTAGGATTGTGAAAGAAAATGGAAATTTCAGTGAGATGTATAAAGTATTCAAGGAAAGAGGCTGTAACGGCAATAATTTGGACTGCACAGAAGATGAACTTAAGTTTTCCCTCATATGCTATTATATATATGCATATATATGTATATATATGTGTGTGTATATATATATTCTCTCCTATGCTCCTATGATGTCTCTGAAATGAATGAACAGATTGACTTCCTCACCTGTGCTGTGAGGGAACAGCATTTGTGCTGCTATTTCCCAAATGGGTTAATAAGAATTATTCTAATATTTTTTGTGTGTTTATCTTCTCTTCCTAGGTCTCTTCATACATTTGAAGAGGTTGATTCCTTCCTGCAATGATCCAATACAGTTTTTAAAAATTTTGCCAGTTACATACATCTTTATGCTCAAAATTGCTGTTGTAGAGGTGAAGAGTCTTGGAATAATGACTATAGCACAACTTTTAAAAATCCCTCAAGTAGTTAATTACATTCCTGGAGAGCTGGACTAATACCAGGAATACTCAGAGTTGTAATAAAAATGTAAGAAGATTTTTAGAAGGGCATAATTCACTTTTAGACTACAGTCTGTTTTGAATTATCAAAGGCAATAGAGAGAGAGAGGGAAGGGGAGCAGAAGTGAGATAACTCACGTGAAGAAATAGCACAGGAAATATAAACCATATGTACACTAGACTGAAAACACATTGACATATTCACCTTCAAAAAACTCACAAGCACATTTCCACAGAGAGCAGAAATACCTGTAAGCAGCAGTTGGTCACTTGGGGACCGGCACATGAGGCTGTCCCCATCCATGGCTGAGCCCAAGACACGGCACTACCCCCACGCTGCTGGGGTAAGGTGGAAACCAGTCACAAGTGTCTGGGGGTGGCTGTGCCTGGAAAGCCTGCTGGATGACCTCCAGGCAGGCTGTCCACACCCAGGTGAAGCTATAGCACAAGTAGGGTGTTCTCTACACGTGTGGAACTCAGTGGCTCTGGTGGATGCAAGGGCTCTGCAGTGCACTAGGACTTGGCAGTGCAGTATCCGCCACCATGTGGGAACTGTGCACAGATGTTTCCCCTCGCTGCCAGAGAGGATGAGACCTCACCTTGCCACAGGAAGTGGCACAGGACAGGCCTGTGCAAACACACAGGTCCTCCTGTGGAATAGCTGGAGCCAGGTAGTTGCACATAAAACATTTCTACACATATTAGTATTTAGCATGTGTAGGTACCGAGCAATAGCTGGACTTCTTGATACTGTTAACTAAAGGCTGTTATTTTTGAGTTTGTAGCATCTGGGTACTCTTTAAGAAAGGAAGATAGAGCTAAGCTTACTGGTGATATGATTTTAGGCAGCAATTTCTGTGAGCCTGCTCTATTTTTTTGGCATTCAAAAAATAGCTATAGCATAAAGGAGTATTCTGGATGCTTCTCTTTACCTTCTGCATTCCAGGAACCCCAATGTATGGATGAGTTCCTGTTGACATTTCATACAAATCATGGTTTTTTTTCTCCCTTGGCCTGTGACTCTTGTACAAAAGAAGCTTCTTTTATCACTACCTAAAAATAAAGAACACTAACAAAATGCTCTGATCAAAGTAATTCATTCATGAGCAGAATGATTTTTGCATGCTGCTACTTTGTATGTGAGAACCATTACCCAAGGAGAGAGACTGTGAATAGATGTAGTGTTTACATAGTACCAAAGTATAAGGTTGCTCCTTGTCGATAAAACAGAAGTGAACCCTCATGATACACTAACATGTGCGTGGTAGCCGATGACACATCACTGCTGCCTACATTAGCACAGCAAAGATGCTTTGTTCTCTGATGTCATGAGTTTCAAATCCCAGCTGGGGATTTACTGACTAAGCCACAGTGAGCTGCTGTGACTTCCCTCCCAAAAGGAGAAGAGGAATAAAAGAGAACAGCTTTCTGGTTTTGATTTCATTTCAGAAATACTGCTAAGCACTGGGAGTTATTTCCCTGTTGGTACCAAAATATTACTACAGTTCTTGCTGACAAGAGCTACATAGACCCATCAGTGGAGAAAAGGCTCATTAGCCACCTCAGGACAAGACACAATAGCAATTCCTCTGAACTCAGATACATAAACCACAGATCAAATCCTTGTTCAAACAGAATTCCTACCACAAATTGGAACTGGTAATTGCTCACCATTTCTCTGTGGCAGGACACTTACTCCCCTGCACAAATACAGACTGAGCAATTCTAGTTTTACCGTCTGGTAGCCACTTCTTTAACTCTCATGTTTCTCCAAGTTCTTGTCATTAAGTAATGGCACAACATATTTTGTGCATAGGAGGTGGTAGAACATGCAAGCTTTGTATAGACACTCACAGAGAAAACTATTTTTTCTGCTTGTGAGATGAGGGTAATGTAAGTGTGCCACCAGAGCTGAGGCTAGCAAACCCTCTACAGGAGGTTCTTCATGCTGTGAACTAAAAAGGTTGAGGACACTGGCAGGGATTTTTGCCTTCACTTGTGACTTTTTTGAGTGATGATCCCAAAGCATTATGTAATGGTTGAAGCATTATCCTCACAGCATGCCTAGAAAGCAGGGATTACTACTTCAATGTTAAAGTGGAAACTGAGTCACAGAAATATTGTGACTTGTACATGGTCACAGAGGAAGGAGTCCAGAAGAGGAAAAAAGGTGCAACCAGTGACATAAATTCTTCCTCTTTTCTTCCTAGTTATTCACTGCATGGTCTTGGGCACTTTCTGTATACTAGCATGCCACAGAAGTGCTTTGAAGTTTTGTTCATGTATGGACAGCAGATGAAGATATCTGGATGGAAAGGACAACTAGCTATTCCTTATTTCTGCTGTCAAGAAACATGGGTTGAAGTCATATGGTACATGGGTCAGGCAGGGTTTGCAGAAGCCTGGCTTCCCAGAGGGGTGTCAAGAGAGTGAGTACCAGTCTGCCTTTTCCTGCAGAAGCAGTCAGACTCACTCCACAAAAACAGTGTGAAAAAGGGAAAAGTGGATGCTGGGGTAAGAAAACAGATTAAGCAATCCCAGAGCACGAAAGCACTCAAAAATCATTGTTCCTGTGTTCTGTCACATCTTTCCCCAGAGTGCAGGACAAGTAGGCGACAAAAATCTCCATCCTGGTCTCCAGGAATGGACATCTAAAAAAACTCAAAACTAAGGAAAGCTCTGAAACAAGACTAGGCTTTGACATGGAGGATTGACAAATCTGGGTGAAAATAAGGACTGGAGGACAGTGTGAGAGAACTAAGCAAAAATAATGAGAAAGTTTTTAAAAAGGATTATAATTGATCTAGGGAGTACTGGTGTGTCCACTGGATCAGTCAGAAAAAGTGAAAAGTAGAAAAATGTTTTCTCATTTTTTACTCATGAAAAAGCAATGAGAACTTATTTATTTAGGGCACAGGAAGAAAGAAGTCTTCTGCTGTTGCAGAGATTGTAGCACATCAGATGAGGAGGTTATGAAAGTTCAAACACACAAAATTTGTCAGCTTCCTCACCTCCCATTTTGGAGCTAAGTGCACACCACACTAGAGGTACATGCAGGGGTGTTGCAGGAAAAGTGCAATGGTTGTGTTTAAAATAGCACCAACCCTTCCTATCTTACCGGCATTGACTGCAGGGAGAGGCACACCCACCCAGGCCTGCTTTGTGCTTCAAATATTTTACTGGTCTGACTATTTAGATTAGAAATGGAATTTTTTTTTTAACTGGAATTACCGTGGGAGTAAAAGCCCTCAGGTAGAGGCCACCATACAGGCATATAAATATGACCATTTTAGTGATCATTCAACATTCCTTTCAGTTTCCATATGGAATTAGAGCAAAGCAGTATAAAATAATACTGTATTTCTAACCTACACAAGTGCAGAGACTGCTGTATTATTTTAAGTTCAGAAGGCAGCAGTTAGATTTTCTGGATTTATCACTATACATGGATGGAAATGGATGTCTCACCTTCACTAAAACTAGGCTTGCTCACAGCAGCTGAGGGTATCCATGTCCAAAGCCAGGCTTAACCTTGTGTGATAAATTAGGCTGATCCCAATCTGAACATTTAATCTGGCTGTCCTCTCTCTGGTCACTGTGAACTCTCTCTAGATTACTCCTTTGCCAAAAAAAAAAAGAAAGGGTCAAAACTGATGATCCAATTGCAGTGAATTTAATTCAGTTACACCATTGCTTAATAAAGGCTGTCCAGTCATTATTAATTTTATCATTTTATCAAAGTAGACCTTTGTAAGACCTGTTGAGTGTTGCACAGGCATTGACCCTCGCAGACATGCTCTGGGGTGGAGTGTTCCTGGCCAGACAATCCCCTGCAGGGGCATGGCCTGGTCAAGGGATCTTTGTAGCAGGAGCAAGATGATGGCAGCTGGAAAACAGAGGTTTGGGCTGTGAGGGTCCTGCCTCAGGAAAGGGGGGAAGAGGAGCAGTGCAGTACTACAGCTGGGGGCTGCAAGGAGGGACCTGATGCTGCTGGTGCTAGTGCCAGCATGGGAGGTAGTGGTGGCCTCTTCTCTAGACTGTCCTGGCCCTCTGACATTCCTTTCCCTCATTCCCAAAATGTAACCTCAGATCCCAAATACTCTCAACCTCACTTTCCAGGTGCCCTTTGCTACAGGGCTGTGCCATTTGGTGACTCCCCACTCTTCCCAGCTGAGGAGTATCTGGTAGCTGCTGGCCACCTGAATCATAGAATCACAGAATGGTTTGGATTGGAAGGGACCTTAAAGATCTCATTCCAACCCTCCTGTTATGGTGTCATGGTTAATGACACCTTCCACTAGATCGGGTTGCCTAAAGCTTCCGGGATTGGGGCATCCAGAACTTCTCTGGGCAAGATGTTCCAGTGCCACTCTACCCTTACAGTAAAGAATTTTTTCCTAATATCTAATCTAAACCAACCCTCTTTCATTTTGGAGCCATTTTCCCATATTCTGTCACTACATGCTTTTGTTAAGAGTTGCTCTGCAGCCTTTTTGTAGCTCCTTTTAGCTAATGTGTCTAGAGTGAATCCCAGGAAGACCTGGATGGAAACTGGTACTTAAGAAGGAGGCTTCCCTAGAGAAAGGAATTGAGTCTCCATCACATTGCCATCTGCTTGGAGCAAGAGAGAAAATGTTCCTGCTTGGACTGGAGTGGAAGCAGGCATCAGGGGATCTCTTCAGGTTGATCAATGGTTTGTTATTTTATAAGCCACTATGTGTGGGCTATGGATCTGACCTGAGCTCAGCTCACAGTATTTTGTGTGTGGGACCTGAACTGCGCTCTGCAGTGTGCAGTCTGCCTCTGGCAGTATACATGGAGAGAAAAGGCTGTTCTCCCCCCTGCACACCAAAGTTGTATGCATATATTCAAGTGAAGGGATTATCTCAATGAGCTGGGTTACCAAACCCAGCAGTAAAGCTGTTCCTGCACATTGAAATCAACTGTGTCATTCTGGTTTAAAATCAGGAGAGGGAGAATCACTCCTGACGTGAACTGGGTCCTGAAAAAATGTGTGTATGACATTCTCTGTTGCACAAGCCGTCCTGCAAGCTCAGCAGAACCAGTTACCCACTGCATTTATGCCAACATAAATTTGCCAACAGCTAATTTCCTGACTCCTGCCAGCGCAGGGGTTTTTCCTCTTCACATCTTCTATCTCCAGTGGAAACACTGGACCAGGAGCAAGGCCTCAGCCACAGCCAGAATTTGATCTTGTGTGTAGTCATATCCTTCTCTGAGCATGCATGGACAAGGTTTTCCTTGAGAAGCCACAACCCAGGTTGTACTGTGCAGAAATCACAGAGGTGAGGGAAGGAGGGCAACACAGAGCTTCTCACTGCCCAGCTCTGAAGATGAATTCTAAGGGTGTCCTCATTCCATGTGTGCCTCCTACGTTGTCCTAATGGGTTGTCAAGGAAAAAAAAAACACCAGTGCCTGAATGAAAAATTACGTTTACACATCTCTTTAATCCATTCCCAACCAAACACCCATCATTTGCTGCAGCCAGCAGTACACGCAAATAAAGGGTTTATTTTTGTGTTACACCATCTCTCCATAATTATAAAGTGTTTGTGAAGTGCAGCATTTCTGTGTGTATATTTGAATTTGCCATTTTCTCCATTTCCTACTGTATCACCTACATTTTCCTTTCTGTACACACATCATTAGCTGCCTCCCTTCTACCAGACAACCAACTCCATTAAGATAATTTTTGAAAGAAGAAAGCAAAGATGAAGCTGCTTATGAAGTACCTTCACAGACACTAAGAAAGGTGTCTGACAAGACACCATTTGCTACTCTGTCATCTTTCCCATCTGTAAGTCTAGGACACCTTGAAATAAGAAGTAATGATATGAAACAGAGTTTAGAACCAGGAAAGAACTTTACAAATTATTACTATTTTTTCTATCAAACAGTTAAAGAAATGTTACTTAGAACTCCAATAGAATCACTATAGAAAAAGACTCACGAGTAACTGAATTTCAGAGTGAAAGAAGAACCCAGAAGGTTTTCTCCACTCTTCATTCAGTTCCTCCTTCTCTATAGGACACAGTCTTAAGCTGTGCCAAGGGAAATTTAGGTTGGATGTTAGGAAAAAGTTTTTTACAGAAAAGATGATAAAGTACTGGAATTGTCTGCCCAAGGAGGTGGTGGAGTCACCATCCCTGGCTGTGTTTTAAAAAAGACTGAATGTGGCACTCAGTGCCATGGTTTAGTTGAGGTATTAGGGCATGGGTTGGACTCAATGTTCTTAAATCTCTTCCAACCTAGTGATTCTGTCATAGGATGTTGGCAGGAGGATGAATTCATGCTACCAAACAGAAATTGAAGCTGTGAAAAAAAAAGCACCAAAACCTACAAAATTTAGAAACAAAAGGATAAAATAAACAATTGCAAAAATATAAAGATATAAAATGTCAATAGTTAGCTTTGTACCTACACAACTCATAAAAGAAAATTTCATCAAAATCTTTTGCAAAATAAATACTAGTGATGCCTACTTTACACTTATCCAATGTGCTTAATAAAGCTGTCCATTAGGATTCCTGGGTTATTTTATCCCACATATTTGCAAAATGTTTAAATGGAGACCTTTGGATTCAAATGCAACAGCAGTAAAATAGAAAAAAAAGAAGGGATAACAGAAAAAAAAACCCAGCATTTGATTTTAGATAATAATTTTATAGCAATAAGCTAACTTAACATCTTAAGTTACAAAGAAAAGCGAAATAGATTAAAATATCCATATCTTCTGATCTTTACAGATATTACTCCTATTTTATTACAGTCTTTCATGTGCTTATTTTCCTTTTAGTCTTAACAATTAACTATAAAGTTATAAAACCTTCACATCACAGATTTGTTTGCTGCTACCAGCTCTGACAGGAGTTTTCAGTACATGTATCACCTGCAATTTTTGTTTAAAATGCTGTTACTTCTTTGTCTTGTGTGACTTTGTACATCTTGATTCCCAAGTAATTTATTTTCTTAGCGGGAACCATGCAAACTTGTCATACCTCAGAAAAGAATTCCTTTGTTTACAAAACCGTTTTTAAAAGAGTAATTTAAATTTGGCCTAGTAAAATATCAAGTGTTTTCTTATCTGTCAGCAGATAACTTCTTATCAAGTTATGCAGCTATTAGGACAACTGAGAAGTAGCATGCCTCTGTGTTATTATCATGTCAATTATTTATTAGTACTGCAGCCGCAGTTTTGCCCAGGAGGCTTCCTATAATTGAAGTTAACACTTTCAACAGATTAATCACTTGAAGCTCTTTCGATACAAAATTACATAACAATCTAATTAAATGGAAAGGGATGTAAGTATTTTGTGTTTCTCTTTGACAAAAACAATAGAAGTGTGCCTCATGTTAGATACATTTCTGTGGAGTAAGTAAAGCAATGGTATAGGATCCCCTGTAAAATCATAGAGTTCTCCAATTACACTCATCACAGAAAGCCTGAACGGGGCAGAGAAACCCATTGCTGGCTCAAGGAGCACTGAGAAACATTACTCTGCTGCTCCTCATGCACAAACATAAGCTGAAGCGAATGTCACTGAAGTCATGTGGGACCCTGGCAAGCAGCTATAAGGCAACTATTTCCTGTGCTCGTGTCATTTCTGTGACACAGCTGCAATTTCAGCTCAGGAGAGTTTTCCCAGACTCTTTCTTCTTGCCAGAAAAAGAAAACAAGGCAAACTATGAAATTGTTGGCTGCCTGTCTACCATAACTTTTTATACAACTAATTTTCAAGCTTTTTCAGGCCTTTTGAAGGTGTCTGTACACATTCTTTAAGAAGGTATAAAACCTTGTGTCAGTTACCAGCAAAATTACACTTGGACTTGATGACCTTAAAGGTCTTTCCAACATAAATGATCCTTTCCTTCTATGAAAACAACTTTTCTGATGACATGATTTCAATAGAAGAGTGCATGTATGCTACACGCAGTACTGACTTCATGCAGTGCTTTTGCAACATGGGTTAAAAATGTGTGGAGGCCAGCTACTTAAACGTGGGTTAGAAATGCTAAACCTTGTCTGGGATCATTAAATAACATTATTACAAAAGCTACTCTTCCAGCTGTGATAGGAAAGAGCCACATAAGTGAATATATTTTCCCCCTTTATCTTGTTATTTCACTCATTATTTTCTCTTATGAATATTCATTTATGATGATTTTGACTTGGCTCTTTGAATTGGTATTTGCCTAAATGCAAATTGGGTAGAAAAGCTTGCCAACTTATAGAAAGGAATTTGCTTTAGTCATACCAGTGTCACAAGATACAGGATATCAGAGAATCAAGCCCTTAAGTCCTGCTTACCAGATTAGAAGAGCCCCATTGCCATAGGAAAGCCTGTTTTACCAGCTCAGCTACACCTTTACTCACTTCTTTCTTCATTATCTCTATTTAGGCAAATAAGCTGTTGAAGAGAACAGTAGAATAAAACAAAAAGCACATACAGACCAATGGAGACCATTGAATATTACTTGCATCTGAAATCAATTTACTCTGGCCACCTGAGGGTGTTTATCCACTTAGGGAGCAGGAAAAGCACCATCTTACCTAGCCAAGCAAGGCTGAAGAACATGGCTCACATGCAAAGAACATGCAGTGAATCTGTTCATTACTATTTTAACAGCACCTGAAGGAATCAGTGGGACTGGGATCCTGATGTGCTGTACAAACACTGAGCAAAGATAGCTCCCACCTGCAAGAGCTAACAGCCTAATGAGGCAAGAGAAACAAAGGCAGGAGGCTACACACAAAAACAGGGTTGTACTAGCTGTTCTTTAAAACACCCTTCCAACCCAGCCTATCCTATAAGTCTATGAAAACACAACATAAGTGTGAGCCTATAGTAATATTTCAGTCTCGGGGACTGCAGACCTGAGTGAGGAAGAGTTGTTAAGTGTCTATAACAATTTGTCACATCCTTGTTAAATGTCTATAGCCTTCCTCCCATGGTCCCACAGCCAAATGTAAAGCTGCAGAGAGCTCTGCTCCTGATGTGCACCATACCACAGATAGTATTATCTATGCAACTCTTCTTTAGGACAGTACTGTTCTCTGAAAAGTCCAATATGTTAAGCATGCAAGCAACACACGGTCCCTTCTACTTTAACATTTTTTCTAAAGGCTGTCACAAGGAAAAACAGTAGTAGGGTTACCAATGCAGCTTAGCCCATGTGTGTCCTGCATCCCAAACAATGAAAAGGGGTCTGAACAACCATGTGTCTGCCAGAGGGGCCTGCCACCACAAAAAAAACAAACTAACCATATCCATCAAAGCACAGGTCAATGACATTTTGCTTACTATGAGCTCAAAGCTCTCTTGACCTTAATATTTTTTTTTTTTTTAAATCAGCTGGTGGTTGGACATATGTTGCAAAAACAGCACATCAAAGTGCCACATTGAGTGTCTCGAGTGTCCATAAATGTTCCATGACGGCAGAAGAGCAAACTCTGTCTTCTGGCAATGTACATTAAGTTCCTGCAAAGTTCGGGCCTGATTATTCTATTGCTTAGGTCACACACTATGCTCTGTTTTAGAAAAAAACCTACCCACGCTACAGGGGAGACACCAAGAAATATTAATGTAAGCATTCACAGTGCAGAAAAAAAACTGCTTCAGTTCAAGCAGAACAACAAACAAAAGTCACTGGAGGACAAGGGAAAGGACAGCGGGTTCATTTGGCTACCCATCAAGGCCTTAGTGCAATTACACAGTGAGATCTTGCTGTGTTATTCTGTCTTCATTAAGCTGAGTTTGGGTTTATGTTGTTGGATTTGATACAAATTTGTGGGCATAATAGCATAATTAAATTAAGAAATTAATTTATATAAATACAAATAGAACTTCATCGTATTCTTATTGCTCCTGTTATCAAATTCCAAACTTTGCTATCTTGGCCAGCTTTCCCTGCATCACTTTTTTTCAAAATCTTCTTCTACAGTGGGTTTTTTGGTCACAAAAATAAAATCTCATTTCCTGTGCAGAGTTCTGCATTTAATAGGTGCAAGTTCTCAAACTTCTGCTTTTTTGAAGGACGTGACAAATTGCTATAGACAAAGATGCCGAGATGGCACTAAACACATGACTGAGGCTTGCTGGGTTTTGATGGTGGAGTGTCACATGCTGCCAAGCTGTCTCTAAACAAGATCATTTATACAGTAATAGCAGCTGAGATGTGAAACACAGATTAGACAACTTGTTGTTTTGAGGTATTTTTTCCTTCTGAAGGTCTGACATGAAAAGAGAGATCTGGAGAAAAGGTAGAATAAAATATTGATGTGATGTTGCTTTTTCCTTTGAATGGAAGAGTAGAAAGATTTGGAAACATGTTTCAAATCTTCACTCCTACAGCTGAAATACATAAAAGATCAGAGCAAAAATCTAGATGAGAATTTTCAGATCCTGTTTTGTTTAGAGAAGTTACAAGGAAAAATCTTTTTTATGAAGGCATTACAAAGATTATCTTCTTGCATAAAACATTTAATTTTACTGTGTTTGTATACACAATGCCTAATTTTGCCTCCAGATACAGCATTTTTTCCTATGATGATAAATCACTGTGTAGGTACATACAACTACTAGAAACTCTGGTACCAGACCAGCATTACTCTCAAACCTCAAACCTCTCAAAACTCAATACTCTCAAATACTCTCAGAACTCAGTCTTAGACAGAGCTAACCTCACTGGAGTGCTTAGACAGAGGTATCCTTTTCCAGACAACTTTCTAGAAGCTTATTTCTTCCCTGTATTCATTGTAGCATTGTCTATTTGTGAACACTAGGGCTATAATGAGAACTGGCTGAATGGCAGAGCTCAAAGGTTGTGATCAGAGCAGTAGAATCCAGATGGGGGCCTGTAGTCAGTGGCGTTCCCCAGGGATCAATAGCGGGTCCAGCCTTATTCAACTTGTTTACCTGGACAAAGGGATGGAATTTACCCTCAGCAAGTTTGGTGATGATATGAAACTGGGGCAGTTGCCAATACACTTGAAGACTGTGGTGCCATTCAGCTGGACCTTGACAGGCTGGAAAACTGGGTGGAGAGAAAGTTAATGAGGTTCAACAAGGCCAAGTGTAGGATCCTCCACCTTGGGTAGAATAACCCCAAATGCCTGCATAGGTTGGGAGGTGACCTCTTAAAGAGCCAGCTCTGTGGAGAAGGACCTGGCAGCCTTGGTGGATGATCAGTTGACTGTGAACTGGAAGTGCCTTGTGGCCAGGAGGCCAATGTTATCCTGGAGTGTGACCAGCAAGGAGGTGATCCTGCCCCTCTACTCAGCCTTAGTGAGGGCATGTCTGGAAAGCTCTGTCCAATTCTAGGCTCTTCAGAACAAGAAGGAAAAGATGTGACTCGAGAGGGTCCAGTGGGGAGCCAGAAGATGATGGGGAATCTGGAGCTTCTCTCTTGTGAGGAGACACTGCAGGAACTGGGCCTGTTTAATCTGGAGAAGAGAGGATTGAGAAGGCATATCATCAATACATACAAATATCTCAAAAGCAGGTGCCAAGGGGACGGTGCCAGACTCTTTTCAGTGGTGCCCAGCAACAGGATAAGGTGCAATGGCCATAAACTAAAACACAAGAAGTTCCACCTCAACATGAGAAGAACTTCTTTACGTTGAGGGTGGCAGACCACTGGAGCAGGCTGCCCAGGTAGGTCATGGAGTCTGCCTCTCTGGAGACATTCAGAATCCACCTGTACATGTTCTTGTGCCACAGCTCTAGGAGATTCTGCATTGGCAGGGGGTAGGACTAGATGATGTCCAGAGATCCTTTCCAACCCTAGTGACCATGTGATTCTGTGAATTTTCTTCTAAAGTTAAAAATAAATCACATTTATGCCTTCTATTTGCAACACTTGAATTTTGGTCAGAGATATGCCAGCAAGAAAATTTAACTGTAAGTACTTTACATTGCCCTATACATCTACTTATGCCTGTATTTGTCCTTATGCAGAGGAAAAACAATTAAACATATCTAGGTATATACCTGTGGCATAGGCAGTATGCCATTTCCACTTCACAACAGGCAAGATATTTCTTGATGTTAAAAAAACAAATGAAGCTTCATTTCTTTGACTAGATATTTCATTTCCCCCCACAATTTTACTTCTGTAGTTGTTTTTACCCCCGAGAGATTTTTTAAGAAGGGGATTGTTTCCTTGAATATTACACCTCTAAGCCTCCCCAGGCAGACAACCATTAAGGGAAAAGCAGAATAGAGCTGCTAAATATTCACAGGACTATAAAGGAGCCCCATGAATCCCAGATGGCATAGTGTTTGTTCTTGGCAGAAAATTTTGCATACAGGTGACTAACGGACAGAAAATGCATGGTACTCCAAGAAGCTGTCACCTCAAATCATTACTCTGGGCTAAGGTAACTCAGTCAAGAAAACTCAGCTTATGATGCCGGACAGATCTGAACCTAACTCTTAAAAGGGAGTCTTCCTTGCTCCCTTATTTTTATGTAAGAGAAGAAGAAAACTTAATCCCTCTATGAAGCAACTTGAAAGGCAAGCTGATGTGTTGAGCTGGCCAGAACATGCTGATCTGATTTGTGGATGTCATCTCTGGGATGACATCAAGACACACTCTCTTCCCTGTGGTCTCAGTGCTAAACTGGCAGCAAGTGTCTTCTGATCCACCGTCATCTTACCCAGGACACGAACCAGTGTGGGTGTCATCACTGTTTAAAAAGGGTCCCAGAGTAACAGCTGGGAATACGATTTCCCAAACAAGTCAGGATGGAGCCTGGACATGTCATGGGATAGTCCAAGGCAATGGATCATAATCATGGCCAGTCACCGAGGCTTGGTCTGCAAGGATGAGCAAATTCTTTGGTTGAGAGGTGAGATAAAAAAACATCTGACATACTAGCAGAATTATGAAAAGGAAAGACAACCAAGGGGCTTGGGTGACCAGCTCAGACAGAAGGCAGGGAGATTAATTTCCCTCCAGTTCAAATATATTTTAATATGGTGTCTTGTTCAGCACTGAGAAAGTTGACATTAGAAAATGTGATGCATAATTTAGAAAAAGAATAGGAATATAAAAGCATGACAAAAACCCTTCTATTCCACCCAGACTTCTCTTTTCCATGCCCCACATTCACAAAGAAAAATGATACAGGGTAGATGTGGCTGAGGACTGTGGTCCCCCTCATCTCTTGAGATCTGCCTACTCTGTGACATATGATACCCTTTGTGTTTAACACCCACTGTTCATAACACATGAGAGGAGCGTGGCCATGTCATCACGGGTACATCTAAAAATAACTAATTTGCAGCTGGACTGTCTCTCTCACAATTTGCACCAGTCTTTAGATGGAATATTAGCAGCTTGTTCACCGCAAGTTTCTGTCATGCCCCATTTCCTTGGGATTTTTTCAAAACAGTGACCAGAGCTCATGCAGATATCCTTAGTGGAGTTAACCACTGGATTCTGAATAGCAGCAAACAATGTAATCCAGCTGATTATTTTTTTTTTTTTAAAGCAGAACTTTCTAAAGTGAAAGACCAATGGAAGGTGGACAAAATACTAAGCTGAATGAAGAAAGGATGAAGAATACATCACAGGAAAAGCAAAAGTTAAGCAATTTGAGATTTCCCAGGGGAGAGTGACAAGAAAAAACAGAGAGAAGTGGGGGAGCCTAAAATTATGGGAGGGATATAATGTGAGAAGAAGGGACCATCAGTACACACAGCCAGAAGAATATGGTAAGGCCAATACCATTCATACTCACAGGAGCATGAAATTATAATTACCACAATTCATGTATGATCTTCATAAGCCCAGGAGCAAAGACATTGCCTGTAGAACTATATAGACCACTGCTGACCTGTAGGAGAGATAAGTTCCTGTGTTTCCCCTGAAATTCTATTGCCTGGGGAGCTACTGCAGGGTAATATTGTGATGAGGGAGGCTGCACTTAGAGATGATCCTACTGGTTATAAACTCCATGAGGGAATATGGCAGGCCAAGCAAACCCTGAAGCTCTGGTCTAGGACTGCCAAGTGTAACTTCAGGTTCATGCAGGGTGAGCAGAGGGCTGGGGAACAAGATTAAGAGATTGTATGTATAGGATTATTTATTATGCTCTGAAGCTATAAAAAAACATGTGAGAGGCATACATTGCAAACTAAAGTGCATTCATCATTATTGTTAGCAATAATGATTAAAATAATTCTTTGTACTTCCAATACAAGTGCAAATGTCAGGAAAAAATCCTGAAAACATGAGAATATTATAATGAATTTAGCTTAAAACAAACCCAGTGAAGTGGCACCCTTATCTGCACATTACAGAGGAGGAAATGTTGGCATGGGCAGATTGAAGTTTGCCCAGGGTCAAGCAGGAAATTCAGGGAACAGATGAATAAAGTCCCAAGATCATGAATGCCAGCCCTCTGCCTCAGTCACAAGATCATTTTTCCTTTCTTTCATTTGATAAATTGCAAAACAATTAAGTTAGGTAAATCCATAATTATGGGTTGGAAACTAACCTTCATGCCATCTCCCAGCCCAAGGTATTCAGATCTACATGGGAACAGAAGTCTGGAAAAAGAAATTTTCTCTACTTTCCATATTGGCCAGAAGTGCAGATCAGCTAGTAAACTTAAGCAGCAAATTGAGTAGTCTTTATAGGCACATCCAGACTTTGAAAGAGGTACTGGAGCAGACCCAGAACTTCTTTAGATTCACTTTATATTACAAACATTAATGTTTTTTGTTCTCTCTCAGGACTAGTACGTGTTTAATTGCACCAGGGAGGCTATGCTGCTTTGCACAAGAGACCTGGTGAGCCTCGCCACAGAACACATGGTCAGTCTGTGCTTGAAAAAATTATTGGGAGGCTGGATAAGGTCCAGGATCCTTTTCACCAAGGCAGGACTCAAACATTTCTCATCCCAATAAGTGAATGCTTTCAGCATTAAGCAATTTATCAACAGGTGGAATTAGTCACCATCTTCCCTGTTTAGTTTTCAGCCTAATCTGACAGTCATTTCCAGGAAATTCTTATCAGCTCAGATCTCATAGGCAAGAAGGGGCAGGAAAGATTTATCCTGCTTGTGACAGCACTTCAGCATGGCCTGAGATGGGCACCCAGCTGCACGGCTGAAACCAGACCTTCACCAGCTCTGCTCAGCCGCCCAGCAGACACTCAGGGCAGCCTGTCGCTGTTCTCGGAGCACAGCGCAGCACAGCGAGCCTGGGAGGCATCCTGGCACAGACATTTGCCCTGACTACTCTGCCTTCTGGCAGCATCAGCCCAGCAAGCCTTCACAGCTTCAGGTTTCTGGGCTGGTATTTCTGCACAGCACTGTATATGGCAGTTGCAGGTGCAAACCCATCTGGGTAAAGGTTAGAGACCTTTACCCACCACTCTGTTGCGTGTAGGGTATGCATGGAGACACAAGTGGTATTAGTGATGGAAGCGTAAATGTTTAGGGCCTTCGTGCATTTATTTCCAAGACTGAGAGCAGCCAACAGACAGATTCTGCAGATGTCATTTCAGATCTGACAGTTAACAGTGTCTGTCTGATATCTAAGTCTTCTTGCAGATCTAACCTGAAGCTTTTCACAGATTATTGCCTGAGCCATGTCAGAGGTGGAAGAGAGACCCTATAGTGCAGCTATTTAGATTTTATGTCCACTTCTTACTGAAACATATAATTTCCTTTATGTTCTTCCTTTAAAACTGTCATCCAGTAATATCTTATTTGTATGCTTCTGCACCTAATGTGTCTTGTACCAGCTTCAAGTTTGGTGCACTTGGTAGTGTTGAGTTTATGACTGGACTCAAAGATTTTGGAGGTCTTTTCCAACCTAAATGATTCTATGACTCTATGATGTTATTTTTACATCTTGCTAATAACCAGGCAGAATAATCTTGGTCATTGTAGCATGTGTTAATCTTAGGGTAACCATGCTTGGTGCAAGTCCTGTTCTGATTTAGCACCACTGCTGACTGCTTGCTGTATCACTCCTACCAGCCAGTTTTGTCATCCACTTTTTGATGCTATTGACAAACAGTGCTCTTTCAGCATCTTGCTGAGCTATTGGTGTGCTTCTGTGTCTATCATCCATTTTACCTAAAATAAATTGTGTATGCTGGATTTCCTATGTCCTCCACATCTTTCACTTAAAAAGACTGTTACGCTTATGTGGCAGAGACTTAAATCCGGGGCCCAGACCCCTTGATCTCTAAGGTCAGCAGGCCACATTCAACTCTTATGAAATACCACTGAGGCTGGTGACATCCCTCTGAGGAGGAACTTGTCACAATAATTTCACTTTTTCATGTCTGCAATTAGAATTTTCTTTGCCAGGAGTTTTTTTTTTTTTTTTTCCCCACATTCAACCTAGACAGCAAGCAGAGTAGTCAGGGTGCTAAGAGGCAAAACAAAGAGATTTCTGTGAGGAGTCACTCTGCCACACACCATAGCAGCAGCAGAGATGTCTTCCTGCCTGCCCCAGGCAGTGCTACAGAATGGCCCATGTGTCACACCAGCCGTGGGGAGCAGCCAACACCGAGACACGTGACACTGAAGGGACAACTCACAGCACACAGAGGGATGTGCTGGTATCACAGAGCCAGAACACAGGGTCTCACATGAACTACTATGGCCTCAGATCATCTGATGGCATCTCTGATCAACAGAGAGGCTATCTTTAATGTTTCCTCTTTTGGGATCATATCTTAACCATGTGACTGTGATCCTCAGCATCCCAAGCAGAAAAGCACGTCGGCAGTTTTCACTTGCCTAACTACTTCTTTCTGCAGCAGTTTCACAGGTATTCCTCACATGACATCAGGAAAATAATTTTATTTATGCCATTTATTTATCCCAACTGCAGTGAGAACATTCATCATTCTTGCTCTTACATCCATGCGCAGAATTTACCTGCTGCTCTCCTCAAATTATTGTCAGTTTCTAATCTAATCTTTGTCACTGAATATTTTACAGGTGGCAGAAAAAAAGACGGGAGAAGTATCAAATCCATGAAGAAAGTTAAGATGGAAGACTTTGACCTCAGGAAAAGGACCTGGCCAGAACAGTCCATGTTAGGAACAACCAAAGTCTGAAAGTCTTTTGAAGAATAATGTTTTACTCATTAAACTGTAGCTCCTTGGGTTACTTGCTGAGTTAAATACCAGCCACTGTAAACCTATTTGGCTGGGTCATAATATAACAAGGCCAGGACCATTTGATCCACTTTGTGAAAGGACTGTGCTGGGTGTCTCTTGTAGAAGAGGCAAGGGTGATGAATTGACCCCCTGACTGCTGTTACAGTGGCTGCAAGGAACAGCATTCCTCATCCCCATGGCCCAGCCATGGGGCTGCACAGGGAGGCTGGGCAGGAGCTGTCTCCCACTGGTTGTGATGGATGTGAGGGCTGTGGCACTCTCTACTGTGGCAAACAAAGCAGAATAAGAAAAATTATCTCAAGGATAAAGCCAGTAGACCTGCACAGTGTTGGCCCCTCTTAGCTGAACCAAGAGCAGGAAGGGCACCTTGTTGGCCAGTTCTGAGAGGATTTATTTGCCATACTGCTTGTCCTTGGGACTTCCTTCCCTTCAGCAGGTCTGTGCCACCAGACTACCACACTGCAGCACCCGGATACAGGTTGGCTTCCTGCTGCTCCCCATGACTGAGCTGCAGAGAGGACTTGTGCCACTACTGAGGACAGTGTCTGCCTGCCAGCAGGCTCTCCTGCACCAGTGAGTCATTCCTGAGTCACTTGTCCTCTTGCCAGGAAGAGCCAGTCTTCTCCCAGGGAATACAGCAACCTTCCTGGCTGATATAAAGAGACCAGCTGAAAAGGTGAGACATCAGTGTGCATTTGTTCCCAGCAAAGTTTCCTAGGTATTAAACAGTCAGCACAAAGCAACAGCTTGGAGACAGGTCTGAATTACCTGCTCCAGCTTCCTCTGTTGATTTTATTTCCTTTTTGGATTCTGAGAAGGAAGTTCTCCATGGCCAAAGTGAGGAGAAGTGTTGGGGAAAGATGGAGAGGCAGCTGTTGCCAGCTCCCAGGACTTCTGCTGCCAGATTAAAGTGTTCATGCCACACAGCATTAATAATGCCCTCTAGGAAGTCTCAGAGGAACAAACCTCCAGAATAACGAATAGTTTAGCCCAAGATTTTTGTTAGCCTCCTTCAATTGGATTTGTAAAACTTTAGATCACTCTCTGTGAACCTTTTTGCTAAAATTCACATTTGCAAAGGACACTGACTTTATAGAATAAAACCTTTCCTCTTTCTCTGTTTGGTGATGAATTTTCCACTATAGGCCACAAGTGTGTCTATTTATGCTTGAAAGATCCATTCAGGAGTGACTGGACCAGGAAGACATTGCTTAGAGGTGACTAGTCCAGGTGGCAACACAACGTCTCCTGTCTTGCTTTCAGCAAAACCCCCAAAATTACCCTTTTAAAGATGAACCTACTCTAAATTGACTGCAGTAGGATGTTGGGTGGGTACATTTAGGAGCACTTATTCACCCTTTATCCAGAGAATAATAGTGAGATCTTCGGAACATACCTGTTTGCTTTTAGTTTGGGCCCCTTTCTGACAAAGACATTTAAATATGCACTCAATTACCCTTCTGTAGGCCTTTTTGATTCAAATGCCCATATCTTTCTTACAAGATGGAATACATATAGGGAGTACATCCTGGTTTCTGCTCTATTAGGTGATCAAAATAGAAGGTAATGCCAAAGAATACAAATTCTAGAAACTGCTCCAGAGGAGCTGAGAGGAGGCTGTTCTTGAGCAAGCAAAGATGATATAAAACCCACTAATTTGAGATCTTAAAAAAAAAAAATGTAATGAGAAGCAGAACCCCACTAATGTTCTTCTTCTCTGAGGAGCCTATGCAGAGGTCAACAAGCCTGTGTAGGATTTTCACCTGGCCAGTGGTGCTTCAGTTGCCTGGAAGAAGCCCCTCTTATCTGCAAAAGAAATTCCTTTGAACTTCTCATTGCCAGCACATGAAATTCTGGCATGAAGAGAGGGACAGGCCCAGGTGTCAGCTGCCATTCAGGTGGTGAAGGAACTGAGAATTGCATGGGCTGAGCAGTGGTTTTAGCCCAGAGTCCCATCCTGAGAGCTGGACAACCCCCTACTTTCAGAGAGCATCAGAGGTCAGGAGCTGTTTAATACAGAATGTAAAGATGTAATATCTAATGTAAAGATGTTCTTCTTTAGTAATAACTTAAGTAATATAGCTTAGGCAACTCCACTGTCACCCAAGTTGTGCTTTTTTGAAATGTCCCACAGTAGCAAACTTCAGATTTCCAAGTCTCCTCTTCTCTCATTACCCTGGCTCCAAGATTATGATAAATATATCAGCTGATCATCCCACACTGGCTTCTTTGCTTCATACTGGAGAAGAGAACTGTCACCAAATCATGGTATTGCTGTGAAAGTAGCAGCTGAATACACACCAATACTGAACTTACTGCGACTACAAACTCTAGACTCCAACAATAATAGGAAGTCAGGAACCTTACTCAGTGAAGAAATTTCATTCTGAAGCCTGTCAACATATTAATATTTGATCAAGTTAGAAATAGGTTCATAGTGATTAGTTCTCCCATTTGAAATTGTTTTTCTTAAAAAAAAACCAGTCTGATTTCCAAATAATGTAGTGAAAAATTTGATGACATATCATAAGGTCTCAGATGAAAAAGTGCAGGCACTGGTGAGTTAAATAAAATTTTGGAGTCATAGTGGCAAGGTAAAGAGCAACAGATAAAAGTCTTTATTTCTGGAGCAGCAGCTTATACCTGTCAGCTGGCAGAGAAAAGATAAAGAAGAAAATATCTCTAGCTAAGCCCTGCATAAATGTGATAAAGATCACACATAAGCCCACAGACTCGAGTTTTTTTGGTAGGCACCTACAACAACAGATGCTGAGATTACCCATGAGGCTGCACAACCCAATGGGTGCTAATTCCAGGATCTGTCTACCCATAAGGCTGGCACTTTATAAATCAAGATCCAATCCCTGTCCACTGCAGAGGGACTTTACTGAATTCTTTGCACTAGGAAATGTAGGCTCTGCACTAGAATCCTATTCTACCTCCAAGCCTCAGTAAATTCACCTTAGTTTGAGCACCATACTAGGGGAGGCTGGCTTTGTCTCTGAGGCTCTTAAATCTACTTGCATATTGGTACACATGCAGTGGGAAAATACTCTTTCACGTGTTGTCTTGGGATGGGGATTAGCAAAAACCTCAAGAGACAGAGCAGCATTTCAGAGGGGTTATCCAGGCAGAGACAATGCCCTGAAACAGCTCAGAAAGTGCACTGTTACCTTGGTTTGGGGTGGCAACAGGGCTGGCCTGGAACGTTTGTCATGTCATCCCTACAGGTGTCCCTCCCATCCACTATTAATCTCCAGTGTTGTTCTTGTTGTTTTCTCAGCTAAATAAAACCTACCTCATCTGGAGCTAAATCCCTCCAACTAGATTTCTCCAGGAAGGCTTTTCCCTAAGTGCTTAAGTGTTTAAAAAAACCTACAAATAGGTCAAAACAATGAGACACAGAGAAGCAATGACCTCTTTTCAGGAAAGAGTATCCCATGAACTTGATTCTCATCCACTGCCTATTAGGCCTGGTAATGAGGTTGGGTGTACTGTTATTTTAAATTCATTACGTGAGGTAGTCCACCTTTTAGGGATACCACAGCAGATGTCAATAAGACAAGAATCATCCTTTTATATTTCCATGTGCACAGGACATTGTCTCTCAGCAGTATCACTAGCAATGCAGCAAAGTGCTCATCAGAACATTTTGAGAAGGAAAATAAAGCTGTTGCCCATGAGTGCTGTCCTTTGAAGTATGGGACTGAAGCCTCTTGGCTGACATCCCTTTCCTGGCCGACTGACTTTGTGCATGACTGCAGTAGCACACTGCAGTCCCACGGGACTCTTTATTACTCCCGAGTAAACTTTCCCCCTTCAACATGGGAAAATGGATTCACAAGGATAGAAGGCTGGGACATTCTGATTGCTTAAAATCATAGGGTTTTTAAAATCATTTTTTAATCTTTTTTCTTTCTGTCAAATGCCAAAGAAAAGAATCGTGTTAAGCCATGATTATAAAACATGCCTATGATGGTTTGTATGTTTACCTTGTAATACCTCCAAGTCAAATATTGTTTAAATCCCCATCAGCTCACCAAGATATATGAAAGAGAGAGGGTTCAGGAGGCTGGCAGGGAAGTAACTGCATTAGCTGCAAAATAACTAGCTACCACAGCACCAGTGCTGATGCACATGGATGAAGGCGCCTGTCAGGAGCTGCAGCTTCTGCATCCCTTGGGTTTCTTTTAGGCCAGCAGCCTGGCCAGCTCAGACCCTTTGGTCTCCAGCTGCAGGGACACCTGCAGCCACTTGCCCCAGTGCCAGGTGACAGCTCAGGCCTTGCAGCAGAAGGGAAGGAGGGACAGACCTCAGGGCCTTTCAGGGAGGCTACATGAGGGAATGGGACAGAGGAGTTTAATTACTTAGTCCTGCTGGACGATGTATTTTGAAAGTAGCTGCATCATATTATGACTTCAGAGGACAAACTGATCCAACATTTGGAATTACTTATACAATAATGTCTCCTGAATGTATTTGCTGTGCTAGGTTTAAAAAACAGCTTGTTCTGGAATTCCTTACTCCTCCAGTGCAGGCAGGTGGCTGGGAGAGATGATAGTACATTTCTTTCCTGGTCCTCGCACTCCTTTTTCCAAGGAAAGCTGTGACTATTCATATACAAGTCAAATGATGCTGGCATTATACTGAAGTGGTGCCAGTGGTGAATCAGAGATCTTTTCAAATCACTTGAATTTTAAGGGGATAAGAAAGAGTGGATCTAACTGAAGGCAAAAAATTAATAATAGATGAAAAATGAAAAGAATCTAACACAAAAAAAAATCATATATATATACATATATATGTATATGTATATGATTTATGCCCATTTTGATGCCAACCTCTACCTACAGAAAGCAACAAAAGGTAAAAGTTAGAAAAGGTGTAATGTAAAGTAAAAGTCAAATATCATTTAAAGGCCCAGTCCTCCTGCAGTGCCAGACATAAGGTGGTATAACTTGAGCTGTAGATCAGGATGAGAAACATGAAGTAAAACTTGAGGTGATTCTTTAAATTAGCAATTGTAATAATGTGAGGTAGGATTTCACACGGAATCTTTATTCCAATGAACACAAGAAATAATTTGTCATTATTTCAAATCAGGTTCATTTAGTTTTAAAGGAATTATGACAAAGGGAAGATAAAGATAAAACACTTTGGTAGTTGGTGTGTAAGTGAAAAGAATCCTGTAAAATGGTGTGTGTGCATATGTAATCCCAGATACATGCATGGACTTTGTCACCCATGCATTCTGAGCACCATGTACTACTCTGGAATCAGGAATGTACAGTACATTCAGAGATGCTATAATAAGAAAGTAGTACAAGGTAAATAAATACTGAATTTTTTATGAGTGAACTTTTGTGAACCAGTATAATATGAGAGCATGAGAGGAACTCATAAAAGGAGGGCAAAAGCCAAAGAACAGATGAGGATGAGAAAGTGATATGATGAGTGCAGAAGAGAAAAAAATGCATAAACAAGCATGTCTTTTACTTGAGATACATTCAGGAGAACATCCACTGAAGTCATGAATCTATTTTAGGATTCAGGAAACTAAATTCTTGGATTACATTATTCCTACTACCTGTCTCTGGAGCTACATCCTCATTAAATTCTACTGAAATTATATTATTATTTTGCTCCAGATATGCTTTGGAAACTCTTGGCTACAGTGCAGTACAGCTGAAACTGATTTATTTGTATCCAGTACTGTAACTACAATACAGTCAGTACTCTGTGTTTGCATACAGCCTCTGCATGTAAACATTTTACAAGAGAGTAAGAGGATGACTGCAAAAATTAGGGTCTGCAGATGCGGCCTTGGAAAGCACTCCACAGGCACAGCTTCAGATGAGAGAAACTAGGGGTGCAAATGAAGAGAATATTACAGTCAGTTTCTAATTAAATCAGGCTCATAATAAAGACAAAAATCCATATGCTACAGGAAGAATCCTTACAAGCCATGTCTACTGGTCAAGCAGGTGTTCAACTACAATCAAAAGTATTATAATATCATGGAACATAAAGAAGGGAAGGACTCCAAAACATCACTTTTATCCAGAGATCAACCTGCACCATTCCTGAGGTGTCCCAGTTGTTCATGGAGCCTCCAGAGATGGAGAGTCAGCAACCTTCCTTGGCTGTGAGCTAACCTAGTTGTGCTGCCCCAGGAATTAGCCATAAACCACAACTCTGTACAGGCCAACAAGGAAGGTTGTGCAATGACACACAGGTTTGGCAGCTGAGCTGTCACCTGCAAAGGTAGGCTTGCTGCTGTTGAACTGAGCATGGGGAAACTGTAAAAAACTGTTCTATTCACTTGGGAAAAGTGGAAATCCCCTGATGTTGGCAACCTTAAACAATACATGCTTTTTTACTGTATTTAAAGAGCATATGAACAATGATTATTATCAACGGTGACATTATATTCCTGAGTAATTTTCTTTTCCTAGTATGAATCATTCCTACATCTGAACTGATGAGCCTGTAGCAAGTTTTATAAGGCTGTTGTATCATCAAGATAATTAAAACAATGTGTGTTCCTCTCCAATATATAGTTTCAGGTCAGTATAAAGCAGTATGGTATAATCATATATTAAATGTCTATGTAAAGCGTTGCTGTTCTATCAGAATGTCTTTTAATAGCCTGTTTATTAAAGCAATAAAAGCGTAATTTATGCGACCTTTAGCCAACCAGCTTGAAAAAAAATATTTCTGGGAAATGATTTCCAATATTTACAGAATCTGGCAAGTTTCTGATATTTACAGAATCTAACACAATCATGCCCAATCCTTTGAAAACTAATCATGTCAGCAAGAACAGTGAGACGGATTATGGAGATTGCTGATGCTTTTATAAGTGCCGAAATGGATGCATCCCGTTTTTGCAACCTCTCCAGTAACAACATCCACGATGGGCCTGCTGGTTGTTTTTGCAGCTTGCGAGCAGAGCCGCCCGTGCAGCACCCCCGGCCCCAGCACAAACACGCTCCAGCAGCCACCAGCCCCACGCTGCTTCCTCCCGCCGTGCTTCCCAGCTGCTTCCAGCCACAGGGAGCACGGAGCCATCTCCAGTTTCCTCTCAGCGACACCGGAATGCCTGGGTGTAGTTTACGGAGATGCGAGCCAAAGACAATTCCCGTGCTACCAGACGGTTTCCATTCCAGAAAGCTCCTCCACTCAGCTCTCTACTGCAAAAGCTGTGGCCAAACTTTTCGCTATATCTCTGTGTACCAGCAGCAGGAAAATCCTCAGTTCTGGCTTCTCTGACTTTGTTTCTTTCAGCATTTTTGTGAGTGGATAACGTATCCTCCAGTACACAGCAGGGTGGGTAGGATCTGACCTGTGGCTTTATTTCTTCTGGAGCAATCTGATGGCAATGCAGAAACCACAGAGACCACCTGGCAGGCTTCAAGTAAAGGGTGTTCTCAAATCTCACCTGCCAGGGCCCTGCCAATAAACTGGTGCACACCCAGGTAATGCTGCTCCAAGTTGTGCCTATTCTCACTTGCCATACAATTTCCCAGCATTTTATGCACATGTATACACAGTATTTTTAAAGTAAATAAACAGGAAATATGGGAATCTGAGAAGTGAGTGGCTATAAACAGATTGGTAGCTCTCACCTCCATTTGGTGAAGAGAAAGTGAGGAAAAGAACAAACATAGAATAAGAGGTTATATTTCAATCCATAAAACAATAAGGATAGCCTTTCCAATCCCAATAAACAGTTGTGAGGAAGCATTTCAGAGCAGGCAATGTCCTCCACAAGGAAAGTGGGGTTCCATAAAAAGAGAGGGTCAAACTACACTGCGCCGAGCTGCTGAAAGTGTCACTTCTTGTATCAGACAGGACTAAATATCAGCACAGCACGGGAACAATATCACAGTGTTGCTAACCCCCTTAAAAATAAAGCTCATGGGCAATCTCTAGCCAGCCACTGGTTTTTGTCTTGCTCAGTAGTACTAAAGGCAGCAGCTCTCTATTTTTATTTTCTCCAACAAAAGCTGAATTGAGGGCCTTGCAAAGTACAAGAGTAATGACCTGCTCCAAGTGCTCCTGCCATAATTATTGCCTGACTGGTTAAATCTTGGGTAGGTTACCACAATCCTGTAAACATGACATTGCAGCAATCCCCCAGCCCTTCAACCCCCTGGACACTGTGGGTTTAAGAGGTCACTCAGGCCATGCACATCCAGAGCCAGGGAAGCTGACTCTCCTCTGGGACAGCTCTGCTCGGGTGCCAAGCTGCCCGGAGACTGTCCTGGCTGACCCTGGAGGGATTGCTGGAAGCCCCACAGCAAGTGGGCAGTCTGCCTGTACCCTCGGGGACATCTTTGGGAGCCTGGCACCACGCCCTGCAGATAGTTGATGCTGGCTGCTCCGGGTGTTGGCACAAGGCAAACACCCAAAATGCAAAGTGGAAAAGGTCACTTGGAGTGAGCTTTCTGCTCCACAGCCTTTGCAAACGCTTAGTAGCATTTGATGTGTATCAGTTGGTGTTGTTTTCTGGGTTTTGTTTTTTTTTTTTTTAAATATTATTCATTGCAAATGTTAAAAGGAGGCTGTTTACAACATCTGGTATGTCTTTTATTACTCTGCATGATTTTGGCTCAGTTAGTACTGTAAGCCTGGATTTTTACAGTTCTGCAAATTATTTTCAGCCCTGCGCTTTCTCTCCTGGTCTTACTCATCACAATGACAGCAATCCACATCACTGCTGTGGGCTGCTCTTTAGGAAGTGGGCACATGATGACACGCTGGGAAAATAAAGAGCCAAACCTCATTTGGGAGACACTCCACTTACTCCCCATTTAGCATCACGTCATGCCATCATGATCAATCTTTGCACAAAGGAGATGACAAGCAGAAGAAACGTGGGGATTAAAAAAATGAGATGCCTGTTTCTGCAAGGAAGTTTGCAAAATCGACGTTTTCTGGTTTTATCCTGACAATACGCATTCCTGAAGGTCACAGAAACGAGGCCGTTTAGTAAAAACAAGGAGATCTTTTAGCAATCACATCTCCTGGTGCTCCGTCAGGCCTGCACCGTCCCTGGACACCTCGTTCGGCGCCGGGATTGGCGCCGGGATCCCGCAGGACCC
>WEIU01017634.1:135841-149169 GCA_013389925.1 Aegithalos caudatus | reverse complement strand
AAAAAAAAAAAAAAAAAAAAAAAAAGCCCAACTAAACAAAAAACAACAACAAAAAACTGAAAAAACCCCATCCAAACAAATACAACCCCACTCCCACATACACAAAAAACCCCAAACCACCTTGTCAGTGCTCATTCTTCTGACCTGTCATCTGCCATACTGGGCCATGGCCTAAGGAAGAAGCCACCAAGATAGACAGCACCCTTGCTGGACCCTGCTGTGTCTTCCTAAGAGAAATTGCAGCTTAGTGTTACCCAATCCTCTAATAACCTTATGTAAGTGCTTTCCTGTCCAGCCACTTGACACAGTGCAGACACACAGCAGTACAAAAGAAATGCATTGAGCATTAAATGTCTCAGAGAGGAGAAAAACAAATAATCACTTTTTTTTTGCCATGGGTGGCTGCTGTGCAGTCAACAGCAGCCAATTCTAGGACAACAGACTTCTGGTGATTTTTTTTTTTTTTTTAACATACCAAATCACACAAAATAGATACATCTTGCATAAGCGATGGATTAGGAATTAGTTGCCCCAGCGTTTGTTCAGAGTTTCCGTGTTTGGCTGTTTCCATGACAGCTTCAGGTCTTTGCTGCCTGCAAAACAGCCAGTAATCACTTCAAGAAGGTGCATAGAATAACTCCCGAGCAAGGACTTTTAGACACAGGGGCGCTCACAGGTGGAGACTGGTCAAGAGCTGATTTTGGTAGAGATTGCAGGCAGTCAAAGGGAGATCACAGAGCCACAGAATCACACAGAATCAACTAGGTTGGGAAAGACCTTTGAGATCATTGAGTCCAACCTATGACCTAATACCACCTTGTCGACTAGACCACAGCACTGACTGCCAAATCCAATCTTTCCTTAGACACCTCCAGGGACAGTGGCTCCACCACCTCCCTGAGCAACCCATTCCAGTGCAATCACTTTCTGTGAAGAGCTTTTTCCTAATGTCCTGTCTAAACCTCCACTGGCACAGCTTAGGACCATGTCCTCTTGTGCCCTTGTATAACCAAATCTTCTGCCTGTGAGGACATCCCTCATAAACTACTTCATTCCACACCAGCAGGAACTGCTCCTGTTCAGGCTCCCTTGCTTCTCCCTGCTTCTCTCAAACCATATGAAACAGAGGAGCAAAGTCAGGATTTGTGTTCCATTGAGCCCAATTTCACCCACAGATTGATGGAGCAGATACGCTCTGTAACTTCAGTCCTTGAACACAGTCCCCCCCAAACACGTGCTCTTAGAGAGCTGGTGCAGTGAAATCCTGCTGTGCTCCCTACTTTGCAGGGTACACAGGGAAACTGAAAGCCAGGTCTTCAAGGGTATGGAGTCACCCAACCTTTATTGATTTTCTTTGAGTCATAGAGGAAGTTGTTGCTAAAAGAGAGGCTCCAGAACCCAGGTTAGGATCCTAATCATGTCATTTCACAGTTTATCCAATTATCCTTCCAATTTATACAGTACTTCTCAGTCAATTGCATACAGTGGAACATTAGAATGCAATACTGGGAGCACAGCAGCCAATTACCAGGACATATTCACATTCATGGAGACTAATCAAGCTATTAAAATTTGAAACAGGAGAATGCCCTAGAAAAGTCTGTGCTGTAATTTCCATGCACTGTCAGAACAAATCGATCAAGAGTAGCAGTTCAGGATCCTGGTCTACCACAAGGAATGAGGGAATAAACAGTAGTCCCTCTTCACTAATCAGCTACCCCTCCACAGGCAGCTGGCAATGCAAGCAGGACACCTAAGGGCAATCTGTAAAAAGATTATTTACTATTAATGAAATTTTGTAACCTCTAAGGTAAGAAAGTGTTGCTCAGACAAAATTTCTGGAGCCAAATCCCTTGCTTCCATTTGGAACCCATTAAGCAAAGAACTAATCCAGTGGGAATGGCTACTTATATAAAACCAAAACAGACTCCTCTCCCTGAGACAGATTTTGTAAGCCAGACATGTATTTTCCATGGGTTTATGTGATTTAATGCGGCACACTGGCACTAACCAAGGGGTTTGGATGCAGTGTATATCTGGCCCAAATTTGCCTCACAGAAGTGATTCTTGATCTGTCATGTCTATCCTTAAATTCCGAGGTCCCTGGGAGAATGACTTTTTTCAACACAAATATAAAAGTATGGAAATTAAACCCTTCCTCTCATAAAATATTTTGCAGTTTGGGGGACTCACATTGATTCATGGGTCTGTGGTGTCAGACCTGCTTTGAGATGCTGCCTAAGCATCACTCTATCAATTAGCAATATGTTCAATAAAAGGCACAATTTATCAGCTGACAGGCAGCATTAATTTGATGACACCCTGAGAATATTTATAAAATTCAATTAGTCTCAACATGGGTGAAAAAAAGAGAGTACAGAGAAACAGACCAGGGTAAGTACAACATGCATGTAGGAGAGGTTTCCCTCAAATTTTCTCAAGAAAAGAACCCCACATTACTACGGAAAGTATTCCCTGTTCTCTTTGGGCTAAACAAAATGCAAATATAATTATGGGGGTGAAGGCTACAATGCAGAATTTTGATATTTTTACTGTGAGTAATGTTTAATGGCCCAGTAAAACTGTAATAACATACAGAGCCATTCATCTCCAGGCTTCTGAGAAAAAAATATTCCAGACACAGCCACAGAGATGTTGTTATCTGGTGAACATCCAGGAAGACAAAAGTTGGATGTCTTCCAATCACTTCCAAATGAGCACTGTGTGTAAAGCTGGTAGTTATAACACGATTTTCAGTTTCCATCCAGAAAGGTAATGAGGTGACAGAACAATTCAAATATGTCATCCGTGGTCTTGGCAGACCCAGCAAGGGCTGCAGAGAAGGCTGACCAGGGGAGTAGTGAATTTGAGTTGTGAGGATACATGAGGATATATTTGCCTCAGATCCCCCCCACACAAAGCCATTGAAACTTTATGGTGCACAGCAAACCTGGCACTTGAACCAGAGGTCCAGGTTCTCTCTGTGTAGAGTTTATATGCAGGGTGACCCCAGGACAAGCACAGCTGGTGTTTGGCAAGACAATGTGACAAGATGTACAAGCAACTGCAAAAATTTTAAGCAGCTGTCACAAAGAAAATATGTTCTTACAAGCCACTTCATTTGCAATTTTCATGAAAACTTAAAAACTTGCAACAGTTGCACTTTGACTTTAAGACCTGTAATCTCTTTCCCAGGCTCTTTTCTAGCAGGGATATTGTAGCTACAGCTCAGACTAGTCTTTCTGCCCAGAGGAAAGACTACCAGCAAAATGTTTCCCCAACAACTACACCAAATCATCCTGCAAGAACTAGACTGTGCATCCTTTCCCTTGCCATGGGCACACAAATTAATAGAGCAGCCCAGGGAACAGGAGGGATTTATTTTGTAGCTGTTAGGACTTGCCTCTCACATGAAGGAGATAATCTCACAAGATTTACTCCTACGATGGAATATTCCAATCATTCCATGGATTTCAGGATTAGTCACATTTGAGGTACAATTTTTTTAGCTGTTCCAAATGTCAGGATGGTGAAACTTCAAAATTAACTGCTTGTTGGGCTAGTTCTGAAAGAATTTTACTCAGTTAATCCCTTCCCATGCTTTTGCACAAAAAAAGGTGCAACTGAATAGCCTATTTTCTGAGAAGTATCCTTAGAAAAGTACTGGGATGGGGCAAATCAACTTTGAATTTTGCAATGAATTTTAAGGTTTTACTGAACATCCCCATGGAAAATCCAGTGTGTGCTTAACCAATAGTGTATGTTACAGATAATATTTTCTATTTCTTTGTTCCTTCCAAACGTAAGGGCCTCTTTGTAGGAGGGTGTTGTGCACTTTGATTTCCTGTCAGTCCATGGAGGGATGGCTGAAGAGACAGGATAAAGCATTTTCCTTTTACCTCCAAGAACTTTATGTTCACATCCTGAGTATTGTCTGAAGCAATATAAGTCCTGAGTGATTTTCTATTGATATACATGTTCCTTGTATTGAGTCAATGAACAAAACCCACCATAATGACTGAGGCAACAGGCCTCATCATTTTTCTTAAACAGCAGGAAGTAACCAAATCAGGTGATCCATCTAAAAATTTGACTGAAGTTGGCCACAGCCTTCTAGTTAGGCATTTCTGTCAAACATGAAAAACCAAGCTGCTTGATTCTCACCCTAACAGATCCTACAGCAAAGCAGTTTCATTGTCCTCCTCGGGTATGATGTAAATCTAACACATTGTTCATGTCCTAAGTGACGTTAAAGGGGGAAAGGGAGCAGAAAAAACAGAGAAAGAATTTAAAACCCTCAAAAAAAGCTGCTCAAAACTAATGTCTGCACTTTTTTTAATGAATAGGTAGGTTTTTAAATGATAGCTGCTGAAAATATCTGGAGAGACTTAGTTCCCTGTATTAATACAAAGAACCTGTCATTAGATGGAGAAACTTGACCAGGAGGGTTTCCTCCTGCAACTGTTTGTGTAAGGAACCATGTTGAAGAGTCATCCCCCTGGGTTCAGGGAGAGGTTTTGATTTTATTCAAATGAGTCATGACATTACAGTAGTATGTTCTCTCTGGATGTTTGATGTTTACAGTGATGTAATTTTTCATGTTGAAGCGCTGTGCCTTTTTCTTTTCCTTCTACCTGCCTGTTTTTGAGGCAGTCATCAGACAAAGCAAACATTCTTCTTAAGGAGTACTCTGAGTTCTCATAAAAAGATACTCTAATTGTCCAGGCACTTGCACAGCCCAGCCCTGTTTATAATAACCTCAGGAGCAACCTCTGTGCCAGAAATAGTTTACTAGGGAAACTGGAAGTGTTTAAGTCACTCTGTAACTTGCCCAAGGTCAATGTAAATGTTCCACCTGGGCAAACAAAGAGGGAGGACATGCCGTTACAAACCTTGAACAAGGGATGTCAGAGCAGAAGCTGAACCAACACAGAACAGCCTGTCAGACTCCAAAGATTTCGAAAACTAAGTGTTTAGGAACAAACCCTAGATTCAAGCCAGTCAGATCCCACTGACTGAACACAACAGCTTCTTCTTTACAGTCCATTTTGGCACTCTAGGTTTGCATTGCCCTTACCACACAGCACCACTGTCTCCTGCAGCAGCACCTGTGGTGCCAGGCTCAGGTCTTTGGGACAAGTGTGAGCCAGGGCTATGACAGAGAAGTCCAAGTGCACAGGACAAGCTGCAGTGAAAGCTTGGGGAAACAGGTCACCCTGGAGGATGTATTCTCTGTTCTCACAGTTTCTCCCCATCTTGATATGTTATACTTCAGCCTCACCAGCATGCTTGATGCTCTAAGAGATATCAGCATTTCAGCATTTTAGAGGACTGGTCCAGTTCAAATATCCATACTATTGAAAACAGCACATTAATCCAAAACAATCTTCCAGTTCCATGAAAGCACAGATTGAAAACAATCCCCTTCATCCATTTCCACAATCACATTTACTTCAGAAAGCCTATTTTCAGTTTGAAATTTGAAACATGTGGGTAAGCTTGTTACAAGCATTGGCTCTGATCAAAAGAAAAGCTTTACTTTTGGGTCTCTTTAGATTAGGAGAAGCAAAGTTTCTTTCTCTTACTTTACATCTCTAACTCTTTGCATCTTTTCCTAACTTTGATAGTGCCAATATTGTTTTGCGATGCTGTTTTGGCAGTGGTGAAATGGCATATGTTAACAAAGATATTCATTCATAATTTATTCCTAAGTATTCCAACCAACCTTTTATCTTCAGCCAAGACAAACAAATGGACAAACATATTCGGGCTTCAATTTTCAAGCACCTTATTCTCTGCACCTAAAATTAGCTGTGCTTCACTTTTCTGAAAACGTTTATACCCTCTGTTTCTGGCAGATGCTTCCTTTTGGATCATTGCAGTAGAACATCAGACATAATGCAAGAATATCCTTAGAAAACTCAATGACATTTCTTCCCTCCATGACTTCTTCTAGCTCATCTCCACCTTTTCAGATTTTTTTTTTTCCAGGGCATAGTAAGGAAAAAGAGAAGGTAATGCTCTTACACATGGCTGCATCTACTCAGCATTGTGGGTTAGCCACTCTCACATACTCAGGGTCTGTAGAAAATTCTAAAAACTGAGCCAAAGATATTGTCAAAGAAGTTATTTACACATCAGCCCAACTTTTCTGCACAATTAGCTTTTGCCAGATGTATGTGCCTCTTTTTACAAGCATGTCACACGCTTCCTACAGTGAAAGTAAGAGAGTGATGTTGGACCCCTAGGTTTCAAATGTTATGTGTGCTTTGTATCCAAGTATTGTCTATCTAACAATGGAGCTATTGCACGGAAGCAGCAGAGCAGCTGCTTCTTTCCCCCCAGTCTTTGTAGAACAAAGCACCAGGCTCCTCAGGAGTCAACTTTGTTGTTGTGCTGTTGTATAACTGAGCTGTCATCCGGCCGCAGGCGCCAGTGGCCACAGCCCCCCTTAAGGGAACAAGCAGTTCAAAAGCAGGGCTGGGTTTATGCAGTTTAATTTGATGTGTCAAGCATCTTTATTACAAGCATTCCTGTAATGTTTGCTGTTAACACTCAGAAAAGAACATGTATCAAATCTAGCCAGGACATGGGGAGGGGCAGAGGACAACTTGGGCAGCATTTCTAACTTGCTTTGACAGAAACTGCAATTTTCAGGGCCAGCATGCAAATTTAGCAAGAAAATACTTTTGCATGCTGTAATATTGATCTTCCCTGAACTTCAGATGGGATTAAAAGACAATAGTGTTTGGCAATGGCAATGCAGTCTTTTCCACTTCTTCCAAAAACTATTTGCTTTCCCAAGGAGAGAAAAAAAATCTCTTTGCAGACAAGAAATTTATGGCCAAGCTAGTCAGGTCAGATGTGAGTTATATATGACACAGCATCCCAATCAGTAAATACTCAGTAGAAGTCCTTCTGCAAGAGATATATATCTTGCCACATAACTGTAAATATGACTGTGCTCACTGATCTCAGCATAGGAAGAGACACTTCTCATCAACGCGTTCTTCAAGGATTCACAACAAAATGAAAAATATGGAACCACAACCATAACCAGTTGTTGACAGTTAGACCAAACCCCTCTGGAAACATTCCAGTATTTTCTTCTGCCATGTCTATTGTACAGGCACAACAGCAATAAAGGATTTAGAAATATTCCTGATTAAATCCAAGGAAGATGAACTACTTCATAATAATGATATGCAGATGGACAGAATGATTTAAAAAGTAGTCTGTTCATTCCTGTTTCTCACAATACCTGCATGCATTTTGATTCACAGTTTAAACTTCCTGTCTCCAGCTAATCCTTTCAGAAATAAAACTGACATAGGGGCAATAACAGACTTCATAGAAATGGAAAAGCTTTTCTTTGCCATGAACCTAATGACTAGTTCATCTTTCAAGTCTCTGCTCCAAATACATTTCTTACAACAAACCCTTTGCCACTAACATTTGTGCATGAGCTGTCCATCATAACTACTGACAAGAAAGAAATGAAAACAAGCTGTTTGTTTGCACAGGAACAAGAATGGTCTTGTGGTTACGATACTTTTCCTGTGACTGAATTCTCATCTTTATGCAGAGAATATGAAATCTCATCCTTACGCCGAGACATGATTTCTGTGCGAGCTTCTACTATTTACCTTACCTTTTGCCTTGATTCTCCTCCTAAAGCGACCATTATGACACCAAGGCTTTCGAACCACCCTGGGACAATGTCAGCATTTACTTCATTTTGATAATGAAAAGGACATTAATCAGGTTTAGTTGCAGATATGAGTAATCTACAGCCATTTTCTTAACCAAACTTTCCCTAAAATCTGTATCTCTGCTAAGGGTGTTGGGAAGCAAACACCAGCTGAGCAAGAAGACCAAGCCTTGTTATGGTAAGTAGATAGGCACCACCCAAGGAAAGTAACCCAAGGCCATGGGCAACTGGATAGAAAACAAATAAAATTCCTTTTTCATAAATGAGCTCCTCCCTGGCAGCACACAAACACGCCTAAACTAGCTCTCTGCACTTCAAAAAAGCCCTACCCCGACCTTCCAGTCTTTTCTACCTGGCAACACGGTCCTTTACAGGAATTGCGTGCTCTTATCCAAGCATATATGCCACTGTGCTGTGGTAATTATGTGATAATTCCCTCACTTTCCTTCAAAAGTGTAAGGCAAAATCCCTAGCGAACATGTTAAAGGATAAACCTTGTACATTGTTATGCCTCCTTCTAATGGCACATTGTTACCAGAGAACTGACTAATCAGTGGCTTAATAAAAGGTGTTCTTCCAAGTACCAAGAGGAAAACAAGTGTGGTCTCCAATTAGCAAGTTCTTGGAATCCTTTCCAGCAAGTAGGCTTTGCCCAAACTTATGTTGCTCCACAAAATGGTGCAACTGTGAGAAAATGTGTTTGCCAATGGTAAAATAGAAGGAAAGGTGGTTCAGATTCTTCCCCGGTTCTTACACACTTTATTTCAAACTGCGCTCTTTCCCTTTCTGTTCCATGCACTCCCCGGCCATTACCCCTGTGCACAACAGGAAGCACTTAACCTGACCCCATATTATTCATTAAAAGGTAAGCAAAACACTCTTCAGAGAGCTGCTCTGTCTGCTTATCATAGCACCAATCTCACCCACCATATTTTTAATCACTCTGATGTCTGCACCCATGTGCTGCATGCCCTTGGGCTCATGAACCTTATCACAATGTCAATCTGTATAGAGCCATGCACACTCTCTGTCTATAAATAACAGAAGTAATTATTACTAGTAAATAATATATACTAGCTCATCTAAAATGAATCATGTTCTCCAGTCACCCTGGAGAATGAATAAAATAGGCAAAGCTACAAGGCATCACTTTAAAATACTTCTTATATAATTATTATGAAATTGCATTAGGCTATGACTCATTCCTGCAAATGCAAGGTTCATTGAGGGTAATTAAAATAAGTCACTATCTCTTCAAGGCAGTGACTCAGAGGCTGCTGCCCATAGTGGAGTGCAGTGAAGTCATAGAGAAGATCCTCTACTGCCACCAAAAAAGCAATTGCAGCTTATTAGTGCACTGAGTTGGCTCAATCTGCTCTTCCTTTTAATCCATTTAGCCACCAGGTTTAGATTTTTTCCATATCCAAGAAGTTAAACCAACTACTTATTAACTGTCTTACTAGGGCTTTAGGGAAAAAGGAGCCTAAACACAACTGTGATATACCCGAATGCCCCTTCCCTAAATAATTGTTTGTAGGATTTAAAAAACTGGTGCTGTCTGTGTGTAACGTGTAACAACATAGCAGTCATCTGATCAAACTAACAGCTTGCTAAGAGTAAGCTGCCATCCTTAGTAGGCATATATGGATCATTTTGTGACAGAAACCAAGCTGCAATTTAGATCACCCACTGTGGGAGGAATTACAAGGGATGTCGGACACTGCAACCATGTATGGTGCACCCATGCACCTTAGCTAACAAGAGTTTATATTGTCAAATCTTTTTTAAAAATGCATGTCTTAGCTGAGTCACATCAGAATAATTAATACAGTTTGGGAACGTTGTCACCAAAATATGAAGCTACTGAATAAAAATGAGTGTAAAAACCAGGAGAATTTAGCTGCACTTCTCTCCCACACTCCAGCACTAATGACAGCTCATAAGTAGCTCTTTGTTTATCTCTGTCATGGTTTTTCATGCTCTACAGTTGTTGCTCTGTATTTTCTAGTATGAATTATTTTGCTAAATGCATTTTATTTTTCATAAATATATCCTTTTCATTAGCTTTTTAGTTCTTTTGATGTGGGAAAAGCCAAACAAGAAATATATTTCTCATTGATATTCTTAACAGTATGTCCTATCAGCAGATGGCTGTCCACATGATCAGAATTAACTTAGGGAAAAGAGTATGCTTTCAATATTTAAATTAAATCAATATACAAATCTAAATCTATCAGTGCTGAGAAATGTATTTCTTGGGAGCACATGATTAAACCAATAACAGGTTAAAAAGTGTTTTCTCATTATAAATCCCTTTGTAATAACACAGATCGTAACTGTAGTAATCCATGACAGTTCAATATTAATTAATCAGCTTCTTTTGCTTAAAGCTTACCAGCTCTTCTAAAGCTTGAAAAAGTGTTGAGCAATATCACTAAATGGAACACATGCAGAGTTGAACCTGTTTGTGAGCCTAAGTAGAATGAATTTGTTAAGGAAGCTGTCAGATACACTGAGGGAAGTGGAGAGTTCACACTGTCCAAGTCTGTTTAAGTGTAAACAATACTTTGAAAACTTACCTTCTCTTTCAGGCCCTCCAGGCACATTCCAAGTATTGAGTGGTTGCTTCATCACTTTTTCTGTACCAACGGGGACACTAAAAAGCCCATTTGACAAGACCCATTTGAATATAACATATTATATGGCCCATTGGCTCCAAGGCCTCGAAGTCAGGATAGAATTAATTTAGCAAACGATTTTTCAAAGAAATTTCACTGCCAATTATATATATATATGTGTGTGTGTGTATGTATGTGTGTGTGTATGTGTATATATACATATTTTTTTGTGTATATATGTCATTGGGAACAGAGATTGTAATTGTTAAAACCAATCTGATTTTAATTCATTCATCTAGGTTTCCAGATAACCATGGTAGATTGTTGGGTATACGCCCATTGGTGTAAAATAGGTGTGCATTTACATTTTTGCAATTGTACAGGATCTGGCCAGGATGGAGTTAGCTTTGTGTAGAGCAGTGCCCTGCATTTGTGGTCAGAGTGGTGTTGAACACCCCGGTGTTTTGGCTACTGCTCAGCAGTACTTGCAGAGCATCAAGGCTGCCGCTCCAGCCTTTCCCAGCAAAGGCCAGTAGGTTGGAGGTGGGTAAAAGGTTGGAATGGGAAACTGTCAAGACAGCTGACCCCAACTGACCAAAGGTATATTCCATACCATGTGGTGCCATGCTTGGCAACAGAAGCTGAGAGGAAGGGTATTGAGCTGGGGGAGGGGGGAGTTAAAGCATTTGTCTTCCAAAGCAATCACTACATGTGCTGAGGTCCTGCTTTGAAGGAAGTGGCTGGACATTGCCTGCTGATGGGAATAGAGAATACATCTCTTAATTTTGCTTTGCTTTTATGTGCAGCTCTTGATTTTCCCATTGAACTATGTTTATGCCAACCTATGAGCTTGCCTATCTTCTTTCCTCTCCCTGACCTATTAAGATGAGATATCAAGAAAACAAATTGTGCAGGAAGAGATGTCTGGCATCCAGACAAGGTCAAGTCACCACACCCCAATAATATTCACTAGATTTAATTTCCCATGCCTTGATATGACTGACCTTTCAGTTCAGGTAGGAAGACCTGGAAGGTGTTTTGTAGCTCATCATTAAATCTGTCTGTTCTTTGGGCCTCATCTGTACATCTTCTTGTCCTTATGATCAAGGACTTTAGGACTACATGTGATAAAAACTATAAGCCCGCCCCATTAATTAGGTGTTGCACCAATCTGTCACATAGAAACATCACATTACCTTTATGTTAGATCACTTTGCACAGTGGCTCTCTTGTATAAAATAAATTTCTCTTGTATAAAATGAATTTTTCATTCCAAAGCAGTGAGTCATGGATCTGCAGCAGCACTCTAAAATAATCAGCATGACAAATAATCAGCCCCAGTGAATAAAATCCTGTGGACCCTTTAGCCAGAGAGGTGATAATTTTGTGACACACAAGTGCAGCAGATCACACTTAAATCCTTAACTGAAACGTTCTGTTAATTGTAATGATATTAATCAGTGTTCTGGCAACTCTATCAAATGTTTCTTTCATATAAAGTTAGTCTCTCTCTTTGTTCCTCAGAAATCTTTGAAGAGCTTAACTAGACAGAGCAAGGAAGCTCACTAAAATATTGTTTTGTCCCCCTTTTCACAGGCATGTTCTCAAGCACTCTGGAAAAAAAAATCACTAAAATTGCTTCTTAATAAAAAAAAAATAAAAGTCCATAGTAGGTTATATCAGTCACCTCATATGCAGGAAACCCTTGAACTCTGCTCTGTTTTTCTAAAAGAAATAGTTCAAATACCAAATTCTTTGCCCTCCTGAAATATGCTGGACTTCACTCCTCTTATTAGTGCCCGTCCTATAAAGCATCCATTGCTTCATCAGTGGAATTTCATTAGTGTGAAAAAAGAACCACCAAAGACATTATTGCAGGACTTGGAAAAAATGCATATGAATTATGCATGCTTGTGCATTAAAGAACCATAGGAGATTGATTTTATTATAACCATTATCTTGTCCTTCACACTCCTTTCCTATTTATGTTTTTGATTTGTCTCAATATAAACTCTTAAAGTTAGGAGACCGTGTCCCTGTAATATCTATGGCACTAATGGGTGGCACTAGGACAACAATAACTACAATTTTATTGCTTATAATGCTCATCCAAAAGACTTGGAAGCAAACCAGCATAGGTACAGAATTAGTTAGGGTAGGTAGACATACACAAAAAGCAATTTCCTTTTATCAATACATGACTTTTATTGAACAAAACTGGGCATTTAGCTGTGTGAATTGTGTCTAGTGACTGCATTTAGTGCTGTTCTTCATGTTAACCAGTGCTATACTGAATATCAGAGCACATTGGTCAGTTTCCATATGTCATCTTCCAAGACAAAGCTTTTTGCTTTAACTGGCAAAAGCATACTCACAGGCAGATCCTGATCAAATCACTACAGATGCAGTTTATATCCTGCAATAAATCACTACAGATGCAGTTTATAAAGAGCATATCCTTTGAATCACTTGTTGTAGTACCCCAGGATAAAATGAAACAAAAAATTCAAGTTATTCTTGATTACATATGCTTTATTGAATACAATGTATTTAATCCAATGAGTTAAAGGAAGAAATAACCTGTTCCCCCTGTGAGTTTGTATCCATTGAGACAGCTTTTGATAGAATCTTATTTTTATTCCTCCCAGCTTTGTTCATATAACACAGCCAATGTTTTAATTTGTGTCATTTTGAAAAGTTGGTTTGATTTTCAGTATAAAATGCCAGACATTGCCATGCCTCAGACGCTCTGGAAGGCATTCACAAACTCAATGGCCTATTTATTTAAAAGTTGAGCTTTAAATTGTTTCTGTGTCACAGAAAACATTAGCAGCCATATTTTCAAGTAGTGCAAGGGATGTCTGACAGACTTACTGCTTTAAGACAAGTATTTTTTTCACTGAGAAACACATGCCCAGGCCCATGTAAGGATGAGATTGTTTACCATTTCTCTCTTTTTCTTGGTGACTCTTTGTGTCAGGGTTTTTTTTCCTTAATAA